>JAHNEJ010003158.1:0-127906 GCA_022559845.1 Amorphophallus konjac | reverse complement strand
AGGATTGTACTTGTGTCTAGCTGAAGAAGTCGGTAGTGGCCCGACTACATCAGTTCCCCACTGAGCAAAAGGCCAGCTGGGAATTGTAGGGTGTAGAGCTACAGGAGGCCTCCTGGGTACAGTGGCATACTCCTGGCATTTCTGGCATGACTTTGCAAACTGGCAACAGTCTTCAAACATAGTGGGCCAATAATAACCCAGCTTCTTGATTTCAATCTTCATCTTAGGCCCAGCCTGGTGTGCCCCTGCTGTTCCGGCATGTATCTCTTTCATTGCTTGCCAAGCTTCTTCAGTAGATAGGCAGCGTAGCAAAATCTTCTTGCGGGCGTCCGCCATAATTCGGAACAAAGTTCCATTTCTGCATTCATAGGAATCCTTAACCCTTAGGAGTTTCATTCTCTCTTCTTTGTTCTTGGGCAGCTGTTGGTGTAGAAACCACTGCAGTAGGTGCTGTCTCCAATCAGACGCCTGGATTTTGTCAACGGCATCAATCTCATATTCTTCAGGACATGCTTCCAGCATGCTGGGGACTTGCCGCCTGTTCATGACAATAATGTTGAGCGTCTCATCTGGCGGGACTGATAGTGAGCTGGCCAGCTTTGCCAGTGCATCAGCTTGAGCATTATGTCCCCAACCCACATGATTGAGCTCAACGTGGTAGAAATTCACCATGAGGCGTATAGCCTTTTGATAATAGGGGTTCAATTCTGGCTTTCGCACTTCGAATTCTCCCTGTATTTGTTTTATTACTAACATTGAGTCACCGAATACCTGAAGCATCCGAATACCCATACTGAGGGTGACCTGGAGACCAATTATCAGAGCTTCATATTCAGCTTCATTATTGGTGCAAGGCTTATTTATAGAACAGGAGGTGTGCAACACTTCTCCTTCCGGCGATTTCAGCATAATGCCGGCCCCTGCACGTATTCTTATTTTCCCACTGGAATCAGTTTCTGTTCTTGATGCCCCATCAAAATATAATTGCCACATGATTGGCTGGGTTTGACAGGCTTCGAGCACTTCATCATCAGGTAGCTCGGTCTCAAGCATAGCATTTTCTGGAACAGGGTGCTCTGCAAAGAAGTCAGCCACAGCCTGGCCCTTTATAGCCCTCTAAGGTATATAAGTGATGTCAAACTCCATCAGAAGCACAGCCCATTTGCCTAGTCAACCTTTGAGTGCCGGCTGAGTCAATATATATTTGAGCGGATCTGCTGCAGATATCAACCTGATCTCATGTGACAGCATATAGTGTCGGAGCTTCTTAACAGCGAAAACCAGTGCCAAGCAGGTTTTCTCTATGTAAGTATAGCTTTCTTCAGTTCTGATCAACCTTCTGCTAAGGTAATATAAGGCTTGCGCCTTTCCATCTTCATTTATTTGAGCTAACATTGCCCCCAGTGAACAATGTGTGGCTGCTATATAGAGGATTAAAGGGCTGCCCTTGACTGGTGCCCCCAATACTAGAGGGGTCTTGAGATATTCCTTCAGCTTTTCGAAAGCCTCTTGGCATCCGTCGTCCCACAGGAACGGCACATCTTTCATCATGAGCTTGTGAAAGGGGTGGCACCGACCCGACAAGTTTGATATAAATCCTCGGATGTAGGCCAGACGCCCCTGCAGAGACCTTAGCTCAGATAGATTCTTCGGTGGAGGGAGTTCTTGAATAGCCTTGATCTTGGATGGATCAATCTCAATACCCCTGTGCCGGACAATAAATCTAAGGAATTTTCCGCTGGTCACGCCAAAGGCGCACTTCATAGGGTTCATCTTCTGCTCGTATTTCCGCAGCTTTTGAAACACTACCCTCAGGTCCTGCAGATGGTCTTCTTTCTTTCTGATTTTCACCACAAGGTCATCAACATAGCACTCCACTTTCTTGAAGAGTAAATCATCAAAAATCTTTGTCATGGCTCTTTGGTAAGTAGCGCCGGCATTTTTAAGGCCGAACGTCATTCTTTTGTAGTGGAATATTCCTTTTGGAGTGCGGAATGCAGTGTGTACTCTGTCTTCTTCAGCAATCCAAATTTAGTTGTATCCGGATGAACCGTCCATAAATGACAGGGCTTCATGACCGGTGGTTGCATCAATCATTACTTCAGTAATCAGCACTGGGAAATCATCCTTTGGGCAAGCCTTATTAAGGTCTCGGAAGTCAACACATATTCTGATCTGCCCATTTTTCTTCTTTACGGGCACTATGTTCTCCAGCCATGTGGTGTACTGATTTTCTTCGACGAAGCCAACATCAATAAGCTTGTCGACCTCTTTATTGATTTGGTTGATCAGCTCAGGTCGCATCCTTCTGGGCGGCTATTTTATGGGGTTGGCCTCTGGATTAATCGCCAGCAGGTGTTGTGCCACCTCGGGGTTTAATCCTGGCATTTCATCATACATCCAAGCGAAGCAGTCTTTGAACTCTCTCAGAAATTGTATGTAATGTTCTCGGACCTTTGGTTCCAACAGAACACTAAGAAAGTGTTGGGTTCGCCTGCGCTCTCTCATTGTCTCTTGTGATGGTTTTGATGATAACAAAATATTGTGTGTAAGTTTTATGAAAATGTCCTTTGGCTCTTGCATAAGTTGAATGTAGATCTTGCATATTTATCATGGGACATTTGAGGTGTTCTAGGTCGTAACCTATTTTACATGAGCATTGACCTATTTGAGTTGGATGAGATTCATGCACTGTGTTTAGTTGCAGGATGCTCATATGTTGCTGAAATGATTGTGGTTCATATACATAGTTTATGGGTTGACAAGGCTTTCAACTTGCCCTTATATCTATGTTAGGTGAATGAATCTAGCTTATCTTGGACTGAACTTGAATTCTTGGACTAATCATGTGTGCCTTGCTTGAACTGTTTTGATATGTGAACTCATGATGTATCTTGATTGGAAATGTGTGAGTCACTTGTGCACATAGCTACATTTTAAGATACTATCTTGCTAGGCTTTTCTTATGCATGAATGCTTGGTTGAATTCTATTCAGAAATAGTTCTTCATATTTGAAGCAAGTTCTTATTTGATATATGAAATTCATGCTTGTGCTTTTCATGGGATATGGTTTGGTGATAACATGGCCAGGCTCATCTGTGTTAACTGTCATTAAAGCTTTCTTTGAAGTGAAAATGGGTAAATATTTGCATTGATTTGTCTTCCATGAGAATGAGTCTTTTGTGTGGTGTATCTTGCATTAATGGCTATCATATGCACAAACGTTTTCAATATATGCACTGATATTGCCCTTGTGTTACACATTCCTCTAGTGCCTAATGCTCATGCGTGAACCTTGTTTCTATACATTCTATCATGAGATTAAATTATGGAGGAATTACTTTGAAGTTAGTTTCTCATATACATTGGTTAATATTGACACACTTCTGAAGTTTCAGAATGTGCAGGTTTTAATTCCCCCAAATATCTCTGAAATCATGGTAAGAATCTTCTTATGATGGACTTCCATGTGGGGAGATTAGGCTTAGATTATGCTTCATGTCCTTGGGGTAAATTGGCTTCCAAATTGTCAATTTGATAATTGTAGTTCATATTGCATCATGCTCATTGTGATTCCTATTCTTTCATGCAAGATCTAATTGGATTTGGTGTTACTTTACCAAGTGCTTTATGCATGTTCTTGAGGAGGTTCTTGAGTTGAAAATATGAATAAAACATTTATGTGCCTCATACTAATGTCTTCATAATCATATTTCATGTCCTTTGGGTCTTGGACCCAAAACTAGTTCCAAATGTTGATGCATGATCCAAACATTTTAATTCATGATTGTTTACATTGGGTTGCACTTTTAGATCATTGGGAATGCTTTAAAATATCATTTCATTAGGTTTCAAGGTCAATGGGTCGACCCCCCCACTCAATGGGTCGTCCCCTGGGCTGAAAACGGGCTAAACATCACCCTGTCTGAAAGTGGGTCGACCCCCCTCACAAAGTGGGTCGACCCCCCTATAACATTTCTGCTGAAAACAGCTTCTGGGAGCAAGTGGGTCGACCCCCCTATGAAAGTGGGTCGACCCCCCCCATATTCGCAGCTCCACGCGAGATTTTCGTGGGTCACCGAAACCCTATGAAACCACTTCCGATTGGGGTGAAATTTTACCCTAATACCCTTGGGTCATTAATGAACATATTAGGGTGGTTTTGCTAGGGTTTTGTAAGGGTATTGTGGTCATTTGCACAACTTATCCTCATGATATATATATGTTGCGAATTTGGAAGAAATATGAGTGGAGCTCTAATCTCTCTATCTATTTTGTAGGAGAACGAAGGGAAGAAGGAGGAAGGCTGAGGAAGAGCTCAAGATTCATCTACTTCCATCCATTTCTAGAGCTCGTGATTGAAGAAAGAAAGGAGCGGATCGAGAAGAGGAACACGTGGACGTCCTCAACATTGGCATTCGGCTATCCTCCGACCCGAGCATCAGAGATTATCATCTACACCTCGTTTCTTCTCATGGGGAACTACTTCTATATCTTGTTTACATCTATTAATGCCATTTGCTTTTGAGTTGTGGGGTTTGCATTGATCATATCTTGTATTTCTGAATTCTAGATATATTCTTGTGTGGACCGTCTGTGGACTGGTGTTTGTGTGAAGGCGGAGCTGCATCTCCGTGTGTTGGGTTTTATTGTGGGGAAAGTTTCCCTATGGTTGGTTATGTATTTTCGGAGCTGTGACTCCGTGTGGATTTAGTGTCCGGGGCGTGTTCCCCGATTCTGTGTGTGGTTGTGTGCTGTGGTAGCAGCGTGTTGGCGATTTTCCCCGTGTGTGGATATTGCTGCGGAAGCAGCGTGTGTGTGTGTGGTTGGGGTTCATCCCCGTGTTGCTACGAAAGTAGCGTGTAGTGAAGCCTCACCCGGTTGGGTGAGGGGTGAACGTAAGGAACCCGTCGTGGTCCCGAACCACCTAAAAATCCTTGTGTCTCGTGTGAATGCCTGTGTGTTTGTCCCTTTCTTCTATCTCCATTCATAGGTTAATTTAATAGATTTTTACTCACTACACCACTGCACACTGCTACTTCTGTTATCCGTGTTGGGCATATTTTTATCTAAGGGTTGCATAGTTATTACGAGTGAGATCAGAAAGATCGAGTGAATCTTTTAAATCTCATGTTTGTTCAGGCTAATCAAGTGGTTTGTTTTAATTCCATCGTGTTCAGTTAAGAGAGTTTAGATTGTTTTTAAATCCGCCTTCTAGGTCAAGGGGACAATTCAACCCCCCTTCTTGTTCGCCATCTAGTCTGGGCCAACAGAAAGGTTGGCCTTGGTTCCTGCTCTGTCCCCAAGTTTACTTCTACAACCTCATCAACAGTGGCTTGGCCACCATCTTCAACTTCGGGCGGAGCTTCCTGTAAATCGACGAAACCTCCCGGGATATAATTTTCCTCAGTTTCAGTGCTCTCTAATTCTTCATGCCGGACCTCGGCCAATGATGACTCATCATATAGGGCAGAAACCGTGTGACTATGTTCAGCCTACCCATGGGATATGACCGGCTCCGTGTACTGCTTAAAGACTAGGTCTTCCATTTCCGGATGCTTTACTGGCGTAAATTCCTCTGGGGAATCTATATTTTGCAGAGTTCGAACTTCTTCCAGAATACGTTCAAACTCCAAGCATTCTCTTGTATCATCAGAAATCCGGTCTTCATACGGGGTTCCTGTGTCAAACTTTGCTTCAGCCTGGAACATGTCTTCTTTGCAGGATAGTTCCTCCCAGCACCGACACACATCTGCTTCGTCAGATCTCTCTGCCTCTGGCTGGCTATTGGAAGGCCCATCATCTAGTATAGACTGGTATATAATCTCTTCATCTTCTGAGGGGTAATCGTCATAACCCATCCCAGGAGGATCTTCATGTTAAAAGAAGGCGGAGATGACATCTACCTCGGCCTCATAGTATTCTTGTAGAGTGTAGCCCAATCCCGGGTGTTGGGTGATCTTCATTAATTCCTTGTTGTTCTGGGGCGGATCCCAAAGTTCTTGGAATGATTTCTTCTGTGCAACGGATTGCAGTGAAGGCATCTACATTTTGGAGAACATCTGCGAGACCCTCTGTGTGGTGTAGTCCAAGCCTGTGATTGGCACCATTCGGCTTGTGGACTCTTCCGGGATCATGTAGTCCTGATCATCCTCCTCAACAGGCTCCCCAGTATAGAATATAATGGGAGGCTCGCAGAGGCGAGGGACCTCCATGATCTTGAGTGGCAGCACTGTCTGGCATTCCAAACTGGCGACGAGCTTGACCAGCCCTTCCGGTACCCTGACTTGTGTATATCTTTCTTTCATTTCTTCATCAGTATCATCGGGATGAATGCTTGGAGGTGCAATCCGTGCAAAATCCCCAACATGAGAGATATGGGATACCTCATGCTTCTTGACATAGCCCCGTGGCGGTGGCAGAGACCAATCCTCTGTCTTCGCTACCGACTTCTCCTGACTAGTCAGAGCTTCTTTCTTTTTATCTTTTTGCAGAATGTCCGCATAATAGGATGCATCGAGCATATGACATTCGAAGACTTCAAAGGGGTGCAAATCTGCGAACACCCTTTCCTCTTTGCCATCATGACAGTACTTAATGCACTGATGCAGCGTGGACAGCACTATCTGGTACTCATGCAACCACGGTCGCCCCAACAAGGCCTTGTATGTGGTGTTGGAATTGATCACATAGAATCGTACCACAGTGGTGAGGTCCCCCAGTGTGAGGTTGAAATCCGCTATCCCCAAAGGTGTCTCACACTTCTGGTTAAAGCCGGCAATCTTCATGTCTCTGACCTTAGTGAGGTGCATATCAAAGTAGTACTTCTGATAGATGCGGTATGGCAGAATATTTACAGCAGCCCCTGGATCTACCAGTATCCGGCTTAATGGCTGGCAGTTGAGATGTCCTCTCATGTATAGCGGCCTGTTGTGGCTGGGATTTGGAATCAACATGTCATCTTCAGTGAAAGTGACTGCCGGCCAGAAATTGACTTCTGTCAGTAGTGCTTCATACTGTGCTGGTGACTGTAGGGCATCAATAATTGCTTGGCGGGCATCCTCGCTCAAGGAGAGAATTTCCCATATAGAGAATCTGGTAGGGAGCTTCTTCAGCATTTTCATAATTCGGCTGCCTACCCGGACGTTGGAGAGCCGCATCTCTTCTGCCCAGCGGGGCTTTGGAGGCTCCCGAGGTGCTTGCGGCATTGCCTGCCCACTTCTTGTTTCAGCTCCTGGGTTGGTTTCTTGAGGGACTTCTTCTGGAAAGACGGCCCTTGGTGTTGCTGGAGAATCTTTTTCTTCTTCCTCACCCTGCTTATGCTTCAGAGCCGTTTCTGCCTGGATGCATACAGTTCTGCTATTGTGATTTCTCTTTCTGTAACATGAAATCTGTCTCGGAATCTCCGCTGCATATCAGGCAAGTCAGCTACCGACCCAGCTGGCAAACTGGAGTACCATTCAAAGGCTAACCCTGTAAGGGACGAGCCGAAGAATTTTAGCAAATATGCTTCATCAGACGCCAAGTCGCCCATAATTGTAGTGTAATAGGCTATATGCTCCCTAGGGGAGCCCTGACCGTTGAACTTTTCACACTTCGGCGGCTTGCTAACGCCTAGTGGTAGTCTTTTGGCAGCATAATGCGCAGGGTATGGTACCTTATAGACATCATAAGTACCAGAATCGTCCCCGACTTTCTCAGACAGCTTCATCTCGACAATCTTTTCTATCATCAGTTTGTTGGCCACAGCTGGATCCACCAGTTCCGGAAAGAAATATGCCTGCTGATGGCTGAAAGGGGTCGTCATGACCGTTGTATGTAGCGTCGGCTGAGATGCTGGCATAGCAGACTGTGTTTGAGATGCAGAGGGCTGGGCTGCCACCTGCTGTGGAAGAGGTTGACCTGACGCCTTACCCTCGTTATTCAGATGAGGAACGGCTGGGACGGCCCCCTCGGTTGAGCTGGAAGTCTGCCCTGCTGGCTCGGCCTGCTTAGAAACAGGTGTCTGCTCATTTCTCTCATTCAACTGTCTCCTGAGAGAGTCGATTTCTTGCTGATATCTCATGAACATCATCCGGATCATGGGATCCATGGCTGTTGGAATTTGCATCTCTCCCGAAGTCCCTTCAGCAGGGTCTAAGAGAGGATTGTCTTCCTCTTCAATAGTCACCACATTTACTGTCATCGTGGTGACCCTTCGGGCTTCATTGATGGCCGAGAGGTCGTCTTGATTAGCAGCTACTATCTTATATTTTGCTGCCTTGCTTCTTCTTGTGACTGCACCCGGTCTGTGGGCCAGGCTGATCAATTCTTCTGGTTGATTTGGTAACATACCATATCTTCCGGCGACGCCGGCCATATTGCAAGCAAGAATCTGCATTTTTCCTCTCTGCCTGCGAATCCTTCTTTTAACATGTCCAAGATATGTCAGACGGTCAAACACGGACACTCTTTCCTCTGTCGGATATCTTTCTCATATCTGGCCCTGCGACTGTCTTCATAATCATTGGAGTTCGAGGACGAGATTCCCAGCACCACTTTCTCTGGAACCTCTTCTTCTTCCACAGTGCCCAAGGCACGAGATAGTCTTTGTTGCCCCAGGGATGAGTTCCCTAGGCAATGAAAGTAGTCCTGAACCACCCGGTTCATCTCTTCCTGACTATGCCCTTGTAGCTCTGAACGGGGCAGCAGCCTCTCCTGAGTCTTCGGCTGGTAGGCCAGCCTCGAGACTTGAGCAGCCAAGTATTCTGACCTGGGGTATCTGAATACATCGGCCTGTCTAGCGCAGGCCCTGGATCTCTGCGGAGCAGCAACAGAATCAACCTCCTCCATTCTTCTTTCATCTTTCTTTCAAAAATCTCCGCCCCTCCTCCCGGGGTGAGTGACAGCAATATCTTTCTCTTTCTTCTCCCATCTCCTACCCCCGACCCTCGGGCAGACAACAACAACATATTCTTCTTCCCTTTCATGTCTCCTGCCCCCAGCTCTAGGGCGGGTGACAGCAACATCCTCTTCTCGAGCTAGTGCCCAGCTCTGAATCTTCTTTGGCACCCAAACTTGTTTGAACTTGGTCGGCCTAGGCACCGGCGGCTGTTTACCCTTGTTCTCCCAGTCGGCTTTCCTGGTGGCCAACAGCTGGAATCTGTTGTTGGTATGGACCGATGGAATGACCCTATCGGGCTGTGCATCCATGGGGCAGCCATTGAGGTTCACCCTCATGTTCCCGACCATCATTGTCTTTCCCGAGGCCGAAGGACGACCTCCAGTTGCAGCAGACCAGTTTCTCCGGTTGTTTCTTCTTCTCCTACCAGCAGTGGTGGGGGCAATAGTCATCTTCTCCAAGTGATGGACAAGGCAAGAAACAACAGCAGGGGCAGCCATCGTCTTCTCTCCAGCTCTTGGTGCCACCGTGGTCTCTATCATGGCTATATTTCCAGCTTTGTTGTCGACTTGCAACAGGTCGACGAACACTAGGCCCAAGCAGTTGGGCAGACCCACCCCCGGAGGCATGGATCCGAACTCCATTGGTACCGCCAGGTACCGCCCATGGATATGGCCATCGACCACCTACTGGCCGAAGTGAACAGCAACCAGTCCAGTCTCCATTTGTAGTTTCTGCGAGTAAGATTAACACACAGTTAGAATTTTGAGAGAGGCCGCCGGGCCTCCTACTTTGGCGTAGAGATGAAAGGAGACTAAGTCCCACCGGGCGTGCCAGCTTGTGGGGATGGATTTTTTATTCTCAGTTAATATTATGGTTTGTTTAAATTTATCTCTTTGGTTTGCTGGAATATTAGGCGTGCCAGCCACCGGAGTGACAGTTTTATTATGCACTCGACCTGACTTGATCAGTCGATTGTGAAGTCCGAGTCGGGACCAAAAGTCCGCCATGCCGTAAAGGCCATGACGTTAATTACGCCCTCCCTTAAGGAGGACAACCCTTGATTAAACGCCAAAGACAGGAGGCCTCGGGAGGCGATCAAAATTGCTAATGTGCGAAATAAAGATTTCATGCTGTGGGAGAAAAGGACAAGTGGAGGGCAGATTTATTGAGTTTAACGGATTAAATCGGGCAGCATAACCTTTAACTTTGAGTCATGTCGGGTAGGGATAGAAGACCATCCACGCAGTGGCGGGACGGAATTCAGATAATCATTAGGGTATTTCTCCTTTGATACTTCCACTTAATCGGATGCTCTAAAAGATTCATTTCCCCCAAAAGATGGAGCCAGATGGGAAGTGTATAGGTGACACTCCCTCGGCTCACCGAGTTCATAACGTTAGACTGAGTTTCGGCAGCATCTCCCCTTAACTCGGACAATGCCCGGGGAAGAATAGGCGATCATCCACGGAGTGCCGGGATGAAAGCCGAAAGAGAGAGGCACTAGGCCCCGACACGGTGTAATGTTGGGGATGGCTCCCCGTTTATTTATCCCATGGGATGTACCCGATGACTTATGGATGTCCCTCGGATTGGTATGGTAGGGTGCTCAAAGGTTGGACAGAGGAGGAGAGGTTCTCGGCATAGCAAAAATGAGCATAAATAGGCTTCCCGGCGCGAGAAAAAGAGCTCTCGGCGCGCCTCTTAGAGGGGCTTCTCGGCATGGATTTAGTAGGTTCTCGGCACAGGCCCCTCGGCATGGCTGAAAGAAGGAGGAGGGGCTTCTCGGCATGGCTGAAAGAAGGAGGAGGAAGGTCTCGGCGTGAGGTTCTCGGCGCGCTGAGTACCGCGCCGGGAGCTGTTCATCACGCCGAGGGGTGTTGGCGCCGGGAAGGTGATGGTTCTGGATGCCGGGAAGGTTTATGGGGTTTTGCGGTACTCTGTTCTGAGGATTCTCTTTGGGATTCAGATGATGACTGGGAGATTTTTTGGATGAAAACTAGTAAAGAGTCTAGGGCTTTATCAGGTTATCATCAAGGAGTCGCAGGGATGAAAGGGGGGTTCAAGGGATTAAAGTCACCAGGCGTTCGAAACCCTCAGGAACATGCTTTATGCCATTCATGTCGCCGGCCATCCAGGGGATCAAGAGATGACTGTCTCTGAACCCTGTAATGACCCCGATGGCTTGCGAAACTTGAGAAGGCTACAGACTTCATTGCATTAAAATCATCGATGTCGTCGAGGGAGAGAGGGGGGACAAAACCCAGAAATCCATAGAAGTAAGGATCGGGGCTCTGCACCAGCTCCCTTGAGACTACAAGAGGTACGAGTAGCAGGGAGTGTTCGACAACCACTTGGGCTAACAATAGACACTCGAAACCACGGATTCATCGATCAAACAATGCAACAGAAAGGTTAACGACAACAATCATCAGAGAGAGGTGAGGGAAAAGAATCCCGAGCTTCCATCCATTCAATCAATTCTATCGTTTACATTTCATCGGCTACATAGATATAATTCGAACGATAACAGAGAAGAGCTTTGAACATCATTCGAATAGAAGAAAAGCCCACGAAAGGGTGTAGAAAGGGTACATAGGATGAGGAAATAAAACCCATTCGGATAACAAGAAGATGGGGGAGGGTGGAGCATTGGCTCCTCTCCCTCCCCAAGCACCCACCTTGTAACGACTCGAGAATCCGATTACCGGGAAGGCCCGATAACCCGAGACTCGCACCGCCACCCACGAGTCCGAAGACTCGCAAAGGTTAGAAGGATGGTGTGAAAACTACACAAGTATCACAAGTAATTGCAGAAATTAAATAGTTATAATATTAAGCAGGAAATAAATTAGCATTTTACATGGTCCATAAAATAACAACAGTAGTCCACAACTAGTACAGAGACAAGAAAGAAAAGTACAGCTACACGGGACATACCCCGGCTCTGACCTCTGGCACTACCTCTGGGCACCCGCACCACGCTGCACCCCAGACTCGCTCCCCCGGGACGGCGCCTCACCTGAAACACGGTGAAAACACGCAGGGAATGAGTCTCGGAACAAGACTCAGTAGGGATCACTCGAACCCTACCTCGTAAAACGGAAAACCACTACGCTAGCGGTAGGAGAGTACCTTGGAAAGGAAAGCCATGTACTCTACACAACAAAGACCCTACGGCACGTAAACCGGCACACGTGCCACGGTGAGACAACCGAAACTCAACGGTCGACCCGGCAGACCCGAAGGTCAAAGCCACGAAACTGACAGTCTGACACTCCGTACTCGACAGGAGTACCTCCCACTAGAAGCATAGCCGGTAGCGTCCCCTGACGACTTACACCGAACCGCAGGTAAACTGCCTGACGTGGTAGCGCCTACCCAAGGCACGAACACCGCACAAGTAACCACAAACAAGTGACTAGCTGGGGTCACACCCGTCGACGTGGGTCCAACCGCCCCCAACTACGTGTGCACACACAGACTGCGCGTCCCTGGTCTGGCCCTCTGACCGGTTTCCCCCTCAGCCGGACTCTGGCTGCAAGACGTGGGGCCCAACGGTAACCGGTCCACAAACCGTCTCTAAGGGTCAGCCCGTACACCACTCCCTGGTGCGACCAGCACACGCGTACTGGTAGGCTACGACTAGTGGAGGGTCATTGAAGGAGTAGACTGTCAAGTCACGGAAACGACGCCCGCATCCGACGACGCACGGGGACCACCCCACGCATCAGCCCCGTCGCACGGTGGCCAAAGCCGGACTAAAAAAAATGGGGTTGCAGCCCTCTCGGGGCAACCAGGCGCCTGACGGTCCACCCCTGGACCATCACAGGCAAGTGACGGTCTAGGCAGGACCGTCACATGAAGCCTGACGGTCCTACTCAGGCCGTCACTCTCTCAGCGCAAAGCAGAGTGTAACGCGCCTGCCCTGGCGCGTTACAAACTGTGACGCCCCCACGTAGGTGCGTCACAGGGTGTAACGGCCCACGCCTGGCGCGTCACACCGCCTGGGGGGTTCAAAACGCCCAAAGGCGCCCTGACGCACCCACCCTGGGCCGTCACAAGGATGTGACGCGCCAGGCTTGGTGCGTCACATGCCTTGACCCCCAACGATCAGAAACAACGGTCACAAACCAACGGTCGGATGCCTCTGACGGTCCACCCCAGGCACGTTACAGGCATGTAACGGTCTGGCGGGGGCCGTCACACTCCCAGCCCCCAGCTGGTTAACAGGGGCTGTGACGCACCCTCCCAGGCGCGTCACACGGCTGTGGCGGTCTATCGGGGGACCGTAACAGCCCCTTACCCCAAAGGCTAACAAAGTGCGTGTGACGCACCCTCCCAGGCGCGTCACACCCAAATGGCGGTCTATCACGGGACCGTTACAGTCCCTGACCCCCAAGGCTTAACAAAGGGCATGTAACGGTCCCTGGAAGGACCGTTACACGCACCCGACGGCGAAAACGGCAGAACCGCCCAAAAAACTTCGACCACGCCCCCGTGCCTCCACCGGAGAGGGGGAAATCAAAGGGGAAGACCCCTAGGGACCCCTAGCATGCATCTAAGCCACCAAAACGTGAAATCATGGGCTAAATCCATAGATCGGGCAAGCTCTCCCCAAATCATGGAAAACCCCAAACCCGCTCAATCATGCCCCTCTCGGCCTCCCCTCGGCCTATAAACCATGGAAATGAAAGGCGGGGAGCTAGGGAACGTCACCCTACCTCAATGGAGCGAATGCTCCGCCGGATCATCCCTAATCGCAAGAAACTAGTTTGAAAACCCTCATTCTTCCTTGAGCTCCCACGACCCACGAACGCCTCCACGATCACCTCGTCGCCGCCATCGTCACCACGCCGTCGCCCCGTGCCGTCTGCAGCCGGAGGGGACGCCGCCGCGGTCTCGCCGGACGAAGAAGAGAGGAAGAGGGGGGCGGTGCTCATGGTGGGGGAGAAAGGAGGAAGAAGAAGAAGAAGAAGGTGGGGGAGAGAGAAAAAATAGGGGGGTATTTATAGAAAAATCCGAAAAATCTGGAAAATACCAAAAAATAGAAAATTACATTTCCGGAATCCTCGGGACGCATCGATCGCATCAGTACCACTCGTGCCCAGGTGAACGACCTGGTTCACCCGCAGCGAGGTTCCGAAGGAATTGCCGAAACACACACCGGAAATCGGAAAACACGCGCGAAAAATCGCGGAACGCCCCCGGGCCTCTGAAACAACTCCGGATCGCGCCGATCCGAACACGAAAGATGACCGAAACAAAATTTCGGACACAACAGAGCTGGACACTCTAAAAAACCAGATCCGGGACCCACGAAGAAGGATCCTAATGCTCTGGGATATTACAGCCCTCCCCCCTTAAGGAATTTCATCCTCGAAATTGGGAACAACCCAAGGGGAAAGAAGAGGAAGACTCACTCAAACAGGTAAGGGAACTGCTGACGCATCTCGTCCTTACGTTCCCAAGAAGCCTCACCACCAGAGTGCCGTTGCCACACCACTTTTACCAAGGGGATGACCTTGTTCCGCAGGCGCTGCTCTCGCCTATCCTCCACGCAGATCGGAAACTCTGGGAGAGAGAGATCTGGAGTCACCTCAGGCCAAACAACAATCTCGAGCACATGAGAGTCATCGGGCACATATTTTTGCAACATCGAGACGTGGAACACGTCATGCATCGACGCCAACTCAAGGGGTAACTGCAACCGGTAAGCAACCTCACCGATGCGCTCCAAGATCACAAAAGGACTAATGTAGCGGGGACTCAGCTTCCCACGCCGTCCAAAACGCATCACCCCCTTCATCGGAGAAACTCTCAAGAACACACGATCGCCCACGGCGAACTCGAGAGGCTGCCTCCTACGGTCAGCATAGCTCTTCTGCCGACTCTGGGCCGCCAACATGTTCTGACGAACCAAGTGCACAACATCCACGCATTGTTGCACCAACTCTGGTCCCGTCACAACACGCTCACCAACCTCAAACCAATCAAGTGGAGTCCGACAAGGACGCCCATACAGAGCCTCATAGGGAGCCATACCAATGCTCGAATGATAGCTATTGTTATAGGCAAACTCCACCAATGGTAGGTGATGAATCCAACTCCCCTGCCACTCCAGGCAGCAGGATCTCAGCATGTCCTCCAAAGTCTGGATGGTCCTCTCAGACTGACCATCAGACTGAGGGTGATACACCGAGCTAAAAGCTAACTCTGTGCCAAGAGCTCGCTGGAAACTCCTCCAGAATCCAGAAGTGAAGCGCGGATCCCGATCTGACACGATCGAAACGGGAATCCCATGCAACGGAACGATCCGCTCCACATACAAACGAGCCAACTTGGACACGCCCCAGCTGACTTTGATCGATAACAACCGAGTCACCTTCGTCAGCCGATCCACCAGCAACCAAATACTATCCTGCCCACCCGGGGTCCTCGGCAACCCCACCATAAAATCTGTGGTCACGTGGTCTCACTTCCATGCAGGAACATCAAAGGGCTGGAGAGTACCTCCTGGTCGTTGATGCTCCGCCTTCACCTGCTGACAGATCAGGCACCTGGCCACAAATTCTGCGACATCTCTCTTCATGTCAGGCCACCAGAACTTCCTCCGTAAGTTCCGATACATCTTCGTCGCACCCGGGTGTACGGTGTACCTGCTCCCATGAGCTTCGCGCAGCACCGCACGACGAATCTGCTCCTCCGCTGGGACGTACAGCCTGCCACGAAACCACGCAGCACTGTCCTCGCCGAGTTCCACATCAGCCATCGTCAGAATCCGGGGCAACTCGGGGTCCGCATGCTGAGCCTCTGTCACCTGACGACGGATAGCAGGAGTGACAGTCAGACTCGCAAGCACTGCCAACCCTGGCTCCTGGGGAATCTTGAGCCTGAAGGATACTTCGAGCACTTGTTCCCAGAGCCTCCACTTCCTCAACATCAAGGCACTGACCGTGACCTTCCGACTCAGGGCATCGGCGACGACATTCATCCTGCCAGGCTGATAAGACAGGGTGAAGTCATAATCCTTCATAAATTCCATCCAACGCCTTTGCCTGATGTTCAGGTCCCTCTGCGAGAACACGTACCTCAAACTCTGATGGTCAGTGAACACCTCGAACTTCTCGCCGTACAGATAATGCCTCCAGATCTTCAGCGCGAAGATCACCGTCGCCAACTCAAGGTCATGGATAGGGTAGTTCTCCTCGTGGGGCTTTAGCTGCCGAGATGCATAAGCCACCACTCTACCATGCTGCATCAATACAGCTCCCAATCCAACGCCGGAAGCATCTGTACACACCACAAAACCTCCCGATCCAGAAGGCAAAACCAACACTGGAGCCGAGGTGAGCAATCTCTTCAGTTCCCTGAAGCTCTGCTCACACTCCTCAGACCAGATGAAAGGCACATCCTTCCACGTGAGTCTAGTCATCGGGGCCGCAATACGAGAAAAATCTTGAATAAACCGGCGATAATAGCCCGCAAGCCCCAAGAAACTCCGGATCTCCGTCACCGACCTCGGCCTCGGCCACTGCATTACTGCCTCGACCTTGACGGGGTCCACGGAAATACCATCACCAGAAATCACGTGTCCCAGAAAGTGCACCTCGCCGAGCCAAAACTCGCACTTGCTAAGCTTCGCATACAACTGGTGATCTCACAACGTCTGCAGCACCACACCCAAATGATACACGTGCTCCTCGGCAGACTGCGAGTAAACAAGGATGTCATCCACGAAGATGACCATGAACTGGTCCAAATACGGATGAAACACCCTCTGTATCAAGTCCATGAAGGCTGCTGGGGCATTGGTGAGCCCAAACGGCATCACCAAAAACTCATAATGCCCGTACCTCGTACTGAATGCAGTCTTCTCCACGTCGGACTTGCGAATTCTCAGCTGATAGTAACCGGACCGCAAATCAATCCTCAAGAACACTCACGCAGACTGGAGCTGGTCGAATAGATGATCAATCCGTGGCAACGGATACTTGTTCTTAATGGTTACTTCATTCAGCTGCCGATAGTCAATGCACAGTCGCAGACTACCGTCCTTCTTCTTCACAAACAACACGGGCGCACCCCAAGGGGAAAAGCTAGGACGAACATACCCCTTGGCCAACAGCTCCTGCAACTGCGCCCTCAACTCCCTCAACTCAGCGGGGGCCATACGGTAGGGAGCCTTCGCCAAGGGTCCCGTACCAGGCACAACCTCGATCACAAAATCGATCTCCCGCTGGGGAGGTAATCCAGGCAACTCCTCGGGAAAGACGTCGGGAAACTCGCACACCACCGGAATGTCCTCGACATTCGGTTCCATCCGGTCAGACACAACCACGGACGCGAGAAAACCCTGACAACCAGAATCAAGCAACCGACGGGCTCGAATAGCAGAAATGAGGAATCGAGAAGAGGTGGAACGGATACGTTGGAAATAGAAGGTCCGCTAGCTCGGATGCTGGAAGTAGACCCTCTTCATTCCACAATCCACCACCGCTCCATGAGTCTCGAGCCAGTCCATGTCTAGAATCACATCGTAATCCCGAAGCTGCAACGCATACAACCTGCCTGGCATACTCTGCCCATCGATCCAAACCGGAACCTGATCGAAGCAATACGGAGTGATCATAAAATCACCCGAAGGTAACTCCACTGCCAAATCACAGGACAACTGGGTCACCGGATCCTCGATGCTCAACGTGAAATCCTCCGAAATAAACGAATAAGACGCGCCAAAATCAAACAAAACCCGATCCGCACAACCCAAAATCTGAACGGTACCTTCCACGAGCTGCGACGCCACTGCCTCCGACCTGGTCATGTGCGTGATCTGGCCTCGAGCTCTCTGCCTGCCTCTCACACTAGCTGACCTGGGTAGCGGCAGATACTGTCCCTGCTGCTGCTACTGCCTTTGCTGCTGGGGAACCTGCTCCTGCGGCGGCCTCTAAGGACAGTCACGCGCCATGTGCCCTGGCTGGTCACACCGAAAACAGATAATCGGCGCTGTGCACTGCCTGCCTGGGTGGAACCCACTACATCGTGGACACGGTCCTCGCGACCCACCCACTGATCCCTGACGCTGCAAGGGGATCGGCTACTGTACACTGCCCGATGAAGCTTGCCCCTGATCCTTGGACTTCTTCTTGCCGAACCCTTTCTTGAAAAACTTCTTGACTTTTGTGCCAAAGGACGCAGATCCTGTCACCGACGCTGCCTGTGCCGGCACTTCTGAACCACTCATCGCATGCTGGAAGGAACCCTGCTGCTGGGTAGCGAACTGATGGCTGCGGCCTGACAAGGACTGCCCCTGGCTGATCGGTCCTCGGGTCCTCTGCATATCCATCTCCAAAGAAGCCGCAACACGAGACGCTGTCTCTAGATCAGTGGCCCCGTTCGCAATCAGATGGTGCCTCAGCTCCTGCCTCAAACCCTGAACAAACTACGCGGTCTTCACCCTCTCATGCTCCATGATGTGAGGTGCATACCGACCCAGCTCGACAAATCGGGCCCTGTACTGCAACACGGACATGTCGCCCTGTACCAGCTCCAGAAACTCCCGCATCCGCTGCGTAGCAACAAAATCTGGACAGTACGTACGCTCGAAAGCACTGACGAAGTCATCCCACTCGACCTGCTCAAGTGGACGAAGCTGAAAGGACGTCTTCCACTCGGAAGACCACCACTTCCGAGCCGTACCCTGCAACTGGTTGTAGGCCAACACCACTCTGTCCTCGACAGCACTCTTCGCAGAACTGAACACCCGCTCCATCTCATCAAGCCAATCACGAGCCGCATCAGGGTCTGCCTGGCCGCTGAAGTAAGGTGGATGGAACTGCAGAAAGTCCCTCACTGCTCGGCCTGGCCCACCCCTAGCTGACGAGCCCTCACCAGCCTCTCCACCGAACTACTGAGACATAAGCTGGTACATGCCACGGAAGAAATCCTCGGCCCCCGGAACTCTCGCAGTAGCCGCGGCCTCGGTAGCTCCTAGTGGCGCTCGACTATGCTCCTCCTGGTCCCCCTGGACCCCTTGCTGGATCTCCTGACCTCCAGCCGACTGCCCCTGATGAGAGCGAGTGCTCCGCCTCGGCGCCATACTCGCTCCTGAAGCAAAAGACAGAAAACATGAAAATGGCATGGTCAAGAAAAACACACGATGCCCGATGCCAGTGTCAACTGTACATCATTGTTGTGGACAAGTGGACCACTACACTTACCTATGATTCTCATGTAATTCCACAACCGCGCTCTGATACCAGCTGTAACGACCCGAGAATTCTATTACCGGGAAAGCCCGATAACCCGAGACTCGCACCGCCACCCATGAGTCAGAAGACTCGGAAGGGTTAGAAGGATGGTGTGGAAACTACACAAGTATCACAAGTAATTGTAGAAATTAAACAGTTATAATATTAAGTAGGAAATAAATTAGCATTTTACATGGTCCACAAAATAACAACAGTAGTCCACAATTAGTACAGAGACAAGAAAGAAAAGTACAGCTACACGGGGCATACCCCGGCTCTGACCTCTGGCACTATCTCTGGGCACCCGCACCACGCTGCACCCCAGACGCGCTCCCCCGGGGCGGCGCCTCACCTGAAACACGGTGAAAACACAAAGGGAATGAGTCTCGGAACAAGACTCAGTAGGGATCACTCGAACCCTACCTCGTAAAACAGGAAACAACTACGCTAGCGGTAGGATAGTACCTCAGAAAGGAAAGCCCTGTACTCTACACAACAAAGACCCTACGGCACGTAAACCGGCACACGTGCCACGGTGAGACAACCGATACTCAATGGTCGACCCGGCAAACCCGAAGGTCAAAGCCACGAAACTGACAGTCTGACACTCTGTACTCGACAGGAGTACCTCCCACTAGAAGCACAGCCGGTAGCGTCCCCTGACGACTTACACCGCACCGCAGGTGAACTACCTGACGTGGTAGCGCCTACCCAAGGCACGAACACCGCACAAGTAACCACAAACAAGTGACTAGCTGGGGTCACGCCCGTCAACGTGGGTCCAACCACCCCCAACCACGTGTGCACACACAGACCGCGCGTCCCTGGTCTGGCCCTCTGACCGGTTTCCCCCTCAGCCGGACTCTGGCTGCAAGACGTGGGGCCCAACGATAACCGGTCCACAAACCGTCTCTAAGGGTCAGCCCGTACACCACTCCCTGGTGCGACCAGCACACGCGTACTGGTAGGCTACGACTAGTGGAGAGTCACTGAAGGAGTAGACTCTCAAGTCACGGAAACGACGCCCGCATCCGACGACGCACGGGGACCACCCCACGCACAAGCCCCGTCGCACGGTGGCCAAAGCCGGACTAAAAAAATGGGGTTGCAACCCTCTCGGGGCAACCAGGCGCCTGACGGTCCACCCCTGGACCGTCACAGGCAAGTGACGGTCTAGGTAGGACCGTCACATGAAGCCTAACGGTCCTACGCAGGCCGTCACTCTCTCAGCGCAAAGCGGAGTGTAACGCGCCTGCCCTGGCGCGTTACAAACTATGACGCCCCCACGCAGGCACGTCACAGGGTGCAATGGCCCACGCATGGCGCATCACACCGCCTGGGGGGTTAAAAACGCCCAAAGGCGCCTTGATGCACCCACCCTGGGCCGTCACAAGGATGTGACGCGCCAGGCTTGGTGCGTCACATGCCTTGACCCCCAACGGTCAGAAACAACGGTCACAAATCAACGGTTGGATGCCTCTAACGGTCTACCCCTGGCGCGTTACATGCATGTAACGGTCTGGCGGGGGCCGTCACACTCCCAGCCCCCAGCTGGTTAACAGGGGCTGTGACGCACTCTCCCAGGCGCGTCACACAGCTGTGGCAGTCTATCGGGGGACCGTCACAGCCCCTGACCCCAAAGGCTAACAAAGTGCGTGTGACGCACCCTCCCAGGCGCGTCACACCCAAATGGCGGTCTATCGCGGGACCGTTACAATCCCTGACCCCCAAGGCTTATCAAAGGGCATGTAACGGCCCCTCCAAGGTGCGTTACATCATGTAACGGTCCCTGGAAGGACCGTTACACGCACCCGACGGCGAAAACGGCAGAACCACCCAAAAAACTTCGACCACGCCCCCGTGCCTCCACCGGAGAGGGGGAAATCAAAGGGGAAGACCCCTAGGGACCCCTAGCATGCATCTAAGCCACCAAAATGTGAAATCACGGGCTAAATCCATAGATCGGGCGAGCTCTCCCCAAATCATGGAAAACCCCAAACCCGCTCAATCATGCCCCTCTCGGCCTCCCCTCGGCCTATAAACCATGGAAATGAACGGCGGGGAGCTAGGGAACGTCACCCTACCTTAATGGAGCGAATGCTCCGCCGGATCATCCCCAATCGCAAGAAACTGGTTTGAAAACCCTCATTCTTCCTTGAGCTCCCACGACCCACGAACGCCTCCACGATCACCTCGTCGCCGCCGTCGTCACCACACCGTCGCCCCGTGCCGTCTGCAGCCGGAGGGGACACCGCCGCGGGCTCGCCGGACGAAGAAGAGAGGAAGAGGGGGGCGGTGCTCACGGTGGGGGAGAAAGGAGGAAGAAGAAGAAGAAGGTGGGGGAGAGAGAGAAAATAGGGGGGTATTTATAGGAAAATCCAGAAAAATCCAAAAAATAGCGAAAAATAGAAAGTTACATTTCCGGAATCCTCGGGACGCACCGATCGCATCAGTACCACTCGTGCCCAGGTGAACGACCTGGTTCACCCGCAGCGAGGTTCCGAAGGAATTGCCGAAACACACACCGGAAATCGGAAAACACGCGCGGAAAAGCCGCAGAACGCCTCCGGGCCTCCGAAACAACTCCGGATCGCGCCAATCCGAACACGAAAGATGACCGAAACGAAATTTCAGATACAACAGAGCCAGACACTCTGAAAAACCATATCCGGGACCCACGAAGAAGGATCCGAATGGTCCGGGATATTACACACCTTCTCCTTCTCTCAGCCTCCGCAGCAGCTTCTCTTCTCTTCTCTCTTTTTGTTATCTGGCTATCCGAATATCTCTCGTCTCTTTTTTTCTTTGATGGCTCTCTCTATCTCTCTGTCTCTTTTCTGCCTCTCTCTTTTTTAGTGGACGAAATGGTGGGGTTTTTATAGGCACAGCACCCCCCCTTCTCGACATGATCAACTTCGGCGCGTCTTTCAAACCTTCCCGGCGCGCCTCAGTCGATTGCGAAGGCTTCCCGACGCCAAGAGTATAGCTTCCCGGCGCCACCCCCCATGAGCTTTGGGCTTTGGTGAGGAGCTCCCGGCGCCACACTCATGAGCCCATTAAGGGCTTTTAATATTTTGATATCTCTCATCAGCAGGCTTGAGTTGTCGAAGATGCCTAACCTATCTTTTCATTTGTAGTCCTTCGAATCTATTAGAATAGGTGAAGGCCTCTTAGTTGGTGAGTTGGTCATAGTCTTATCAGAACATTTCTGGGGATTTTCATCAATCAATAGACCGCAATTCTTCATCAGCACTGCCATCTGAGTGACGACAACACTGGATATCAGCTTGGCCAGGAAGGGCTTCAGCCGGGTGATAGCTTTAGTGACGACTCTTCCGTAGTTCTGGCCTTGCAGATATTACGAGGGTCTCCATTGCTAATTCTACTCTCATTCTTGTCTCAGTTCATATTTCAGCTGTCAACACCTCCTCTCTCTACACTCCTTGGATTCCATACCCTTTTCTTAGAATTGGAAGGACCCTCCATTGAGCATTCCGTCTCTTTGGACTGGAAATTCCTTTTCTAAAGCCTCCGTAAGTCCTCGCTGTGACGACCCGGGATCTGAGTACCGGAAAGGAACCGGCGCGTCTCGAATCTCGGCCCGCCAACCCACGAGCCCGAAGACTCGGAAGGGTAAAAAGGGGTGGTGTGGGAGTACAAGAGAAGCTGAAATGACCGCAGAGATGGCACAATGATCTACAATAAAATGCACAGCATAATATAAATAAAATAAACTGCTACAAGGTCCACAGAGTCTCATGTCTAAATAAAAGTACAGTCAACAGAAAGGAAAGTATAACTACACGGGGCATCCCTCGGTGTACAACTACACGGGACATCCCCCGGCTCTGGCAGACTGGCAGCTAACCCTGACTAGAAGAATCACGCTGGAACTCGACCGCACCTCTCAAAGACCCCGCCTCATCTGAAAAGCAGGGGTGAGCCTCATTTCATTGGCCCAGTAGGGATCCCGCGAATCCCCACCTCACGCGAAAAATAAGGCAGGAAGCCAGAAAGCAGAAAAGCAACCTTACCTAACAGGAGTACGGTAGAACCAATAAGCTAAAGTAACTAAACGGAAAAACCATCTACTCTAACCGCACGCACTACTAAACCTCGGTCCAACAAAACCCGAGTCCACACGTGCCAGCGAACAGGAGCACTACCCACTAGAAGAACGACCGGAAGCATCCCCTGACGTCTTACACTGCGTCAGAAGTGTCTAACTACAACGCTATGGGCGTGAGACTCAGACACGCAATAAGTACCACAACAAGGACTAGTTGGGGTCACGCTCGTCAGCGCGTGTCCTAACCCCCAACTACGTGTGCACACATAGACCATCTGCTCTAGGTCGGGTCCTCTAGCTAGTTTTTCTCCCCACCGGACTCTGGTGGCAAAGGCAAGGGGCCCTACGGTGACCCGCCTAAAAATTGCCTCTCACTGGGTCTCGCTCTCCACCACTCCCAGGTGGGTTCGCACCCGCGTGCGCAGGAAGCTACGACTAGTGGACAGGTCACTGGAAGTAAGGACTGACTCACGGGAACCATCGTTGAAGAAACGGTACCGCACACGCTCGGTGCAGCGAGGAGCCTGACGGTCCAACCTTGGGCCGTCACAGGCTGTGACGCACCTACACTGGAGCGTCACAAGGCTCTGACGGTCCACCCCTGGAGCGTCACAAGCCAAGACGAAAATAGGCCCTGACATACCCACCTAGGGGCGTCACAGGCTGTGACGCACCTACACTGGAGCATCACAAGGCACTGACGATCCAGCCCTGGAGCGTCACAAGCCGAGGCGAAAATAGGCTCTAACGCCCCCACCTAGGGGCGTCACAGCACCTGACGGACTAACCCTGGTGCGTCAGGGGAGGTGGGTTCGCCCGCTCTGACGCACCTACCCAGGGGCGTTACAAGGCTGTGACGCACCAAGCCAGGTGCGTCACATGCCTTGACCCCCCCCCCCCCAACGGTCAAAAACCAACGGTCGGCAGCCTGACGGTCCAACCTAGGTGCGTCACAGCACTGTGGCAGTCTATCGTGGGACCGTCACGGCCCACAGACCCCACTGGCTGCACATCGGGCTGTAACGCACCCATCCAGGCGCGTTACACTGTGTGACGGTCACTGGAAGGACCGTCACACCCACCGGAGGGCGAAACGGCGGGAAGCGCCCAAAAATCTAACCACGCCCCCATGCCTCCATAGGAGAGGGGGAAATCAAAGGGGAAGACCCCAGGGGACCCCTGGCATGATTCTAGGCCATCAAAACGTCGAATCACGGCTCAAATCCATAGATCGGGCGAACTCTCCCCAAAGCATGATTTTGCCCTAAACTGCTCAAATACACCCCTCTCGGCTCCCATTCGGCCTACAAATCGCGGGGGATGACGGGATGAGCATAGGGATTCGTCCCCCTACCTCAATGGAGCGAATGCTCCGCCGAATCACCACCGAAGTCAAGGAAGAAGCTTTTAGAATGCCACGCGCCCCGCCTCCCGCCGCGAGAAGGGCACCGTCGGGACCGCCTCGTCGCCGCCACGCCGTTGCCGGAGTGGAGGAGGACGCGTCTCGATCACCCGGGGAAGAAGAATGGTGCGGTGGGGAGGGCGCTCTCCAACAGTTGAAAGTAGGAGGAAGAAGAAGAAGAAAAAGGTGAAAAAGAAAAGAAAAAGGTTTGGTATTTATAGAAAATCTGGAAAAATCAGAAAAATCCCAAAAAATAGAAAAATACACCTCCTCGATCCTCTCGACGCGTTGATTGCAACGGTACCACTCGCGACCCGGTTCACCCGCTACAGGGTTCCGTAGGTGTTTCCGAGACATACACGCGGAATCGGAAAACACGCGGAATGGCCGCGGAACACGTTCTGAGCCTCCGAACTGACCCGAATCGCACGGATCCAAACACGAAAGATGTCCAGAATATAATTTCGGACACAACGGAGCCAAATTCATCAAAAACACAGACCCGAGACCCAAGAAGAAGGATCCGAAAAGGGTTCAGAACATCACACCCGCACCCGTGGATTCCCCCACGGACGCCGGGCTGGTTGTACCATTTGAAGTACCCGAAGTTAGTCAACCCATCCATTGGTAAGGAGAGAGAAAGAACTTAGTTGGCCCGGAGATTACACCCAAACTTGAAACTAGGACCCACATTAAAGAGAGAGAATTGATTACTCATTTAAAAATCCATCTTAATCTCAAAGAAAACCTTAAAATCTCGGGCTCATTACAACTTGTGTGAACAACTTATTTGATTGGGTGATTATTTCTTACTTATATTTGTTGGCTTGAGATATTTTCCTTTCCTTAAACATGCAACTTCGTTCAGGTAAAATCATTAACATGGCCAACTATGGGTACTCTTATGATGGTTATGAGGAGGGTCAATTTGACCCATCCTATGAGGTTCCCCCGCAAGATTCCACCCATTATGAGAAAAACTATGCTCCCTCCCATGCTTATTATTTCCAAGTCCATGTGGTAGACACCACTACTCAAGAGGTAGAGCCTTCCTCCCAACCTCAACCTACCACACAAAATACATCTGGGGATGTTTCCCCATCCTTTAATTTCAATGATTTGATTCATGCTCTGTCTCAATTAGACGACTCCCAACGTCAGGCAGTCCAGGCCGCTTTAAAAGGGAAATCTGTCCCTTCATCTTCAAACCCTCCTCAAGTCGCGGGTGGCCATCCACCTCTTAATGACCAGGCGGTCTCACATAAGAATCCCTCGCGTCCATCAACTCCCATCATGGTTATGCCGGCTCAACCGGCAAGCCACTCAGTGGTTAGGCCCCAATATCCTCCACCTCCCCGATTCTTAAGGAGGCCCATGCCGAATCCGTTCCCTTCTAATCCGGCCCCGGTCGAGTCTAATACCAACATCATACTCCTCTAGAAGATAGCTAGTATGGAGGAGTAGCTTAAGAGGGACACGGCACCAAAGAATGCTTCGGAGATTGCTCTCCCCACTTTGCTGGTTTTTCATTTGCCTCCTTCCGAGATGCGAAATTTTCGGCGCTATAATGGAACGGGTAAACCGTTCGTTCATTTGAAAGATTTTATGTATAAGACATCCTTCTGGCAGGATAATAAGATCTCCATGGCCTATCTATTTAGGAGGTCTCTTGATGGTCCAGCACTTGAATGGTTCTATTCTTTGGAGTCGGCCGAAGCTAGTGATTTTGATATTGTTCAGCGGAAGTTCTTACAAAAATATAAGGACCGTGTGGGTCCATCTCTATCAGTCATAGATCTTGTTACCGAGAAAATGAAGCCCGATGAGGACTTCATTTTGTTTGCCGATAGGTGGAGGACTATGGCCGAAAAATTAAAAGACACCCTTTCGGAAGCGGAGCAAGTCAAGATGATTATATCAAATTCTACTCCGTAATTCCGTCACATTCTGGCCATGAATAGGCTGAGCACTATGGAAGAGCTCTATGAGAGAGCAAGATACATACAAACCCAGATGAAAGATTCACCCATTATGGGCATGTTTGAACAAAAACCGAGGTTGGTCAGAAAGAACACCAATGTTAGCAATAGTGGTGGCACCACCGAGGGCACAGTGACCAATAAGCAGGTGGGCGTGGTTGGCAACCCCACACCTTTCCGCCACCCTAACCCAAGACCTCCACAACCTCCATAATAACTCCCCTTCTTTAATCCCGCTCCCCAAGCAAATATTTCCCCTCGACCCTTCCATCCTCCTCCACAAAATCAAGCCGTCCACCCAAACCCACAAGTGCCTCAGCAATACCCCCAAGTGCCGCCACCCACCAATTATGGCCCCCATCAGCCAAGAAGACCACTAGGCCCCAAAAGGGCCCAATACTCATAAGTGGTTGGAGTCAAGTAGTTACAATGACTAATATACAAAAATCCCTTGTTTTCCCTTTGCCCTCCACACAATGTAAACCCTCGGAACAATCCAAATACTCATCAATCAATTAAAGCAAGAAAAGCATACCAGAACTTAACAACCATCTAACAAGACAAATAGAAAAAACCATGATATCTAACAACTGGCTGAAAAGGACCAGTAACTTGGGATGAGGGGTCCCAGAGTGAAACAACAGAAATTGAGTAAGCAACTCTTTTAGAGATCTATTATACATTCTTATGAATCTTGAAAAATGTGACGACATTATGATAAGCCTGAGAAACATGAACAAACTAAAACTCAAAGTGAAAGTGACATCAGGTTGGAAATTGATTACTACAAAATAACCCATGGTAGTCAACAAAATCACTATTTCAAGTTGAGTCTACAGTGTGATGAAGTGTGCACCACCTGGTAACACAAGAATGGTTATAACCAAAAAAGAAAAAAAAGGAAAGAAACCAAAGCCCTGAAATTATCAAAGACAGTAGGTATATTTTATTTTAGCTGACTATGAGAAATGAAAATGGGTCAGAATTAATAAAGGAACAATAATTCATCGAAGTACATAAGCAAAAAAGATATGTTTTTCTCTAGCAGTTAGCGAATGGATCATCACAAACTTCAATAGTTTAAAACTTATTTCTGTACAATTTAGCATCCATTTCTTGATATCTTACTGGCCACACCAAGAATGCTCTTGTGCAGGGCTTCTATGCTGGAAACACATAAAGAAGAACAGAAAGAACAGAAGAAAACCTGCATATTCAGTGCAACCATCTGAGCTCCATGTGTCCATCCAATCAATGGAATGTAATTTGATGAGTCAATGCGAGTACCTTTCTGTGGCCCTCACAGAAATGCGAGGAATAGATCAAATATAATAAAGATAGATGAAGGATATAATTCATGACCCTCATCTGTGGCTAGTTTTCATGTCATATGGTCATTCCTAGATTCCCCCCCCAACTTTTATACAAAATTTTTTGACTGGAAAAAGAAGGAAAGGAAAAACATGACACGAAAAGTATTAGCTGATGCAAGACAACATATTGAACAAAAATAGTTGTATGAGCACCTTGGGAGCACACAAAAATAAATATTTTCTCATATACCTTCTTTAAAGACAAGTCCTATCAGTGATGCAAAGAGGGCCCCAACAAACCACACAGCCCCTGGGTTGTCAATGACATATTTTGTTAAGCTTTCATTGACATGTTGAGCAAGAAATAGGAATGTCCCCAGAGATCCAAGAATGCCTACTGCCCACAACACATGAAGGAAGTGTTTAATAGGGGTCACATAAATATGAATTAGAAATAATGAAAGGCCTAGTCCCCCAGCTCCAGTTGCACATAACATGTCCACATTTTTCGTAATGGCATCCCTCACAATGGATTCTTCTGGTAGAAAAGCAGTGGAAGTAGTAGTCACAAATGAGGCAGCTGCAGTTACCAATCCAGACATGTATAGGATCACCTGTAAGAAGCTTGCCAATAATCAAATTAATGCAAGGACAAATGAATATGCACATGGACAGAGTTGCACCATAACCATTTGGATAGCTGGAGTACATGCATTACCATAAATCCACTGCAATATTCTGAAGATAGATAATTGCATATGCATATATTATATTAAATAATGACTGTAAGCACAAAGACAATAACATGACCCCAATATAAAGAAAGAACATGTGATTATTATGTCCATTGAAAAATAATGTTTCCCATTCCGAAGGGGGCAAGGCAGCAGATGATACAAAAATTAAGAAATCAATACAAGCCAAAAGAGAACCCACTATGATTTTGAGTGCAACTAAGCCACCAATTCAACTAATTTTTTGGATGTTTTTTAAATAATCAGCCTTTCTTGGGTACAATTCAGTCATAAGGCAGAACCACTTTCCTTTAAACAAAAACAAAAAAAATAATTATTTAAAAAAACTTAATTATTATTATTTAGCTAACAAGGAATCCTGGCCAACACTATTAAGGTCTGGGAAAATCTCGACGCCCAAGAAGCTTGAGATTGTGATGTAAAAATCAAGTGTCACCATTGGATTTAAAATATAGGTCAGCAAAAACTATCATTTTGTCAGGTTTAGATACATGATACAATAATTTAAAGCAATGCATGACGATGAAATGGATAAACAACCACATGCAGCTTATCAATATGTAGGATCCTTATCATATCAACGAAAATGGGCATGAGTATAAGGTAGCCCTTTCCAGTAGAGACCCTAACGTCCCTTATAATATGAGAAAATAAGAAAGCAAAATCCCTTGACAAACTATTTCTTACAAAGCAAATCTAGCTTTCAGAAACTATCATCACCTATAGTTAATATAACAATTAATTCACCATCATATCTCCCATTTCCCATTATAACAACTAGACCTGAAGGCCAGAATGCAAATAATGATTAAAACTGCATTCAGCAAAATCTCAACTCAGAAATGGAGACATCCCGATTTTGAAGAAATGGTTTCAGCAGTAACACTTTCCTGAATAAATAATAACAGAGAACAAATGCCATTGATCCTACAAGTCCATAACTCACAGTTTGCTTCTTAACATGGTGTACATACAAAAATAATCTTATCTCTAGCTTTCTCAGCAATTACATCAAATTCTATGTAGTCAGAGGCAAGATGCACCTGAGATGACACCTCAGCCTCAAACGCCTAGACGATGGCCTAGGCATTTGAGGTGACATTTTATTAAAACCTATAAAATAGGTCAGATATGTAAATGGTATCAAGAAAGACAAAGTTCAGTATAACACATTACTTGCAGCTCTTTGGAAAGGAACAACTTACGGTGCTTCCTCAAAAGAATAATCTATTTTGAGACTGGATGTAGTGAACACTATTAAAATGGTTGAAAATTGAATTGATGAGAGCGTAGGTTCCACCAAACCAGACCTCACCCACCACCCTTTCTAGCACCTTGTCGATGCGCTCCCACCTCTGAGAAGAAGGTGGTATCTTTGCAACAAATATGCAAAATTGCAACCAAGAAATTACCGGATAAACGAAAAGAAAATTCATCAACAAAATCAGGAAAAGAAAGCTCGCCAAACAAAAAAACAAACCGTGGAAAAATGGAACACGCGTATGGAGGAGATGATCTTCCCGCACCCCCTAGGCCCCAGAGATGCTCAACAGATTGCAGGGCATCTAAGCATATCCCGATCTCATGCACACGAAATAACCATGGAAAGCTGCCATCTTTGCCCACCCCATAGAAGTTGGCGCCGTTGCCACCATGATGCTCCCTCAGTTTAATGGACGCACACAACCTTTCGATAGAGAGAGAGATGCAAAAGTCCCATGTGTAGAGGAGGGTGTGGCTACCCTACAATCCCCCTCCCGCAGAAGATGAGAGCGTCGGCTTCCAGACTAGATGTACGGCCTCGGCCCTAGCTATAACAAGATAAATATGCGTTCAGGAAATCTCTAATGAACAAGATAAATAAAAGTTCTTATCTACACCCTTTTACATAGGGATATAAGAAAGGGAAAGAAAAATGCTTAAAATACTTCAAATCAGAGAAAATGAATTCAAGTTAACAACACCAGCCAAATGTCCACCATGACAGACTACTCTTCTGTTTATTCTGGTAAACATCAGACTTTGTTGACTGCTGCACAAACTTGTGTGCCAACATTCTGCATACAGGTGAGCATCAAGTCTAAATATCATATGCAAGAAGTGGCGCGTAGCTATTTAAAAACATCAGATGTATCCAATGTTTCTAGAATTGAATATGTAAGTCCAATGAATAAATTTTAAAAGCTTCTTTCACTGTTTGCAGTCAATTTATCAAATAGATACCAGTAGTCAATAATAATATACATATTCAATGCATTCAATATGTATGTCCCATGGGTGTCTCAACAATGTCTACTTTAGTTGGATTTGCTAGATGCATAGCAAGCTTGTGTAAGGTGGTAAGTTACCTCCACTGAAGAATGACATCAATATCAAGTTCACGATCTAGTTTTTTTATTTCTTCAACGTCATCTACCTCCATCCGGCTGGCATCAGACTTAAGGAGAGAAGCACAAAGAGACATATTTCTTTCATAGCTTGGCATGCCTCAAAACCTGCTCCCATGATAGCAACAATTGGGTGATACTCCGGACCAAAAGTTTCTACAGAGAAAAAGAGATTAGAGTACAGAAAGAATCACATCTTTTTTATGTGAAAAGTTGAATACCTGAGAAAAAATGTTCAGGGTACCTCTAGGGAGTGTAATATTTTAGGCATATCAACCAACAACATCCTTGCACCAATAAGAATTTTTTTTTGAAAAGTTGTGCATAGTTTTCTAAGATGTTGCCAAAAATGTAAAAACAAATTGTCCTTCAAATTTAGATAACACATTACAAAAGATCAATATGTAGAAGTTGCAATTCCAAATATAGATATGTATGTGCTACAAATAAAATATGACTATTTCACATGCCCTTTTGACTACTATAGAGTCAAGTGCACTCCCCTTGTCATCTGTTTAGATAATGCCATAGACAATAGAGAGGTGATCTGACTTCACTCCATTTGTATTGATCCCAGAGGTAAGGGGGAGTGTCCCCATCCTAGTGTTTTATGGACATTATATATATATATATATATATATACACACACACACACGCACTAATTCCTTATATATAGGTTAAATCATTGTATTTTAGTAAGAGTAGGAAACCAATATGTATTGTACTAGCTATATTATACGGAGGAGATTAGAAATACTAAATTTTTATCGCTGGTCAAGCTTCATTCACATACTAAATTGAGGAGGCACAATCATGAAGGATCGGTCACTTCCAAGGAAATGTAGAAATCTTTCTTCTCAGTGCAAAGATATTCATTCAGATTCTATGCAAAACTGTGGCAAAAGTTTGCAGGAAAAGGAAAGCATACAACATGTCAAATGAACAAAGAAATGGATATGCATGCCAATGGCACAACTGAAAAATCCCCTCACCCCCTAAAAAGATCCAAATGATATCAAAATAGAATCAAATATGTTCCCTAAACATAAGTATCAAGACAACATAGTACAAAAAAAATGAAATGGTGTCTCCAAAAATAAGTACTTCAACATGGAATTTATTGCATGACAAAACAACAATTTAAGAACGTATCACCTATAATGAAGTTTTCCAGTTATGGGTAGTCATGAAGGTTTTACAACAAGACAAGTAATTTAAAAGCCTTGATCACCTGCATAGAAATTTCCAACTACAGGTACTTGTTTACCAAAAAAGTATGGCAGAGAGTTGCACAAATACAGTCCAACTTTTAGTTAAATATGCTATACTCAGTGTTGGAATGTCAATACCATTGTCACAACTGAATGTTGCATTCCAACAAATTCATCTGAAAACATGTTTTGCTACTTGCATATGATTCCTAATATAGATTTCCTCCTAGTTCACATGTCATGCAAATCTTGAGCTTAGTATCTCTCTCAATCAATGTTTTAAAAATAGGACGAGACTGGCTGGTCAGACTGGAAAAAGCTAGAACCATAAGTCATTCCCATCCAGTTTATCAAAAAACCAAAAAATCCTCTAACTAATGCATTTCTACAAAAAAGAGTGTTGAGTGGTCCAGCTTGTGGAGGTATTCAGTGTAAAACTGCCACCATAACTAATGCAGCTAGCTACCAGAGATCATAGGAAACATCTAACTAACATGGGTGCAGTTCAGCCCACAGATTCAAACCTGGACCTCACCTGAAGCACATGAACATAGATATCCATCAAATCTACATTGATGTTAAGTTGTTGATTGGCCATTCTGCAAAATGAACATCGGAATCAGTAAACTGCAAAAAGACAAATGCAAGTAGTGCTCTCAATATAAGTTGCATGAACTTGATCATCAACCAATGCAGTACCAGACATAAAATAGAATACTGCTTGCTGAGATGGAAATTTTGGGTTGTCTAGGGCACCTTACCTTTGACTGCAAGATCTTAAATTTTGGGTTGTCTAGTGCACCTTACCTTCGACTACAAGATCTTTTGGCTATAATTGAAATATTGGTTGGGATTGTTGATCCCATCATCACATGAAGAGACATGTATGGCTTCAAAAGTTAATGTGCATGTCAGCTGAACATGTCCATGTAATTCTTAGCACAATTCAAAGAATAAAATAAGTGAATTTAGAAACACATATTCAAAGATAAGGATGGTTCTAATACCTGATAATGCTGATTCCTAACTTTATCCATTATGTCATCCATTGAGCGACCTCCTACTCCCATTCTACCAAGGGAAGCTCTTAAATTCTCCTCACCATAAAAAATCATACACATATAGAAGAGATAAGAGAAAACTTCAATAAGCTAAGATGTGAGTCCTCATTTCCAAAAGCCATTAAGTGCCTATAATTAACTGAACATGGGGATGAACTAGACATAAATGGCATGTGTATCTTATTCTCTCCTCTAAGCAACAATAAGGTCGTAACTCTCAAACAGACAGTTTCAATTTAGGAATGGGGAAACTAGTATCCATGAGAAGATGCCAAAAGAAAAAAATAAAGGAAAAGACATAAAAAATCACTGAACCACTATGCACACATATGCACACATTTGTGCCTAGAGTACATGCATTTTGCAGTTAATATATCTCAATCTCACTAAGAAATGTTTGAAAATCTCATATAAAGCCTTTAACCTGAGCACTGTCCAACAATAAAATTGACCAACCTAAAAGTCCACACAAAGATCTATGTGACCTTTTGAGATGAATTGTGCTATGTTGGCCGCCGCAAAGAAAGCACAGTCAGAATCAAATGGCAAAGCGATAAATAACTTTATACAAAAAGATTCTCTACAAGATGGATTCCATTCAACAAAATAATGCCAGAATAAGGAGCTAAACGAACAGAACTATATGAAAGAGAAGAATTATGTGAATGCAACTTGCCTAGGCCTCTGTAGTCATCCACGTTTTACCAGTCATAGTCGTTCTTATCGCCATCGGAGTTCAGGAAGTAATCAGGGCCCGTCCTGCGGGTGGCTGCGGATGACACTATCTTGAACAATGGAGAACTCCCCGGCTTTGATCCTGACAGGACAAAGATAAATATCAGATGAACCACGTACAAGTGTCACATACGGTTGTGTTCGGGACAAATAAGAGTCGCCGAGGGATTGGCAAAAGAAGAAGGGCAAGAAAAAGATGAAGAAAACAAGAAGGACTTTCAAATACAGCCCTTTGAGGGACTGGGAACGGAGGATTGGGGGTAGCACAGAAACAACTGTTCAATAGGTCGGATTCCCCCACCCTATTTCCCTCCTTCTGGGCACTTCACTTGCAATAACAACGGAGATTTGTGGGAGGTGGACGGTGGTGGAGGGCCAATACCTGGAGGAGGGTCGAGGTCATCGGTGGCATTGTTCCTGAGAAGGAGGCTCTATTGGCGCTCCTTCTCCCGCTTCCGCATCTCAAGGAATGATAAGTGTATATTTTTACATATTAATTCATGATTATACACATTTTTATGAGCTTAAATAATAAAAAATATACACGGATCACAATTACTTTTAATTTAGAGTCAAATATTTAATTTTTTGAAATTAAATAATTTTAATAATAATTTTTACTTATTTATGCAGGCACTCGGTACGAGGGAAGCGACAAGAAACAAAAATAAAAAAAATACAATGGGAAAATAAAATAAAAATAATAATAAAGGCCAAAAGCCCATGGAGTGTTCAAAAAGAAAAGAAAAAAAAGAAAAAAAATAAATTTATTCGATATTTTTTAGGATTTTTATGAGATATATACATAATATATATATATATATATATATATATATATATATATATATATATATATATCTAACATATATTTAACTAATGTGAGTGTGTGCGTCGTGTGTTTTCTATTTTGCAGGCAGAAGCCGCCCCCGCCTTCGCGGCGGAGGCACGGGCGACGAGGGGGGGGGTCAACCCCCCCTCACGCGGTCAAAAGGAGGAAGAGGCGGGTCGGCGCACGACGCCCACCCGCCCAAGCGCAAGGGAGGCGGGCCCACGGCGGGCGTCCACGCGACGGAGCCGCGGGGCACCGCGGCACAACGCGGTGGAGACGCAGGGCGGCGCAAGCGGTCGGCGACGCGGCGCACGCGCGCGTAGAAGAAAGGAGGAGAGAGGCGGCGGCGCACGCGGGCGCACGCGGCCGGCCAGGAGAGAGAAAAGAGAGAGAAAGAGAGAGGAAGGAAGAGAAAGGAAGAAGAAAAAAATACAGAAAAATCAGAAAAAAATATCCAAGTGTGCAACACATGTTGGCACACAATTCTGAGTCAACAAATGCAGCAATTCAACAAAAGAAGCAAGAGATGTTCACATGCAATGGGGTTGTCTTAACACCCTATAAAAGGGGGGCTTCCAATGTAATGAGGAGTTGTTAAGTTAGGAGTAGTTGCTAAGAGTTGGAATGGAGTTCTTGAAGTTCTTATTTGTTGGCCTTAGTTGAGCTTCATAGGAGAGTTAGAGAGTTATGTTTTGAGAGCTTTTGATGTCAAGTTTGTAAGTTGATATTATTTTAATGAATGGTTTATTTCAGAATTTAGTCCTTTCTTAGCCTTATTACTTGTTGTTCTGTTCTTCAATTCATTTTTCTATCTTCAAGAAAGTTGTTCATCTTTAAGTGTTCTTCAACTTCTCTTTCTACCATTTCCATTAATTCTTTATAATTTGAAAGTTATTTCCCATTTTCTTAAGTGCTATTCTACGTGATTACTGTTCATCCGAGGTGATACCTTCTAGTATTCTTCTGTTTTGAAACCTTTACAATCTTCTTTTTACTCTGAGTTCTTCATAAAAGTTATTCTTCTCTTGTAGATATAACGTTTCTTCTTCTACAACTTCTTCTAAATCTTCTTATTTTGTGAGTTATAATTAATTGTTCACTATTCTGATTTCTGTCATATTACTGTTCATCCACATTGATAGCTCTTGAGTTTTTCACATTTTTCACTGTCTTCCTCTCGTTTTATGTATCTATATTCTTCATCAAACTTTTTCATCTTTTCATTCTCTACAATTTTCATTTATTCCACTTCTTCTAATTCCCTCTAGATTTTAAGTTATTCTATTCCTTCCAACCCCCTATTTTCAATAGAATTCTGCTATGTTTTCAACATTGCTTTGTTCCTAGTTCTATCCAACCCCTCTCTTCACAAGTTCTTCACTCACACCCAAAGCGGTAGTCATCTTCCGATTATCTCACGGCGTTGACTTCCAAGGCAGAGCGATCTTCATCCAAGGTTCGACGAGGAAACGACGGCGTTCTTCATCCATTGGCTAAAATTTCTTTCACTTTTCTCTTCTTATTCAAAGTTGCAATTTCAATTCCTTTAGTATTAATCGCACTTAAAAGACAAAATTTGGTTTTCAAAACATAAGGATATTTTCCAACATTGATCTATAAAGATTATTTCTTCCCCGTGGGATCGACCCGTATTTACCACTTTACTCGTATTTTCAAAATCATTTAAGTGAGTGAGTGCGGTTGTATAAATTTTGAAATTTGTGTGGTACGACATTTTTTAACAACGTGCGTTTTCCCGCCATCAAATTTTGGCTCCGCTGCGGGGAGGGGTTGAATTGGAAGTTGATAACTTTGTGCTTTCTTTTGTATATATATATTGGTGCTCACTCTTATTTTTGCAGAAAAATAAAAGGATCCACAAAAGCATAAAAAATAACAAATCTTGAAAATGCCAAAAACAAATGTTATGTCTCCTCGAGATAAGTCTTCTTTATCCTTTAATCTGGTTATTTTTCATTTGTCCAATAAAGAACGAGGAAATGCGATTAAGGTTAGAACTCTTACCCTCTTTCTATAGATTTGGTTTCTTTGTTTTTACTTTCAATATGTAATTAGTTTTCATGCTTAGAAATGTTCTTAAAAAAATAAAAAAAGAAGAAATACAAAAATATGGTGGACTAGCTCAGTTCACTAACTAAAAAAATAGAAAATCAAAAACACAAAAAAAGGCATAACTTGGGCTCACTATCATCTTTGAAACTGGTGTCTAAGGCTAGAGGTCAACGGCAAACGCTATAAGCGGGAAAGTGGTTACTTAATTAGGACCTTGTGAAAGTAAGGGGAGCCTCCCACTTCCACACCTGTTACCTGACCGGTGGACAAGTTTGATGGTGGATCTAAGTTGGACTTTGTTTGCTAATTTGTTTGTCTAAAATAAAACTCAAAAAAGGGGAGAAATAAAATATATATATATACAAAAGAATGGTGAGATCATAATTTTCATCTATGGATTGGGCACACCAATTAGACATGTTTGACCAATTGACTCATAAATTTGATCAATTTCTAGCCATGGATCAAAACCACTTCATACCACCTAGTGACCATGACAATGATCACATGTGGGCTAGCTCGGCTCATAATGTAAGTGGTTGCCCAAACCCATTCTCATTTCTCACCCAAAACAGCCCGACCTATTATGAAAATCCATACTCTTGGTCGGACCAAAATGAGATCACATCACTTATGATGCCCCAATTTTCATCATTTACCCAAGACCAAGCTCCAACCACACAGTTAGGGGGCCACGATCTACCTTTCATCCGAGAGCAAGCCCAATATGATCAACGATTTTTTCAGCCCGATTATGAATCACCTTCAAGTACTTATAACTCTAGCTGGGAAGATCAATCAACAATCTCTTGGATGGACCAAGCAAGACAAACCCAAATGTCTCTAGAGCTCTCCACACCTTATTCTGACCCATGTCCAAACAACTTTAATTCTGGATGGAGAGATCAACATGATTCTTCTTGGGAGTCTTATCAAGATCAAGGCCGAAGTCCTCAAGAACAAGATTTTTTAAATTGGGCTCCATACCCAAATGATTCTTACGATCAACCCTATTATGGAGGGCAACCCATACACTCTCCACCACCTCATTCTCAGGCTGAGTGCCCTCCAAAATACTATCCATCTCAATCTGACTTTCAGCCAACTTGGAATAAGGTGGAGATGTTTGATCAATTGATACGACTCTTCCAAACTCAACAACAAGTTTTTCAGGAACAACTTCAAAACTTTGAGGCCCAAGTGAGTAGGGTTGCTAAAAACATCATAGACATGGAAGTGGATCCAATGCCTAGCAACTCCACAAGTATTGAAGACCAACTTCCTAGATTTGATGGATGTGATTAACGATAAAAGTCCATATGATCAACCTATGATCCCCCAATCTACCACTCATATCACTGTTGATTTTGAAGGAATCATAGAAGAATCTTATGAGGAGGACCTAAAGGAAGAGCAGCCTAAGATGCCTAAATCTAATTCCACTTGTGAAGAGGATTATGATGAGTTTGAGGATTATGATGATCTTGAGTCGTTGGGGGGAGAAGAAGAGGAAGATGATTTGCCAGTCAATGACCAAATTCCATTACTTGCCCTTCCTAAATTTGATGAATCTTCTTTCCAAGTACATGATGATAAAAATATGAGTGTGGAGGGTGAATTAAGTGTATACATAAATCCATTTTCTTGGGTAATTGAGGAACCAGGTACTCCACTAGAAAGTCACTCTGATTGGGCATCTCATGATTTAGAGAAGGATGTGGATCTTTTACCCACACATGACCTTGGTGAATCCACAATCATTCCGAATATTCTGTAACTCGCCAAATGGTCGGATCCATCATATTCTTATGAGAATCCGTGTGTTAAGGAACAAACTTTTTTCATTCCTAATCCTCCTTATCTCCTTAACCCTGGCCATGTGGTGGATTCTCCAAAAATCCATAATTGCCTCATCCTCTCTCACCTAAACGATACGCAAGTAACTCTTAAAATTGAGGATGCAGAAGAAACGCTGGGGGAAATTAAGGTCCAGATTGATGTGTTTAACACTTATAAAGACCTTAAGTGTACTGATGAATATTTTGTAATTGAGGATATGATAATTCCTCTACCATTCTCTGACCGAGGGGGTCCGTCTAGATTTCTAGACCCACCTTGGCATGCTTCTAGCCCACATGCACATGCATATCATCTTTTCCTCCAATGGTACAAGGGTTGGACTTTATCAGAGGATAAGATCACTTGGTGGCTCCTTCTGAATGCCACACGTTGGTTATTGAGCTACGTTACGTCTGGCTGAAGACGTCAAATTTAGCGCTTCTTGGGAGGCAACCCAAAATTTTAGTGATTTCTGTGTGAGAATAAATGGCTTCTTAGGAGGCAACCCAAGTTTTTCTTGTGTTTGTATTTTTATTTTGCAGGGTTGAATAAAGGATAAGTTGGGGGGATAAAAGAGATTGCTTACACCTCTACCAAACATTCAAAAGCCCACGTACCGCCTCTAATTCCAGCAAGGAAGCCTGTCGAAGTTCAAATTAGGTTGTCCCATTCTTTCCCAAAACTATCATGTTTACATTGTTTATTATTCCACATTGTTCATGCCATTGAGGACAATGTCATTTAAGTTGAGGAGACGGAAATCATGTTATCTTCTACAACCTAATTTTACCTCATTTTTTTTCACAATCCCAATTGCATTTTTTATGATTCATGCTTCCATTGAAAGTAATTCTGGAATAGACATGACTGGATAAGGATGATGGAAGATGTATTTACTCTAGCCATGGAAAACTGATCTAAGAATCTCTTTAAAGTTCATGTGCACTTTAGAAAAGAATATCACTTGCACGCTTATGAAACAAGTAGGACAACCCTTCTGCTATTTTGGATATGTTGTCTGTATTCAGCACTTCTTGAAGAAGAGATCTTTTATAAGCTTTCTGCCATGCTATCTATCAAAAATTAGTGTAAAGCACAATTGACAAAATTTTGAGAAAAATACCATGAAAAATGCTCCGATTCTGAGTAACCGGGCCTACTTCACCTAAGACGTGTTGAGGTTTGCGTCAAAAGGAAAAGAAAAATTTGATCTGTGTAACCAGGCCTACTTCACCTAAGACGTGTTGAGGTTCGCGTAAAATAGTGAAGGGTAGTGCAGCATCATGTGTGTATAGAAAAAAGTAGAAAGAAAAAAAAGAGAAAAAAAGGAAAAGAGATCCCAAAAGGGACATAGCAATAAGACAGACAAATAAAGCTATTATGCTGAATGCTCTAGTTAAGAAGTGCATAATTGAAAGACATTTGTTCGGAATAGCAACTGGAGGACGCAATTGTCTCTACTGTGAATTTAGTATTACACATGCACAAGTGCTACTGAATTTTGATTAGAATTCTTGATCATGTACCTGAATTTCCTACATAAGGCTAGTATGTGATAATGATTCCAGATTCCTAATCTTTAGTTGACTCTATGAAAAATGATCTAAAAATGAGGCATAGATATTTTAAACTCTTGTTAGTCCTTATATTTTGAGATTATTTGCATTGCTAAGGGACTAGTAATGAGTAAGTTGGGGGGGTGTGATAAGTGTATATTTTTACATATTAATTTATGATTATACACATTTTTATGAGCTTAAATAATAATAAATATACACGTATCACACTTACTTTTAATTTAGAGTCAAATATTTAATTTTTTAAAATTAAATAATTTTAATAATAATTTTTACTTATTTATGCAGGCACTCGGTACGAGGGAAGTGACAAGAAACAAAAGTAAAAAAAATACAAAGGGAAAATAAAATAAAAATAATAATAAAGGCCAAAAGCCCATGGAGTGTTCAAAAAGAAAAGAAAAAAAGAAAAAAAATAAATTTATTCGATATTTTTTAGGATTTTTATGAGATATATACATAATATATATATGTAATATATATATATATATATCTAACATATATTTAACTAATGTGAGTGTGTGCGTCGTGTGTTTTCTATTTTGCAGGGAGAAGCCGCCCCCGCCTTCGCGGCGGAGGCACGGGCGACCAGGGGGGGTCAACCCCCCCTCACGCGGTCAAAAGGAGGAAGAGGCGGGTCGGCGCACGACGCCCACGCGCCCACGCGCAAGGGAGGCGGGCCCACGGCGGGCGTCCACGCGGCGGAGCCGCGGTGCACCGCGGCACAACGCGGTGGAGACGCAGGGTGGCGCACGCGGTCAGCGACGCGGCGCATGCGCGCGCGAAAGAAACGGGGAGAGAGGCGGCGGCGCACGTGGGCACACGCGGCCGGCTAGGAGAGAGAAAGAGAGAGGAAGGAAGAGAAAGGAAGAAGAAAAAAATACAGAAAAATTAGAAAAAAAATATCCAAGTGTGCAACACATGTTGGCACACAATTATGAGTCAACAAATGCAGCAATTCAACAAAAGAAGCAAGAGATGTTCACATGCAATGGGGTTGTCTTAACACCCTATAAAAGGGGGGCTTCCAATGTAATGAGGAGTTGTTAAGTTAGGAGTAGTTGCTAAGAGTTGGAATGGAGTTCTTGAAGTTCTTACTTGTTGGCCTTAATTGAGCTTCATAGGAGAGTTAGAGAGTTATGTTTTGAGAGCTTTTGATGTCAAGTTTGTAAGTTGATATTATTTTAATGAATGGTTTGTTTCAGAATTTAATCCTTTCTTAGCCTTATTACTTGTTGTTCTGATCTTCATTTCATTTTCCTATCTTCAAGAAAATTGTTCATCTTTAAGTGTTCTTCAATTTCTCTTTCTACCATTTCCCTTAATTCTTTATAGTTTGAAAGTTATTTCTCGTTTTCTTAAGTGCTATTCTACGTGATTACTGTTCATCCGAGGTGATACCTTCTAATATTCTTCTATTTTGAAACCTTTACAATCTTCTTTTTACTCTGAGTTATTAATAAAAGTTGTTCTTCTCTTGTGGATATAACTTTTCTTCTTCTACAACTTCTTCTAAATCTTATTATTTTGTGAGTTATACGTAATTTTTCACTGTTCTCATTTTTTGCCATATTATTGTTCATCCGCACTGATAGCTCTTGCATTTTTCATATTTTTCACTGTCTTCCTCTTATTTTCCGTCTCTATATTCTTCATCAAACTTCTTCATCTTTTCATTCTCTACAATTTTCATTTATTCCACTTCTTCTAATTCTCTCTAGATTTTAAGTTATTCTATTCCTTCCAACCTCCTATTTTCAATAGAATTCTGCTATGTTTTCAACATTGCTTTGTTCCTAGTTCTATCCAACCCCTCTCTTCACAAGTTCTTCACTCACACCCAAAGTGATAGTCATCTTCCGATTATCTCACAACGTCGACTTCCAAGGCAGAGCGATCTTCATCCAAGGCTCGGCGAGGAAACGACGGCGTTCTTCATCCATTGGCTAAAATTTCTTTCACTTTTCTCTTCTTATTCAAAGTTGCAATTTCAATTCCTTTAGTATTAATCGCACTCAAAAGACAAAATTTGATTTTCAAAACATGAGGATATTTTCCAACATTGATCTATAAAGATTATTTCCTCCCCGTGGGATCGACCCGTATTTACCACTTTACTCGTATTTTCAAAATCATTTAAGTGAGTGAGTGCGGTTGTATAAATTTTAAAATTTGTGTGGCACGGCATTTTTAAACGACGTGCGTTTTTCCGCCATCAAATTTTGGCGCCGCTGCGGGGAGGGGTTGAATTGGAAGTTGATAACTTTGTGCTTTCTTTTGTATATATATATTGGTGCTCACTCTTATTTTTGCAGAAAAATAAAAGGATCCACAAAAGCATAAAAAGTAACAAATTTTGAAAATGCCAAAAATAAATGTTATGTCTCCTCGTGGTAAGTCTTCTTTATCCTTTAATCTTGTTATTTTTCATTTGTCCAATAAAGAACGAATGAATGCGATTAAGGTTAGAACTCTTACCCTCTTTCTATAGATTTAGTTTCTTTGTTTTTACTTTCAATATGTAATTAGTTTTCATGCTTAGAAATGTTCTTAAAAAAAATAAAAAAAGAAGAAATACAAAAATATGGTGGACTATCTCAGTTCACTAACTAAAAAAATAGAAAATCAAAAACACAAAAAAGGCATAACTTGGGCTCACTATCATCTTTGAAACTGGTGTCTAAGGCTAGAGGTCAACGGCAAACACAATAAGCGGGAAAATGGTTACTTAATTAGGACCTTATGAAAGTAAGGGGAGCCTCCCACTTCCACACATGTTACCTGACCGGTGGACAAGTTTGATGGTGGATCTAAGTTGGACTTTGTTTGCTAATTTGTTTGTCTAAAAAAAACTCAAAAAAATGGGAGAAATAAAATATATATATACAAAAGAATGGTGAGATCATAATTTTCATCTATGGATTGGGCACACCAATTAGACATGTTTGACCAATTGACTCATAAATTTGATCAATTTCTAGCCATGGATCAAAACCACTTCATACCACCTAGTGACCATAACAATGATCACATGTGGGCTAGCTCGGCTCATAATGTAGGTGGTTGCCCAAACCCATTCTCATTTCTCACCCAAAACAGCCCGACCTATTATGAAAATCCATACTCTTGGTCGGACCAAAATGAGATCACATCACTTATGATGCCCCAGTTTTCATCATTTACCCAAGACCAGGCTCCAACCACACAGTTAGGGGGCCACGATCTACCTTTCATCCGAGAGCAAGCCCAATATGATCAACGGTTTTTTCAGCCCGATTATGAATCACCTTCAAGTACTTATAACTCTAGCTGGGAAGATCAATCAATAATCTCTTAGATGGACCAAGCAAGACAAACCCAAATGTCTCCAGAGCTCTCCACACCTTATTCTGACCCATGTCCAAACAACTTTAATTCTGGATGGAGAGATCAACATGATTCTTCTTGGGAGTCTTATCAAGATCAAGGCCGAAGTCCTCAAGAACAAGATTTTTTAAATTGGGCTCCATACCCAAATGATTCTTACGATCAACCCTATTATGGAGGGCAACCCATACACTCTCCACCACCTCATTCTCAGACTGAGTGCCCTCCAAAATACTATCCATCTCAATCTGACTTTCAGCCCACTTGGAATAAGGTGGAGATGTTTGATCAATTGATACGACTCTTCCAAACTCAACAACAAGTCTTTCAGGAACAACTTTAAAACTTTGAGGCCCAAGTGAGTAGGGTTGCTAAAAACATCATAGACATGGAAGTGGATCCAATGCCTAGCAACTCCACAAGTATTGAAGACCAACTTCCTAGATTTGATGGATGTGATTAACGATAAAAGTCCATATGATCAACCTATGATCCCCCAATCTACCACTCATATCACTGTTGATTTTGAGGGAATCATAGAAGAATCTTATGAGGAGGACCTAAAGGAAGAGCAGCCTAAGATGCCTAAATCTAATTCCACTTGTGAAGAGGATTATGATGAGTTTGAGGATTATGATGATCTTGAGTCGTTGGGGGGAGAAGAAGAGGAAGATGATTTGCCAGTCAATGACCAAATTTCATTACTTGCCCTTCCTAAATTTGATGAATCTTCTTTCCAAGTACATGATGATGAAAATATGAGTGTGGAGGGTGAATTAAGTGTATACATAAATCCATTTTCTTGGGTAATTGAGGTACCAGGTACTCCACTAGAAAGTCACTCTGATTGGGCATCTCATGATTTAGAGAAGGATGTGGATCTTTTACCCACACATGACCTTGGTGAATCCACAATCATTCCGAATATTCTGCAACTCGCCAAATGGTCGGATCCATCATATTCTTATGAGAATCCGTGTGTTAAGGAACAAACTTTTTTCATTCCTAATCCTCCTTATCTCCTTAACCCTGGCCATGTGGTGGATTCCCCAAAAATCCATAATTGCCTCATCCTCTCTCACCTAAACGATACGCAAGTAACTCTTAAAATTGAGGATGCAGAAGAAACGCTGGGGGAAATTAAGGTCCAGATTGATGTGTTTAACACTTATAAAGACCTTAAGTGTACTGAGGAATATTTTGTAATTGAGGATATGATAATTCCTCCACCATTCTCTGACCGAGGGGGTCCGTCTAGATTTCTAGACCCACCTTGGCATGCTTCTAGCCCACATGCACATGCATATCATCTTTTCCTCCAATGGTACAAGGGTTGGAATTTATCAGAGGATAAGATCACTTGGTGGCTCCTTCTGAATGCCACACGTTGGTTATTGAGCTACGTTACGTCTGGCTGAAGACGTCAAATTTAGCGCTTCTTGGGAGGTAACCCAAAATTTTAGTGATTTCTGTGTGAGAATAAATGGCTTCTTAAGAGGCAACCCAAGTTTTTCTTGTGTTTGTATTTTTATTTTGCAGGGTTGAATAAAGGATAAGTTGGGGGGATAAAAGAGATTGCTTACACCTCTACCAAACATTCAAAAGCCCACGTACCGCCTCTAATTCCAGCAAGGAAGCCCGTCGAAGTTCAAATCAGGTTGTCCCATTCTTTCCCAAAACTATCATGTTTACATTGTTTATTATTCCATATTGTTCATGCCATTGAGGATAATGTCATTTAAGTTGGGGGGACGGAAATCATGTTATCTTCTACAACCTAATTTTACCTCATTTTTTTTCACAATCCCAATTGCATTTTTTATGATTCATGCTTCCATTGAAAGTAATTCTGGAATAGACATGACTGGATAAGGATGATGGAAGATGTATTTACTCTAGCCATGGAAAACTGATCTAAGAATCTCTTTAAAGTTCATGTGCACTTTAGAAAAGAATATCACTTGCACGCTTATGAAACAAGTAGGACAACCCTTCTGCTATTTTGGATATGTTGTCTGATATTCAACACTTCTTGAAGAAGAGATCTTTTATAAGCTTTCTGCCATGCTATCTATCAAAAATTAGTGTAAAGCACAATTGACAAAATTTTGAGAAAAATACCATGAAAAATGCTCCGATTCTGAGTAACCGGGCCTACTTCACCTAAGACGTGTTGAGGTTTGCGTCAAAAGGAAAAGAAAAATTTGATCTGTGTAACCAGGCCTACTTCACCTAAGACGTGTTGAGGTTCGCGTAAAACAGTGAAGGGTAGTGTAGCATCATGTGTGTATAGAAAAAAAGTAGAAAGAAAAAAAAGAGAAAAAAAGGAAAAGAGATCCCAAAAGGGACATAGCAATAAGATAGACAAATAAAGCTATTATGCTGAATGCTCTAGTTAAGAAGTGCATAATTGAAAGGCATTTGTTCGGAATAGTAACTGGAGGACGCAATTGTCTCTACTGTGAATTTAGTATTACACATGCGCAAGTGCTACTGAATTTTGATTAGAATTCTTGATCATGTACCTGAATTTCCTACATAAGACTAGTATGTGATAATGATTCCAGATTCCTAATCTTTAGTTGACTCTATGAAAAATGATCTAAAAATGAGGCATAGATATTTTAAACTCTTGTTAGTCCTTATATTTTGAGATTATTTGCATTGCTAAGGGACTAGTAATGAGTAAGTTGGGGGGTGTGATAAGTGTATATTTTTACATATTAATTCATGATTATACACATTTTTATGAGCTTAAATAATAATAAATATACACGTATCACACTTACTTTTAATTTAGAGTCAAATATTTAATTTTTTAAAATTAAATAATTTTAATAATAATTTTTACTTATTTATGCAGGCACTCGGTACGAGGGAAGTGACAAGAAACAAAAATAAAAAAAATACAAAGGGAAAATAAAATAAAAATAATAATAAAGGCCAAAAGCCCATGGAGTGTTCAAAAAGAAAAGAAAAAAAATAAATTTATTCGATATTTTTTAGGATTTTTATGAGATATATACATAATATATATATGTAATATATATATATATATATATATCTAACATATATTTAACTAATGTGAGTGTGTGCGTCGTGTGTTTTCTGTTTTGCAGGGAGAAGCCGCCCCCGCCTTCGCGGCGGAGGCACGGGCGACCAGGGGGGGTCAACCCCCCCTCACGCGGTCAAAAGGAGGAAGAGGCGGGTCGGCGCACGGCGCCCACGCGCCCACGCGCAAGGGAGGCGGGCCCACGGCGGGCGTTCACGCGGCGGAGCCGCGGTGCACCGCGGCACAACGCGGTGGAGACGCAGGGTGGCGCACGCGGTCAGCGACGCGGCGCACGCGCGCGCAGAAGAAAGGGGGAGAGAGGCGGCGGCGCACGTGGGTGCACGCGGCCGGCCAGGAGAGAGAAAGAGAGAGGAAGGAAGAGAAAGGAAGAAGAAAAAAATACAGAAAAATTAGAAAAAAAATATCCAAGTGTGCAACACATGTTGGCACACAATTATGAGTCAACAAATGCAGCAATTCAACAAAAGAAGCAAGAGATGTTCACATGCAATGGGGTTGTCTTAACACCCTATAAAAGGGGGGCTTCCAATGTAATGAGGAGTTGTTAAGTTAGTAGTAGTTGCTAAGAGTTGGAATGGAGTTCTTGAAGTTCTTACTTGTTGGCCTTAATTGAGCTTCATAGGAGAGTTAGAGAGTTATGTTTTGAGAGCTTTTGATGTCAAGTTTGTAAGTTGATATTATTTTAATGAATGGTTTGTTTCAGAATTTAATCCTTTCTTAGCCTTATTACTTGTTGTTCTGATCTTCATTTCATTTTCCTATCTTCAAGAAAGTTGTTCATCTTTAAGTGTTCTTCAATTTCTCTTTCTACCATTTCCCTTAATTCTTTATAGTTTGAAAGTTATTTCTCGTTTTCTTAAGTGCTATTCTACGTGATTACTGTTCATCCGAGGTGATACCTTCTAATATTCTTCTATTTTGAAACCTTTACAATCTTCTTTTTACTCTGAGTTATTAATAAAAGTTATTCTTCTCTTGTGGATATAACTTTTCTTCTTCTACAACTTCTTCTAAATCTTATTATTTTGTGAGTTATACGTAATTTTTCACTGTTCTCATTTTTTGCCATATTATTGTTCATCCGCACTAATAGCTCTTGCATTTTTCATATTTTTCACTGTCTTCCTCTTATTTTTCGTCTCTATATTCTTCATCAAACTTCTTCATCTTTTCATTCTCTGCAATTTTCATTTATTCCACTTCTTCTAATTCCCTCTAGATTTTAAGTTATTCTATTCCTTCCAACCTCCTATTTTCAATAGAATTCTGCTATGTTTTCAACATTGCTTTGTTCCTAGTTCTATCCAACCCCTCTCTTCACAAGTTCTTCACTCACACCCAAAGCGATAGTCATCTTCCGATTATCTCACAACGTCGACTTCCAAGGCAGAGCGATCTTCATCCAAGGCTCGGCGAGGAAACGACGGCGTTCTTCATCCATTGGCTAAAATTTCTTTCACTTTTCTCTTCTTATTCAAAGTTGCAATTTCAATTCCTTTAGTATTAATCGCACTCAAAAGACAAAATTTGATTTTCAAAACATGAGGATATTTTCCAACATTGATCTATAAAGATTATTTCCTCCCCGTGGGATCGACCCGTATTTACCACTTTACTCGTATTTTCAAAATCATTTAAGTGAGTGAGTGCGGTTGTATAAATTTTAAAATTTGTGTGGCATGGCATTTTTAAACGACGTGCGTTTTTCCGCCATCAAATTTTGGCGCCGCTGCGGGGAGGGGTTGAATTAGAAGTTGATAACTTTGTGCTTTCTTTTGTATATATATATTGGTGCTCACTCTTATTTTTACAGAAAAATAAAAGGATCCACAAAAGCATAAAAAGTAACAAATTTTGAAAATGCCAAAAATAAATGTTATGTCTCCTCGAGGTAAGTCTTCTTTATCCTTTAATCTTGTTATTTTTCATTTGTCCAATAAAGAACGAAGGAATGCGCTTAAGGTTAGAACTCTTACCCTCTTTCTATAGATTTAGTTTCTTTGTTTTTACTTTCAATATGTAATTAGTTTTCATGCTTAGAAATGTTCTTAAAAAAAATAAAAAAAGAAGAAATACAAAAATATGGTGGACTATCTCAGTTCACTAACTAAAAAAATAGAAAATCAAAAACACAAAAAAGGCATAACTTGGGCTCACTATCATCTTTGAAACTGGTGTCTAAGGCTAGAGGTCAACGGTAAACGCAATAAGCGGGAAAATGGTTACTTAATTAGGACCTTGTGAAAGTAAGGGGAGCCTCCCACTTCCACACATGTTACCTGACCGGTGGACAAGTTTGATGGTGGATCTAAGTTGGACTTTGTTTGCTAATTTGTTTGTCTAAAAAAAAACTCAAAAAAAGGGGAGAAATAAAATATATATATACAAAAGAATGGTGAGATCATAATTTTCATCTATGGATTGGGCACACCAATTAGACATGTTTGACCAATTGACTCATAAATTTGATCAATTGCTAGCCATGAATCAAAACCACTTCATACCACCTAGTGACCATGACAATGATCACACGTGGGCTAGCTCGGCTCATAATGTAGGTGGTTGCCCAAACCCATTCTCATTTCTCACCCAAAACAGCCCGACCTATTATGAAAATCCATACTCTTGGTCGGACCAAAATGAGATCACATCACTTATGATGCCCCAGTTTTCATCATTTACCCAAGACCAGGCTCCAACCACACAGTTAGGGGGCCACGATCTACCATTCATTCTAGAGCAAGCCCAATATGATCAACGATTTTTTCAGCCCGATTATGAATCACCTTCAAGTACTTATAACTCTAGCTGGGAAGATCAATCAACAATCTCTTGGATGGACCAAGCAAGACAAACCCAAATGTCTCTAGAGCTCTCCAAACCTTATTCTGACCCATGTCCAAACAACTTTAATTCTGGATGGAGAGATCAACATGATTCTTCTTGGGAGTCTTATCAAGATCAAGCCCGAAGTCCTCAAGAATAAGATTTTTTAAATTGGGCTCCATACCCAAATGATTCTTACGATCAATCTTATTATGGAGGGTAACCCATACACTCTCCACCACCTCATTCTCAGACTGAGTGCCCTCCAAATTACTATCCATCTCAATCTGACTTTCAGCCCACTTGGAATAAGGCGGAGATGTTTGATCAATTGATACGACTCTTCCAAACTCAACAACAAGTCTTTCAGGAACAACTGCAAAACTTTGAGGCCCAAGTGAGTAGGGTTGCTAAAAACATCATAGACATGGAAGTGGATCCAATGCCTAGCAACTCCACAAGTATTGAAGACCAACTTCCTAGATTTGATGGATGTGATAACGATAAAAGTCCATATGATCAACCTATGATACCCCAATCTACCACTCATATCACTGTTGATTTTGAGGGAATCATAGAAGAATCTTATGAGGAGGACCTAAAGGAAGAGCAGCCTAAGATGCCTAAATCCAATTCCACTTGTGAAGAGGATTATGATGAGTTTGAGGATTATGATGATCTTGAGTCGTTGGGGGGAGAAGAAGAGGAAGATGATTTGCCAGTCAATGACCAAATTCCATTACTTGCCCTCCTAAATTTGATGAATCTTCTTTCCAAGTACATGATGATGAAAATATGAGTGTGGAGGGTGTGTATACATAAATCCATTTTCTTGGGTAATTGAGGAACCAGGTACTCCACTGGAAAGTCACTCTGATTGGGCATCTCATGATTTAGAGAAGGATGTGGATCTTTTACCCACACATGACCTTGGTGAATCCACAATCATTCCGAATATTCTGCAACTCGCCAAATGGTCGGATCCATCATATTCTTATGAGAATCCGTGTGTTAAGGAACAAACTTCTTTCATTCCTAATCCTCCTTATCTCCTTAACCTTGGCCATGTGGTGGATTCCCCAAAAATCCATAATAGCCTCATCCTCTCTCACCTAAACGATACGCAAGTAACTCTTAAAATTGAGGATGCAGAAGAAACGTTGGGGGAAATTAAGGTCCAGATTGATGTGTTTAACACTTATAAAGACCTTAAGTGTACTGAGGAATATTTTGTAATTGAGGATATGATAATTCCTCCACCATTCTCATACCGAGGGGGTCCGTCTAGATTTCTAGACCCACCTTGGCATGCTTCTAGCCCATATGCACATGTATATCATCTTTTCCTCCAATGGTACAAGGGTTGGAATTTATCAGAGGATAAGATCACTTGGTGGCTCCTTCTGAATGCCACACGTTGGTTATTGAGCTACATTGCGTCTGGCTGAAGACGTCAAATTTAGCACTTCTTGGGAGGCAACCCAAAATTTTAGTGATTTCTGTGTGAGAATAAATGGCTTCTTGGGAGGCAACCCAAGTTTTTCTTGTGTTTGTGTTTTTATTTTGCAGGGTTGAATAAAGGATAAGTTGGGGGGAGAAAGGAGATTGCTTACACCTCTACCAAACATTCAAAAGCCCACGTACCGCCTCTAATTCCAGCAAGGAAGCCCGTCGAAGTTCATATCAGGTTGTCCCATTCTTTCCCAAAACTATCATGTTTACATTGTTTTTTTTTTTAATCAAAAAACCCATGATCGGCTTGGCGGCCCATCACAGGAGAGATTTTATTATATTATCAAGAATGGTTGAATACATTCCGGAGGCCTAGATATCGGGCAAACCAAAGAAATAGAGAAAAAACTGCCCAAGAATACCCAATTAACATAAGCGAAAGTTTGGGAATCCGCCTTTGTCGAGCAATAGAGCCCCCTTGGCTCGGTGAGGGAGCTCGCTTCTGGTCTGAAATAACCGGTTATCGCCCGAACGGCATGCATCAACAGCGAGACTGTCAGCCACAATATTTCCTTCCCTGTACACATGTTTAATTGGGCAGTGAAATGTTTGAAGTAGCTGCATGATCCCACGCCACCAAGGATATAAGGACCAATGTAGAACAGTTTGGTTCAGAGCCGCATGAACCAGCACTGCACAGTCGGAGTAGATAACCGATAAGGTGTTCCCCATCTCGTGAGCAATCCGTAGGCCATCGTGGAGTGCCCTTGTTTCAGCTAGCAGACTGGATCCGACGCCATAATAGAAAGAGAAGCCCACCAAGAGGTTGCCATGGGAGTCTCTAATGCATCCACCCCCTCCACAGGGGCCTGGGTTGCCTTTGGATGCACCATCAACATTAAGGCAGTAGTATATATTCGGCGGCCTCCACTTGACCAGATGTGGAGTCTTGAGCTTAACAGCAGGGCGAAGGTTGAAGGATAGAAGAAGTTGAGCTTCAGTGTAAGAATGAGCTTTGGTGAACTTAACTGATTGGATGGCCGCAGTGAGATGGTTGATGATTGAGTTCTGAATTTTTCTCAAGCAGGAGGTGACACCTTCATATCGAGTAGCATAGCGGACTTTCCATATTTCCCAGACCACCAGAATAGAGGCATATAAACCAGCAAATTGAACAGCAGACTTGGTATAGGATTTGGAGATCAGGTTCCAACACCGGATAGTGATCTGGTTGTGAACATGGATGTTGGGCCTGATAAGAGGGGCTATCCAAGACCAGAGAGCCACGGCGATATCACTTTGAATGAACAAGTGGTTAAGGTCTTCAGTTTGTGGATTACGGCAGCAAGCACATTTGGACACAATCTGAATGCCACAATCAGTCACCCGGCTGTCAACAGCAACGGCTCTGCGAATGATTTTCCAAGTAAAAAGGCTTGCCCGCGGTAGAAAAGTTATGTGCCACAGGTTCCTCCAGGCATTTCATCGAACACCCTGATTCGCAATCATCCGATAGGTTGAAGATGAAGTGAATTTGCCTGAACTGTTGCCAGTCCAAATGCAGAAATCCTTCTCACTGCTAGTCTCAATCTTAAGCACATCAGGGTTAACAGTGATATTATTCCATAATGGGTGTTCATGATTGGTTAGCATATTGCGAACGCTGATACCTGAATGGTTGGCATCGTTAGTCCCAGGCTTCAGAAGATGAAGGAGGGATCTATCTCCAATCCAGATATCTCGGAGGAAATCAATATCAGCCCCATCGCCAATGATCCATCTCGAGTGAGCTAGAATAAGGTCCTTTGCTTGAATGAAAATGCTTTTCTTTAGACCAGCAGGGAAGGGTCTCTGTTCCTCCTGAAGGTGCTGCTTAAGAAATCGATTTCGAGCAAAGCGTGACCACAACGAATCACCATGGAGAATGTTCCATAGCTATTTGATTGACAGGGAGAGATGCACATCTTGGATACTCCGAATTCCCAAGCCCCCTTCCTCAATAGGTTTCTGAATTTCTGACCATGCGGTCCAATGCCTTTTACTGGTCTTCTCGGTTCCACTCCAGAAGAAGTTTGCACACAGTCGATCCAAGATCTTGGAGACTCCGATAGGAATGTTGATGGAGGATGCTAAGTAAATTGGCAAACTTCGTAGGACCGTTTTAATTAATACCAAGCGCCCTGCTTGAGATAGGAGACTAGAGCTCCAGCCAGCCAAACGGTTGTTAAAAGCATCTACCAGGGGGATAAAATCTGCTGCAACTAGTCTGCCCGGTTTGAGGGGAATACCAAGATAGCGAAGAGAACCTCTATGCTGTCTATATCCCGTGTTATCCTGAACACACTGTATTATGTTCCTGGGTGCTTTGGAAGATATCATGAAGCAGCTTTTGTTAGCATTAATTGCCTGACCTGAGGATGCCTCATATTGCTTCAGGAAGTGTAACATATTGTGGATATTCCTGCTAACAGCATTGGTAAAGATTAAGGTGTCATCCGCGTAGAGTAGATGAGATATTGGTTCACTCCCACGTTTGGTCTGGTAGTATTGAATTTTGCCATTTTGGTAGAGGTCCTTAAGACCCCTGCTCAACACCTCGGAACCAATGATGAAGAGGAGAGGGGCTATAGGATCTCCTTGACGCAGTCCCCTTGTTGACTTGAAATAACCTGCAATTCTACCATTAAAGGAGATGGAGAACCAACAATTGAATAGAAGCATTCCAATGTAAGAAAGGAATCTATTGCTGAATCCGAATCCTCTCATAACAGCTAGCAGAAAGTCCCACTCCATCCTGTCGTATGCTTTAGCCATATCCAGTTTAAAAAGCACATTGTGGCCCCTAACCTTTCTATTGAGATCGAGCATTAGGTGGCGGGAGAGTGAAACATTGTCCAGGATATATCTCCCTTTAACAAAAGCTCCCTGTTCTTCAGATATGATAGCAGGAAGGAGAGGTGCCAGCCGGGCGCAGAGGATCTTCGACACAATTTTGTATGCAAAATTGCACAGACTAATAGGACGGAAATGTCCGCAGGAGGAAGGTTCCAGAACCTTGGGGATCAATGTGATAATAGAAGAAGTGATGCCTTTTGGCATAGGAAATCCTGCAAAAAAATCTTGCACCGCCTTCACAACATCAGTCGAAATAATGGACCAGCAGTGTGTGAAGAAGATACCAGTGAAGCCATCTGGCCCAGGAGCGCTGGAGCCTCGCATGGAGAAGACAGCCTCTTTGATCTCCTCTATTGATGGAGTTTTACAGAGTTGTTGATTTTGGGCTTCAGTGATAACAGCCGGGATCGAGTGGAGGAGTTCATCATTAACACTATGGGCACCAGAGGATAATTGTTGCTGGAAGAAATCCACAATTTTGTCTTGAAGAATTCCTTGGTCTGAACACCAAGAATTATTCTCTCCCACTTTAAGTCTATGAATATAATTCCTCCTGCGGTGAGATTGCACAGCAGAATGGTAAAAACTAGTGTTCCTGTCCCCATTGTTGAGCCAGTTAATTCGAGCTTTCTGACTCCAAAATATTTCCTCACACCGCAGTGTGTGTTGTAGCTTGGCATTTGCTGCATTTAAGGCTCCTCTGTTATCTTCAGTAGGATCACAATCGAAGTTCACTTGACACTTGTCAACTTCCATCTCTGTCTTTTTAATATTCAGCCCAATATCCCCAAATGTACTTTTATTCCAATGTTGGAGTTTTGTTTTTAATTCTTTGAGCTTAGCTTGAAGGCAAATGAGGCCATTCGGATGGTTAACATGGGCATGTTCCCAAGCCTCTCTAACCGTCTCCAGGAAATCTTGGTGTAAAGTCCACATTTCCTGGAATATGAATCTGCTAGGCCCTTTGGTAATGTCACTGCATACAAGAGCCAGCGGTGCATGATCCGAAGGGCCCCTTTGTAGATGTTGAACATGCATATTGGGATATTCGATTTGCCAGGAACGATTAAACAGGACCCTATCAAGCCGGGCACTGATACAGGCAGACCCCGTCCTTTTGTTGCACCAAGTGTAAGTAGGACCAATAAAACCAGCATCAAAAACACATGCTCCAGTTATGAAAGCATTGAAATCAACCATAGCTTCAAGGTTACAAGCCACACCCCCTTTCTTTTCAGAAGAATGAGTTATACAGTTAAAATCTCCTCCTATAATCCAAGGGAGATCAGCCGAGGCACCAAAGGTCATGAGGTGATTGAAGAGGTCTTGGCGTTCAATCCTGCTACAAGAACCATAAACACAAGTAAAGAATTTGGTGAAGGAATCGCCCTCTAGTTGACTAAGAGTTAAGCATTGATCTGAGGAAGCCACCACCGATAAGGAGATAGAGTTTTTCCAAAAAATCCAGATTTTAGAGTCTTCACCTTGATTACCAACCACATTGTCCATTTTGATGTATATGGCTACTGAAGAGGCTTTAGACAAGGCAATCTTGGGCTCACTGATAGCAACAATAACCGGTTTCAGTTTCTGAATGAGTCTTTTCAATGCTCTTTTTGAGGCACCATTCCCAATTCCCCGAATATTCCAAAACAGAGCGGAATCCATTAGGATAATGAAGTACCAGCCCCGTCCACCGAGCGAGCACGAGCTCTTGTTACAACCCCATCCACAGTAGATTGTGGAAGTTCTGCATGACTAATATTACAAAGAGGCATGAAGTGATTATCCTTTGCTACTATAGTCATGGTAACAATACCTGGTAGTTTAGTTCCAACATTTACAGAGCCTTGTTTATTGTGAAGAACCTCTGTGTCAGTATTTGTGTAAGGCTCATCTTGGTCGGTCAACTTGGACATCTGGAGTAATGGCTCATCTAGAACCTCCCCCGGAGGTAAAGTAATTGGTTCATCTGGCACCACCCCTTGAGGTTCCTCAGGATGAAGACTAGGTTCACACCCCAGCGATTGTGGCTGCATAGAATTGGGAAGTCTATTAGAGTGCGGAGGTCCAGATGCCTTAGTAGTGATGGCATCATTGGAACACTGATGTAATTGGCTAATAGTAGGTTGCTGTGGGGCTATTGGACCATCAATATCAACACCCCTGTGGGCATTAGCATTATGTGATTCCTTCCACTGCGTTGGTCGAGCCCCACGGCCTGCTGGCTGTCTTGATTTTTTCCCTTCTGATGCTTCCTCGACCATATCATTTCTTGAATTCTCTATAAGTTGCTTTCCACGTCCAAGGTCCGACTTGGACTTAACTCTACATGCTTCCTGCTCGTGACCTTGCCTTTTGCAATTCATGCAGTATAGAGGAACATTAAGATATTTTATCTCCTGCCAGAAGCCTCCAAGATCCGGTCCCATGCCAATCCAAACCCGTTCTGGTCTACTACTAAGGAGCTGCAACTCAATACAAACCTTAGCCGCCTTAGTATTAACAAGAAATTCAGATGCCTGTGCAACTTGTAGAACATGTCCTATATTGGCTGCGATAGACATTAAAAACTTTTTCTGATAAAGATTCACAGGGAGGTTGGGGAATTCTATCCATACCGGGCTGAACGCTGGTTCCTCATCCGAGCGAAACATGGGAGTCCATTTAAAAAATATGAATAACCTACCTTGAACATATAGAACCTCACGTAATGACACGCGAAGGTAGTCATCTTCTGATTGAAACCGGAGCAGAAGGTGAATGTTATCAAGCGCACTGATGACAAAAGATTCTTTCAAGCCACACCTTTGCATCAAGTGTGATCGGATTTCAGGGAAGCCAGGTCTCCCATAAGCGGTTTTGGCGACCACTGCAAATCTGAACGGGACGAGAGAGGCGTCGATCTCCTCCTTGGAAAAGAAGCATGCCGGCTCTCCTCTATCGGTCGATGCAGGCGGATGGACGTCGATATCCACTTGAGGGATTACCAGAGAAGATGCAAGGACTTGAGCAAAGGACCTACCATCCCTGGTAGCATGGTCCGCATGCAACGCGGGCTCTGCCGACGGGGCAGCCCCGCCGGCAATCACCGGAGCCGCCACCTTAGATGCCAAACCCTAACTGCGAACTTCCCATGCAGGCGCCTTGTAAACCCCTCTCCAAGGTGGCATAAGATTAGCAGGCTCCAATTCACACAAGAGTTCTTGGGTCCTGCAAGATAACTATCATGATCTGTGAGACCTAATTTTCAACGACTTCCTTTCGAGGCTTTTTTTACATTGTTTATTATTCCATATTGTCCTCAATGGCATGAACAATATGGAACATTGTTTATTATTACATATTGTTCATGCCATTGAGGACAATGTCATTTAAGTTGGGGGGGCGAAAATCATGTTATCTTCTATAACCTAATTTTACCTCATTTTTTTTCACAATCCCAATTGCATTTTTTATGATTCATGCTTCCATTGAAAGGAATTCTGGAATAGACATGACTGGATAAGGATGATGGAAGATGTATTTACTCTAGCCATGGAAAACTGATCTAAGAATCTCTTTAAAGTTCATGTGCACTTTAGAAAAGAATATAACTTGCACGCTTATGAAACAAGTAGGACAACCCTTCTGCTATTTTGGATATGTTGTCTGATATTCAGCACTTCTTGAAGAAGAGATCTTTTATAAGCTTTCTGCCATGCTATCTATCAAAAATTAGTGTAAAGCACAATTGACAAAATTTTGAGAAAAACACCATGAAAAATACTCCGATTCTGAGTAACCGGGCCTACTTCACCTAAGACGTGTTGAGGTTTGCGTCAAAAGGAAAAGAAAAATTTGATCTGTGTAACCAGGCCTACTTCACCTAAGACGTGTTGAGGTTCGCGTAAAACAGTTAAGGGTAGTGTAGCATCATGTGTGTATAGAAAAAAAGTAGAAAGAAAAAAAAGAGAAAAAAAGGAAAAGAGATCCCAAAAGGGACATAGCAATAAGACAGACAAATAAAGCTATTATGCTGAATGCTCTAGTTAAGAAGTGCATAATTGAAAGGCATTTGTTCGGAATAGCAACTGGAGGACGCAATTGTCTCTACTGTGAATTTAGTATTACACATGAGCAAGTGCTACTGAATTTTGATTAGAATTCTTGATCATGTACCTGAATTTCCTACATAAGGCTAGTATGTGATAATGATTCCAGATTCCTAATCTTTAGTTGACTCTGTGAAAGATGATCTAAAAATGAGGCATAGATATTTTAAACTCTTGTTAGTCCTTATATTTTGAGATTATTTGCATTGCTAAGGGACTAACAATGAGTAAGTTGAGGGTGTGATGAGTGTATATTTTTACATATTAATTCATGATTATACACATTTTTATGAGCTTAAATAATAATAAATATACATGTATCACACTTACTTTTAATTTAGAGTCAAATATTTAATTTTCTAAAATTAAATAATTTTAATAATAATTTTTACTTATTTATGCAGGCACTCGGTACGAGGGAAGCGACAAGAAATAAAAATAGAAAATACAAATAGAAAATAAAATAAAAATAATAATAAAGGCCAAAAGCCCATGGAGTGTTCAAAAAGGAAAAAAAATTTATTCGATATTTTTTAGGATTTTTATGAGATATATTCATAATAAATATATGTAATATATATATATATATATATATATATATATATATATATATATATATATATAACTAATGTGAGTGTGCGCGTCGTGTGTTTTCTGTTTGGCAGGCAGAAGCCGCCCCCGCCTTCGCGGCGGAGGCACGGGCGACGAGGGGGGGTCAACCCCCCCTCACGCGGTCAAAAGGAGGAAGAGGCGGGTCGGCGCACGGCGCCCACGCGCCCACGCGCAAGGGAGGCGGGCCCACGGCGGGCGTCCACGCGGCGGAGCCGCGGTGCACCGCGGTGGAGACGCAGGGCGGCGCACGCGGTCAGCGACGCGGCGCACGCGCGCGCAGAAGAAAGGGGGAGAGAGGCGGCGGCGCACGCGGCCGGCCATGAGAGAGAAAAGAGAGAGAAAGAGAGAGGAAGGAAGAGAAAGGAAGAAGAAAAAAATACAGAAAAATCAGAAAAAAATATCCAAGTGTGCAACACATGTTGGCACACAATTCTGAGTCAACAAATGCAGCAATTCAACAAAAGAAGCAAGAGATGTTCACATGCAATGGGGTTGTCTTAACACCCTATAAAAGGGGGGCTTCCAATGTAATGAGGAGTTGTTAAGTTAGAAGTAGTTGCTAAGAGTTGGAATGGAGTTCTTGAAGTTCTTACTTGTTGGCCTTAGTTGAGCTTCATAGGAGAGTTAGAGAGTTATGTTTTGAGAGCCTTTGATGTCAAGTTTGTAAGTTGATATTATTTTAATGAATGGTTTGTTTCAGAATTTAGTCCTTTCTTAGCCTTATTACTTGTTGTTCTGATCTTCATTTCATTTGCCTATCTTCAAGAAAGTTGTTCATCTTTAAGTGTTCTTCAATTTCTCTTTCTACCATTTCCCTTAATTCTTTATAGTTTGAAAGTTATTTCTCGTTTTCTTAAGTGCTATTCTACGTGATTACTGTGCATCCGAGGTGATACCTTCTAGTATTCTTCTATTTTGAAGCCTTTCCAATCTTCTTTTTACTCTGAGTTCTTCATAAAAGTTGTTCTTCTCTTGTAGATATAACTTTTCTTCTTCTACAACTTCTTCTAAATCTTCTTATTTTGTGAGTTATAATTAATTTTTCACTGTTCTGATTTCTGCCATATTACTGTTCATCCGCACTGATAGCTCTTGCATTTTTCACTTTCTTCCTCTTGTTTTCTGTCTCTATATTCTTTATCAAACTTCTTCATCTTTTCATTCTCTGTAATTTTCATTTATTCCACTTCTTCTAATTCCCTCTAGATTTTCAGTTATTCTATTCCTTCCAACCCCCTATTTTCAATAGACTTCTGCTATGTTTTCAACATTGCTTCGTTCCTAGTTCTATCCAACCCCTCTCTTCACAAGTTCTTCACTCACACCCAAAGCGGTAGTCATCTTCTGATTATCTCACGGCGTCGACTTCCAAGGCAGAGCGATCTTCATCCAAGGCTTGGCGAGGAAACGACGACGTTCTTCATCCATTGGCTAAAATTTCTTTCACTTTTCTCTTCTTATTCAAAGTTGCAATTTCAATTCCTTTAGTATTAATCGCACTCAAAAGATAAAATTTAATTTTTAAAACATAAGGATATTTTCCAACATTGATCTATAAAGATTATTTCTTCCCCGTTGGATCGACCCGTATTTACCACTTTACTCGTATTTTCAAAATCATTTAAGTGAGTGAGTGCGGTTGTATAAATTTTAAAATTTGTGTGGCACGGCATTTTTAAACGACGGGTGTCGAGCGCATCAAGGAACAAGGTGAGATCCTCATCCTTGTCATTCATGACCGCCCCCAGGCTCCTCCCCCTCTGCTGCTGACGCTGCCGCTGGGGAACGGGGGACGTCGCGGCCGCACCCTTTTCCCTCCCCACAGGGCTCCAGTTCAGCATCTCTCCCACCCCCACAAACCCTCCCTCCTCGTCATTGCCTGCAATGTCCACCTCTCTCTCTCAGAACGCAACCCGGAGCCGAAAAAGTGAAAAAAGGACTGGCGAAAGGTGAGGCCTTGGAGAGGCTCACCGCTTGACACCGCATAGACACCGGTCTCCGGGGACCGTCGGATCTGGACGTCGAAGACGGACGAAGGCCGGAGGATGCCCCTGCGGCATTAGGAATTTCCCACTGGAGAATACAGAAACTGGGTCCGTTGCTCCCACCCGGCGGCGGCGGCGACGAGATAGTTCCCGGGCACCTCTAACCAAGGAGTGTCCTTCCTGCGGTGATTCTTTCGGGTCCCTTGAAATCGGGCGCCGCCATTGGCTGGAGGCGAAGGCGGGCGGATCTGGCGCGGGTGAAGCCGCCCGGAGCAGCAGCAGCAACAGCAACAATGGCGATAAAAAAGGGAGGGGATAAGGCGGTGTCCAGCAGAAGGGTGGAGGGTTTGAAGGGCGGAGGGGGGTAGTCTCTGTAGTTTTTTTTCTATGTTTTTGGGTCCCAAACTATGAAGGAGGCCGGCCATTAGAGAGGGCGATGGAGGCCCCGTCCACAACGGTACAAATGAAGGCAGTGCCCTTACGATCCAGAGAGAATAGAGGGGAAGGGGTAGGGGAGGAAGAGAAAGTGGGAGAGGATGGGTGAAATTTGGTAGAAATCGAGTGTTAAATGACAAACAAATGGAAAATGTCGGGCGGTAGCTTTCCCGCCCTCGGAGTGAGTTCAATTACTACGTTTTTAATTTTTATTTTTAATTTTTTATTATTTGAAGTGACTTATTACTACGCTCGATTAAAAGTGAAAGAATAGCTATGACCTATTCTCACGTTCACTCACAAAGCATATGAATAGGTAAACTTCTCCTACATTTCTCAATGAACCGTCGGAATAGGATGACCATATAGCTACACTATAATGAAACGTAGGAAATTTACCTACGTAATTTTAAAAACGTCGGACTATGTCGCATATAGCTATAGTTTTTGAAAGCGTAGGTAAAATTCGTAGCTATAGGCCAATTTTCTTGTAGTGGGACAAGAGATCCCATGTTGAGGAGCCTCCCATTAGTCCATCCACTTCCTATCCCATTCTATCACTGCGCTTGCTGCTATTCACCTTCTTTTTATGGGTAGTCCATTAGCTGAGGGGATGCTTTCCATCATCTAAATCTACGCAATGAAGCTCCTCCTCTTCTCTAGGGTCCCTGGACCCTCATATTCCTCATCTTCTGGAACCTCTGGACTCTTCATTGTTAGATCTATTCACTTTATCCAACCCCCATTCTCTTCGTCTAGAACCTCCGGACTCTCCTAAATTCAAGTTTCTATTCCATTCTTTTATCTTCTCAGGGAATCATGTCCCTCGTACCCCTAATCCTCCGAAATCTCCACACTTTTCTCAACTTAAACTATCATTTTATCTTCCTTTTCCTCCAAACCATCTGGGTCATCTTCTTCGATTGTCTTTTCATTCTCTCTTTCTCCCAGGGCATCGTGACCCTCATCCTCCTAATCCTTTAGACCCTCATCCTCATCATCCTCTGGAACCTATGGATCTATCACTCTCCATCTATCAATTCATTTCCCTAATTCCTCCTAATCTCATGCCAGACCCGAATCTTCCTAAACTATCTGGTCAGGGCTTTGGTCCCTTCTCTCACTGCTTTTGAGACTTTAGTCCTCACCTTTCCCTTTGATTTCCTTTTCATTATGTAAATCCTTTTAGGTATCTCGGGTTATACACCCTTCTGAGGGAGTTCAAACTCTCGCCTCTTTTCTTTCGCCTAATTCTGGTCTTGTCACCACTCCTTATGTTAAGCCACTTTGAATCTTTGCTTCCTGATCTTTCTATCTAATCTTGTCAAGCGAGGAAAGCACATCCCATGTTGATCGAAATCATTTCAGTTAGCTACTTCTATAATAAAGAGGGTCGCAAAGTAACTTATCGCGTAAGCACACACTTTCATTCTCATCACTTCATTCATTCCTACACATTAGTTTAACACGAAGTGCATCTTAACATGATTAAGAGTGATAATCTAGTAGTCAGTCTTAGGCTTTATTTAAATCAATGTCAAACAAAATAACAAAAATAAAAAAATAATAATCATAAAAAAATCAGAGAAAGATAAAAGTCTAAATTTTGGTTTCCTTCTACAGCATTTGGGCTAAGATAACTCCGCACTGGGAGTCCAAAATTCCCTCCCCACTCATTGAAAGCGGCCCTAAGCATGGGTCACACATACTTCGCAATGCCCTTAGCCGTCTATCTCGTAAAAACACCATCATTACATAGGCCATGCCCAAGGGCAAGAGGTCTTTGCTCTTCTCAACTCGGCCAAAGTGTGGGGGCAATTTTTTATTTTGGGCAAGACAACTAACCTAGGCACTCCCCAACAGGATGAAGTCTCAAATAGGGGCAATCAAACAAGACGTGGAACACAAATACAAAATCAATCAAAAAAGATCCAAAAGAAAGAAAGAGTGGCATGACAAGAGTGGCAGTATAGTTCTCCGCGAGACGTTATGAGCCCGATCGTATGCGTGTCTGACTAAAAATAAAAATCAAAATAAAAAAAGAGGTCTCACAAAGATTGACAAAAAATCTCGACGCAACAGATTGAATCTTTAAGGGGTTGTGCCTAGGGAGGAAGTCGGTACCCAATGTTTCTAAACCCATACCAGACTTTTTCCAAAATTTCTTCTGCTCCTCCCCCAAGACCGAGTCGTTTCTTGAGTATGGCCTTGGTAAGGGCACCGTTAACCGAGGGTAGTCGGCTATATGGCGCCACACTTAATGCACACCATGCTCTGGGTTTTTCTAGCGAAAAGAGAAAGAACCAGGACCCCTGGCCAGTAGTTTGATTAGTTTCCAAGCTACAGTTAGCATCAAAATACCCAAAAACAAAAAATATCTTCCAACAAAAAAAACAACAAAAAAGAAGATTGTCTTTCAAAAAAAACAAAAACAAAACAAAACAAACAAACAAACAAGACGGACAAACAACAAAAAAACAAAAATAGAAGAATATTTCCCAAAATAAAGAGAATATATTAAATAAAAAATGAAAAAGAAGAATATCTTCCTAAAGAAAACCAAAAAAAGGAGATATATTATTTAAAAAAAGGGGCCAAGTCAGAGTGGAGGAGCTAATTTATTTGTCTAAGCGAATATGCAAGGAAAGAACGTTGAAAGCAAGGAAGAAGCAGAGAACAAAAGACTAAACATTCTTTTCATTCTTCCAAAACTTTCTATAATTGAGAGTGGGTACATCATGTCACTCTAAGTCTCACCACTGCTCTCAGCATTGCTCCTCTCAGCATCGCTCCTCTCACTACCCTCCAGATGAGGATCCCTAGGAGGCATCATCAAACCATGCGAGGTGGTACTCCTACTGCCCCACATCCCCCTCTCAGTCTCCACATTATGATGTCGCTCTGAGGGGGCAGCAAAGAAATTGCTAACAAAAAACCTGCGCTCACGTGCTCTATGATAGCGCTCCTCGCCATCTCTCAGCCACTTTTCAGCAATGCCTAGGTTGGCCTGGAGCTCCAATAATTGAGGCTTCACGACCCTCCTATCCTCTCTCTCTGCCAACCTCTCAATTCTCTCTCTCTCTCTCTCTGTCCCTTCTCTCTGGCTAGAGGGAGATCCTCAACTCCAGGAACTCTCGAGGGAGGTCATCATCTGAACGACGCCGCAAATCCTCATCTAGCTCCGCTATCCTTGCCTCACCTTGTGTAGCATGAGCAAGCATCTCCCAGATGTATCCTGTCTGCCATATATATTCACCACTTATAGGAACATGACATAGCATGAACAATCAAACTTGAATGGTGAAACACTCACCTGTGCAGAGAGCTCCCCCTCTGCCTCTGCGGCATGTGCCATGGCAAGCTGCTCGTGGAGGAAAGTAACCTCTGAGGAAGAAATCCACAAACTGGAGGAGGAACCCCTTGTCCCTACTGCTGACAACGCTGCGTCGAGCTGGCCACGCTATAACACATATGAGATGACAATTAGTAGCTAAACATCAGAAATCCAGGATCATAATTAGGAGCATGCATTGCATATACCCACAAAGGAATTCAAAGCTGCACGCGTGTCAATCAACTGTTACTCCGTGTCTACCAAGCGAGCTCGCAAGTCTGCTATCATGGCATCACGGGCATCCTGCATCCATGAGATAAAAGTTAGCACCACATATGTCACGCCCCGAACCGATAGCAGCGGAAGGCACGCTCGGAACGTGGCAGTGATTCATTCATGAATACAGAGCAAAATAAAAGACATAACACCAGATAATTACGCCAAAAATAAATATAGACTTTTATTAATATCAAAAATCCAATGTTCACAAAACTCTTGACTATAAATAGAAGACTCAAATTACAGGACTTGACTCAAATAACCAAAAAGACAAGCTCCTCCAAAACTTGAAGACTCTTTCACTCAACCCCGTCCCCATCTGTGGCCGTATCTTCAATATTACCTAAAAAAAGGTTGGAAAAAACTGGGTGAGCAAGAAGCTCAGCAGGAATTACTCTCTATCATCAGGCAATGTTGTAAGTGATTAACCAATTAAATGAAACTAACACTAATGCAAGACAAATCATAATCAATAACAAAAGGATGGCAAGGATATAAGAGGCTTAACTAAGACCAATGGAAGATAAGAGCATGAGCATGATAGAAAAGAAATAGCCAAGAACAAGTACAAGAGATAGAACAAGTACTAATATCATGTCAACAAGTTGTCCCTTCTGGACCTTATATCAAATCATATAAGATCATATCAATTCATATCAAGTTGGGCATATAAGAAAGATACCCAAGATGTAAATATGTCCAGATCAAATCTTGCATATAGTTGGTGCAATGCCACACCTGATCATTCATAATACCAGTACATGTCTGGGCTTTGCCGCGCCCCTTGGACCAGATCCGAGCCCTTATAGTTTCAGCCTAGCATTGATTGTCAAAGTGGACCCAAAGTCCCATATCAAATAATTCCAGACAATTCACTAATGGCATTTGAATTCCAAGAGTAGCTCGTGTAGCCAAGGTAGCACAAGTAGGAAATAGATTCCTAAATAGCAAGCTTTCCAAGGAAAAGCCATCTAGGAACAAGATTTCCAAGGAAGATAGTGTCAAAATAAACCTAATAATAGGCCAACTCGAAGTATAATAGCCAGGAGTGGCTAGAGGGGCAACACACATAAAATTCACGGAAAAATAGCAATTTCGAGATGCTGGAAGAAGGAACGGTCCAAGTATGGCCACATTAAGAGAAAAACGGTCTATCGTTCGATCGCTACAAGAGAGCAACACATAATTAGCCAAAACAAGGATAAATTAAGATCCCAATCGGCCTAGGCTAGAGTTAGACTGAAACAGAGTACGGTCCACACTACTAGGGTCAATTGGGACTACTCAGGTTGACCTAACCAGCGCAGAGTTGACCTGGGACAAGGCCAAGCAATCGGATGGAATTAATTTACAGGTCAGACTGAAACGGTCAAGACAGGGCCGCATATAGAGAGTAGCGGTCCATAGCTAGGCCGCTACCTGAGAGTAGCGGTCCAAGGATGGCCGCAACAGGCAGAACAGTCTCGTTTCAAGCTGCGAACTCACGCGGTACGATCGAGTCAATCGGTTCAGGTTTTGGGGGTTCAACCTGCCCGGCATCCTAGTGGGAATCTCAGGCTCGCAGAGTCTTACGGAGGTCTCGGAACATAAACACCTAGTCTGTCGGAAGGAATATCCGGCGGAGAGGCATTCGATGTCCAAGATTAATGGTTCAAAATCATCAGAAAATGAGGTGATCTGTCCAGTCGACACTACCGGAGTGGCACGACCTTAAAACAAGTTCTTAAACTATACAAGAGAATTGAATTTGTAAACTAATGAAATATTTAAACATGTTATTCTACTCTTTTTTCAATCAAGAGATGATACATGAAGGATAATCATGAAAGGACAATATTTTTGAAGAGAATTATACTTAGATCAATTATTTCATGAACCTAATCATTAGTGTGTTTCTACTACAAAATTAGCCCTACATCATGCTGACTAAATAGGGAAACAAAACATAACATGCTGGAAAAAATAAGCAACGTTATTAGTAAAACAGGATAGAAACGGTCAAAAGAAGACCGCAAGACATGTGGGACGGTCAGGAGAGGGCCGCTTTCCACATTAATATATATATATATATATATATATATATATATATATATATATATATATATATATATATATATATATATAATAATGATCTATGTTAAAAATGGTCTATCGCGTGACCGCTTAAATCTTAGCGGTCTCTGGTAGGGCCGTAATTAAAGATAGAAAACGTTCCACGGCGAACCCGACCGACCCAGATAAAAAGGACAATTACGATCTCCACACTACATATAAATTAGGAAAAATACTACTATTCGAAAGAGCATTCAGAGGAGGATAGCACGGTATACATTAATTACGATCTAGCAAGGGAACCGTGATTTAAAAAGAGGTAAACTAACGACAATGAAAGATGGAACCCTTGATTAAAAGGATGAATACGATCGGTATGGTCAATACAAATTGGGCAAAATATGATCATTGGAAAGAGGACTCAACGAAGAACAAACTAGCATGCTTTAATTAAGATTTTGTCTAAGAGACACCTACCTTTAATCGAAGAGAAAGGAAGAAGAAAATGTAATGCCCTGGGTTTTCCGGATCTGGATCCGTGGGTTTCGGATCGTCTTTCTGTGGGTTTCGGATCGTCCTTCCGTGTGTTTCAGATTTGAGTCCGATTGGACTTCAGACTATTTTTATCGGATTGTCGGACCCTCTGGTGGTGTGCCCGTGTGTTTCCTAGGGTCCGTGGTGTTGTGAGAAGCACGCCGATAATTTTCTATAATTTTTGGAGCGCCTTTGTGGGTCCCGGGTTACGTTTTGGGTTTTATGCGTGTTTTCCATCTGTAGGACTTTCGGAACCCCGTACAGGGTGAACCGTTGTGTTCTCCGACACCGAGATGTTACCACAGCGATCAGCGTGTTCCGAGGATCGCAGTGGTATATTTTTCTATTTTTTGGTATTTTCCGGAGTTTCCAGATTTTCTATATAAACCCCCCTCCCATTTTCTCTCTCCCCATCCCTCATTTCTCACCCTCTCTCCCTCTCTCTTCTCTCACGCTCTCTTTCTCCCCTCTCTTCTCCGGCGGCCGACGGAGCGAGGCAGGGGTGAGGCGGAGGCGGCGCGGGCGAGGACGCGGGTGATGATCGAGGTGGTGAAGGCGCGTGGGAGCTCGTGGCGCGGTCGCGAGTCGGCGAGGGTTTCACGGCGTTTCTTCATGGATCGGCGTCCACGGCGCGTCGTTTCTTTGGTGGAGGTAGGGATATGGACCCCCAGCTCGTGCGCTTCCTTTCCCGCAAGTTTTGTAGGCTACGGTGAGCCGAGCGGGTTTATTTGAGCGGTTTGGGGAAAATCCATGTTTTTGGGGTGTGGGCCCGATCTACCGTTCTACCTCGTTTCGGGCCGATTTGAGGGTCTAGATGCATGCTAGGGCCCATAGGGGAGCTTCCCCGTTGTTTTCCCCATCATCCGTGGATGATCGGGGCGTGGAATGGAATTTTTGGTGTTAGTTCGATGTTTCACCGCCGGGACGCTGTGGCGGTCGTTCCAGTGACCGCCACAGTGTGTAACGCGCCTGGGCGGGTGCGTTACGCTTCCTTTGTTTTGGGCATTGACGTTCGTAGGTCTGACGGCCCCACGATTGACCGCCACAGGGCTGTGACGCCCTAATACTAGACCGTTACAGTGATTCGACCGTGGTTTATGACCGTTGGGGGTCATAGACACCTGACGCACCCAGAGTGGGGCATCAGGGTAGTGTGACGCCCCTGGGTAGGAGCGTTAGAGTTAACGCATCCACCCCTCTTCCTAACGCACTTGGGTAGGTGTATTAGAGAGCGTGACGCACCGAGCGGCATGCGTCACGGCTTGTGTAGCTCCTTGGCCTAACGCACCGGCGTCGGTCCGTTAGGTGACGTAACGCCTCAGGAGCGCGTTACGTTCAGTTTTCACTCGTGCCCTGACGCACCTGTTTAGGTCCGTCAGGTGCTGTGACGCACCAGTGTGGACGCGTTACAGTTTATTTCTCACCGAGTGTCCGACTCTCCTGAGTTGGACCGTCAGGGTGCTGTAACGGCCTACCTTTGGACCGTTACGGTCTGTGACAGCCCAAAGATAGACGGCCAGGCACTGTGTTATGCCGAAGTGGTTCTTCGTGCTTGCCGCGATCGTTTCAGGTTGTATAGGCCCTTGGTCGACCCGGTTGTGACCCAATGGTCGACTTGCGGTCTCTTGGATGTCCCAGACACCCCGAGGGTTCTGTGTCCGTGTTTTGGGGGTGTCGGGAGGACCGTGTTACCTCTTTTAGAGTGCATATGGGTTTGAGAGTCCGGGTGACTCCTCATATGCCGGGCTTTTATGTTACACTTGACCGAGTCACCGTGTATCGGTGTGTGTGCAGTGGGGTCTCTCTCGCATGCCGTGAGTTTTCCTGGAAGGTGATTCCCGAGTGGGCCATGTGTTTGGCCTTGGACTGCGAGTCCAGTTATCGGCGTGGCAGCTTGTGCGTTGCCCTGGGAATCGTGCTTCTGTGCTTTCCGTGTGGGCCATGAGTAAAGCCTTGGATTGCGAGTCCAGTTGCCCAGCCTAGGGCTGGAGGGTTCTTGCTTTTCCCTGAGAGTGGGATTCGGTTTGGCGGCCTGTGAGCTTCCTTGGGAACTGTGCTTCTACGTTTCTGCGTGGCCGGGTGTGGCGACCTGGATTCCGGATACCCGATGCACCCGGTATAAATACTGAATACACGTGATACCACATGGGACCCGCGAGGCCTCCCAAGCACGGGAAAGCGCCGAAGGGAAAAAGGAGTGTGTGGAATACATTGAAGCCAGCAGATATAACATTAAGCAATTAAATTTCATTACATTGGATTGCTAAAGTAGCAGAAATAAAATTACTTTTTCATTAATAATTCAAATTTTACAATTATACACCAGAGTCTAGTCCAAAGTAAAAACAGCAAGTACAGTCTGACAAAAAAAACGTACACAAGAGTCGGGAGAAGCCCGACGCAGGTACAGTTGGCAGCTACAACGACGCGCTCCACCAGGAACAGCAGAGGCAAGCGGCGAAACTCACCTGAAAAGTAGGGGTGAGTCTCTAAACAGAAACTCAGTAGGGGTCACGCGGATCTCCACTGGAAAACGCACAGTGCAACGGAAGCAACAGAAACACGAGTGCAGCAAAGCAGGAAAAGCTACGCTACAAAGCTGTAAACATACAGGGTACAGTAGGAGTAGGGAACAGGCTAAGAGCAAGGGGAGCTCAACAACAAAGAAGAGCGAGGCCGTAAAACACGGAACAACGGCCACCGAGGAGAACTCGGCACCCTAAGCTACTCCAAGCGGCAACAGACGGTCAACCCCAAACTCACACAGTAGGGTAACCCAGTCCGTCGGCCAAAGCAAAGGTGAAGGCAGACGTCGACGCCGAAAATACAGACAAACACGACTAGAAACATCGTGCACATGGCCCCACGCATGACAAGAACGTCATGCAAAAGACAGAACACTGACCTCGAGTACAGCCACAAGCGGACAACTCGAAAAGGTTACAGCGCGCAAGAAAAAGCCGAGAGTCACCGCACCAAGTGATAGGAGCACCCTCCTCCCAGAAGAACAGCCAGATGCATCCACTGACGTCTTACACTGCGCCACAAGTGTCAAGTCACTCAAGGACAAGACACACCAAGAACCAGGTCCGAGGAACAACAGTTCCAAGGAAACAAGGTACCACAGCACAAGACTACAGCACCAACTATGAGTGACTAGTCAGGGCCACACCCGTCGGCGCAAGTCCCCAATCTCTGACCACGTGTGCACACACCGACCTCTACCTAGGTTAGGCCTCTAGCTAGTATTCCCCTCGGTAGGACGCTACCGTTGGCCGGGGCCCACAGAACTAGCTTAAGAACCGTACGTACCAAACGCAACAGGAAAACCCCTCCACCACTCCCGGTGGGTCGGCAAAAGCCTAGGGCTACAACTAGTGGAGGCTCACAAGGCACAGACTCCGAAACACAGGTGCTAAACCACAGACAGTCTAAGAAAAGCCCTGTCTCGTGCACCACAAAGCACCAAGGCAGTCAAACAACCGCCAACTGACTCAGGACCAGGCAACTAGACCTACAACGTAACGATCCTTGAGTCAGACGACTCAACGACAAGATCGTCACAAACAGCGGAACAAGCCGCCAATCGGTCTAATCCTAAGCCAGAAGAAACCACGCTCCGCAGAAAATAACACACGGAGATCTGAGGGAAACACCAAGAACCCTCAGACATGCCTGGACACGCAAACCAAGGTAGAACAACACCTCGAGGCATCCAGAACCAGTGTCTCAAGCCAGGCACAACCACCGAGACACACACACACACACACAAGGTCACACGTCAACCACTGGGTCACACCGGGTTGACCGGAACCAGACCAAACACAAGCAAAAGTAGGATAGGAAATCCTACCTCAAGCAAGAAGACTCCTGGCTACCTTACAACGTAGTCCTAGCCCTCATAGGATGTCGGAAGACATCTACGGGACAACGGGCAGACCACAAGGACAAGCCAAGACAAGCCGAAACAGAAATCACAGAAATCGGAGCACAAGGGATGTAACGCACCACCCCTAGACCGCTACAAGCATGTGACGGTCTAGACCACGGCCGTTACACACCAAGTGACAGTCGGACGATAGGCCGTCACTCACACACCACCCTAACCACTCTAAAATAAAAATACACGACTCAAGGCCAAGTAACGCACAAGGCCAAGCAAGCAACGCAGCAGGGGAGACGCGCCAGAACCAAACGACGCACAGGGGCAGGCGTGTTACTAACACAACCCGAATACAGAAAACAAAGGCTGAGCTAGGCCATGTAACGGTCCCACGAGGACGCGTTACATCCAAATAATGCACGGGGGCAATGCCGTCACACACAAGACAGCACACATCCACCCAGCCCTCAGCCAAACAGCATGTAACGGCCTAAGCACGGCGCGTTACAACGCTGTGACGCACGGGAACACGACCGCTACATCAACCGCCTTAAACGGTCAACGCCCAGCCAAACTCGGTCAAACACAATGTAACGGCCCAACCTGGGTGCGTTACAACACTATAACGCGCCAAGACCAGGCCGTCAGAGGAACCGCCATACTCAAACCACAAAACGACAAACGGCATGTAACGCACAGGCTCAGGCGCGTTACATGGGTGTGACGCGCCAGACCAGGGCCGTCACACACCCAGAAGCTAACAAACGTTCAGACGCCAAAGAAAGTAACGGTCTATCGAGGGACCGTCAGAAGCAAGTGACGGTCGCTGGCACGACCGCCACACCGACTACGGCGAGAAAACATAGGAATGGCCAAATCGGCCCGTTCCACGTCCCATTCACGCCGAAGCGCAGGGGAAACAAACCCAAACGCTGGAAAACAACACAAGAGGGCCAAAACACCCACATGCAAGCTCAAAAACTCAAGATTCGGGCGATTTTGACAAATCGACCCTAAGTGGGTCACCGAGGTTCCCGGGCTTCTACCGGCCTCAAATGAACACCAAACGACACGAAATCAACGTGGATGGGATCCTAACATCCCAGCGGTCAGTTAGAAACTAACTACGCCGCAAACAGTCGCCGTTTACCGGCCGACCCTAAAAATCACGAAAATCACGGTTTAGGCAAACCAAGCCCAAACTCGACCGTTTCCTAGCCGAACGACGTGCAATAGCAGGGAAAACGGAGAGGATGAAGTAAGGATCAGTCACCCTACCTCCACCGAAGAAACCGTGCCCCGAAGGGACTAAACCACGCCGAAAACCACTCGCGAACCGATTTCACTGGCTTTGAATCCACCGAACGGGATCGCGCCAGAATCGATCCGATCCTCGCCCCATCGCGCACCTCGACAGCTCCGCCACGTTGCCACCCAGCCCCTGCACCGCTCCGTCTGCAGCCGGAGGCGAGAGGGAGGGAGAACGAGAGAGAACGGGAGAGAGAGAGAGGAACGGCGAGAGTGAGGAGAGAGAGAGAGGAAAATAAAATAAAAAGAAAATAAAAGAAATAGAAAAGAAATTAGGAAATTTTCCTAATTTTCAAAAATTCCAAAAATGCGCCAAAAATGCACAAATTCAGAAAAATATGCAAAAATAGCCGAAACGACCGGCTCGAAGAGTACATCGTCGCTGCAGCATCCACGAGTTCGAGAATTGGCAAACAAACTCACCGTAGGATTCCGTAACTAGTACGTGCGAAAAAACCACACGGCTCGTCAAACTCACTTGGAAGCTACAAAAGCGAACCAAAACTCAACGAAACCAATCCGAAACAGATCCGAAGATCCAGCAAAGATCCAACAAGACATGCAAAAGATCCAGCAAAGATCCACCAAGGATCCAGGACATACATCCTCCCCTCCTTTAAGAAATTTTGCCCTCGAAATTAAGGACTAACAAAGGAGAAGCAGGGAAGAACAACCCAACCGCACAATCACGATAAAATGACACAAATCTCGAAAAACACAGCTCAGAGGGACACTGTCAGACCACAATTATAGGTACACGCTCTAGCTTCGAAGATAGCAAGTCCACAGCACGAGCATGGCACCCAAGTGAACACATCTGACACCTCCGAAGCAAGGGCAACGTCGTTTACGTCTCACCAGGACGGAGACACGACTGCCACAACAATAGACAACCGAGAAACACGATGGCAGCACGGCAAGCGGCAGCTTACACAAGGAGACACAGTCCTCACAGCTGACAGCTCGACCACATCATCGGCTCCAGTGCCAAAGGCAACAGGGAACACCTGGCACACAGGACACCAACGACAACAACAACATTGGACCACAAACACAATCAAGTCAGCACTCAGCCAGCTATCACATCTGATCGAGTCGCAAGCTAACTCCACCAGGAAAAGAGAGCACAGCAAGCCGACTGACAAGACCATGGTCCAAGACAGAGACACAAAATCATAAAGAAACAGCGCCAAAACAACACAACGGCAACACCTGCAGAATTTCGGGTCTGCAGAACACACAGAACCATGGAACACACTGCAAGCAGGGTCACATCAAGGCACAGAAACAGCTGAGCACACGACCACAAGGAACGGGTCACGCATCAGACTGCTCACCAAGAAAAAGGCCCACAACAATGAGAAACGACATCACTCTCGGGGAACGCATCTCAAGGACTATAAACACACCTCGAGAGCACAACACCCAAGAAAGAAATGCAGAGCAAAGGGTACTCAATCAGCAAGGAACGCCGACAAATTCCCCAACACTCGCACAATGCCGATGCCAACACAAGAAAACCACAAACAACGGCACGGCAACGGGCAAAGTCAAGGCGCAGGAAGCCAAGACAAAGCCACAATGAGAAGGAACAAAACCTCTCGACAAATGGGTAACCAACCCACACACTTCAGCTGTACTCTCAACAACGCGCACAGGCAAAAGAATAACATCGGTAATCGCATCTCAGCACACACCAGGCGCCATGGCAATCAACAAAGATCGCAAACCACAAGCCACGAGTACCGATCACGCGAACAACCGATCACAAAGAGCCTAAGTGCAACAAAGGAAGAGCACCAGCTTCAGCGCAGAGCACGCGGAAAGCAGCAATCTCAGCTTACCTTCACATCCTGGAACGACAAATGAGCCTTCACAACACATCGGTCGTCAAACACAGCACGACAAATACGGTGCACAACAGCTCTTAACACCATCATGGAGTCCAAAGCCAAGCAACCGTAAAACAAGGAGCAGATCAGGCTCAAAACAATGTTGTCTACACTTAAGCAGACACAGGACAAAAGGCACCACTAAGATAGCAATTCCAAAGCAACACTCGAAAAGATTCCACCAGAAGGGACGAGAAGCAAAAAGCTCAGCCACAAAAGCTCACCAAGAAGGGGAATCCTAGCTCGCCTGAGCAACTTCTCTAACACGGGATCTAATCGAGCACTTCAACAGAAGCAAAACACATCAGGAGCTACACAGACTCAAGCCGGGACAACCAAAGCAACGTAAGAACGTGCATGGCCATCACACCAACGCTAAAAGTCACAAGCCACCTGAGTAAAACACAGAAACAGCTCAAGCAATGCACTGTAGGTTCACGCCAACCGACAAACACTACCAAGTGCAACACGATCAAGACCAACATTAAAACCGAAACGAAGCACCTCGTCACACCGAGACGAGAGCAAAACCATCTCGTACAGTGCCAATCAAGCACGCACAAGACCACACATGGAAAACACCGCGACAAACATCGCAACACCTACGCCAGCAAGAGACTGTACTGGACCTCAAGACTCTGGTAACTGTATATCTGGGTTTCCATGTATCTCACACGACAATGATCTGATAGCTCAGAAAAGAACTCCGAACATCTCAGAACACTGCTCTGATACCAGCTGTGGCGACCCGGATTCCGGATACCCGGTGCACCCGGTATAAATACCGAATACACGTGATACCACATGGGACCCGCGAGGCCTCCCAAGCACGGGAAAGCGCCGAAGGGAAAAAGGAGTGTGTGGAATACATTGAAGCCAGCAGATATAACAGTAAGCAATTAAATTTCATTACATTGGATTGCTAAAGTAGCAGAAATAAAATTACTTTTTCATTAATAATTCAAATTTTACAATTATACACCAGAGTCTAGTCCAAAGGAAAAATAACAAGTACAGTCTGACAAAAAAAATGTACACAGGAGTCGGGAGAAGCCCGACGCAGGTACAGCTGGCACCTAAAACGACACGCTCCACCAGGAACATCAGAGGCAAGCGGCGAAACCCACCTGAAAAGCAGGGGTGAGTCTCTAAACAGAAACTCAGTAGGGGTCACGCGGATCCCCACTGGAAAATGCACAGTGCAACGGAAGCAACAGAAACACGAGTGCAGCAAAGCAGAAAAAGCTACGCTACAAAGCTGTAAACAGACAGGGTACAGCAGGAGTAGGGAACAGGCTAAGAGAAAGGGGAGCTCAACAACAAAGAAGACCGAGACCGTAAAACACGGAACAACGGCCACCGAGGAGAACTCGGCACCCTAAGCTACTCCAAGCGGCAACAGACGGTCAACCCCAAACTCACACAGTAGGGTAACCCAGTCCGTCGGCCAAAGCAAAGGCGAAGGCAGACGCCGACGCCGAAAATACAGACAAACACGACTGGAAACGTCGTGCACACAGCCCCACGCATGACACGAACGTCATGCAAACGACAGAACACTGACCTCGAGTACAGCCACAAGCGGGCAACTCGAAAAGGTTACAGCGCGCAAGAAAACGCCGAGAGTCACCGCACCAAGTGATAGGAGCACCCTCCTCCCAGAAGAACAGCCAGATGCGTCTACTGACGTCTTACACTGCGCCACAAGTGTCAAGTCACTCAAGGACAAGACACACCAAGAACCAGGTCCGAGGAACAACAGTTCCAAGGAAACAAGGTACCACAGCACAAGACTACAGCACCAACTGCGAGTGACTAGTCAGGGCCACGCCCGTCGGCGCAAGTCCCCAATCTCTGACCACGTGTGCACACACCGACCTCTACCTAGGTCAGGCCTCTAGCTAGTATTCCCCTCGGTAGGACGCTACCGTTGGCCGGGGCCCACGGAACTAGCTTAAGAACCGTACGTACCAAACGCAACAGGAAAACCCCTCCACCACTCCCGGTGGGTCGGCAAAAGCCTAGGGCTACAACTAGTGGATGCTCACAAGGCACAGACTCTGAAACACAGGTGCTAAAGCACAAACAGTCTAAGAAAAGCCCTGTCTCGTGCACCACAAAGCACCAAGGCAGTCAAACAACCGCCAACCGACTCAGGACCAGGCAACTAGACCTACAACGTAACGATCCTTGAGTCAGACGACTCAATGGCAAGATCGTCACAAACAGCGGAACAAGCCGCCGATCGGTCTAATCCTAAGCCAGAAGAAACCACGCTCCGCAGAAAATAACACACGGAGATCTGAGGGAAACACCAAGAACCCTCAGACACGCCTGGACACGCAAACCTAGGTAGAATAACACCTCGAGGCATCCAGAACCAGTGTCTAGAGCCGGGCACAACCACCGAGACACACACACACACAAGGTCACACATCAACCAATGGGTCACACCGGGTTGACCGGAACCAGACCAAACACAAGCAAAAGTAGGATAGGAAATCCTACCTCAAGCAAGAAGACTCATGGCTACCTTACAACGTAGTCCTAGCCCTCATAGGATGTCGGAAGACATCCATGGGATAACGGGCAGACTACAAGGACAAGCCAAGACAAGCCGAAACCGAAATCACGGAAATCGGAGCACAAGGGATGTAACGCACCACCCCTAGACCGCTACAAGCATGTGACGGTCTGGACCACGGCCGTTACACACCAAGTGACGGTCGGATGATAGGCCGTCACTCACACACCACCCTAACCACTCTAAAACAAAAACACACGAATCAAGGCCAAGTAACGCACAAGGCCAAGCGCGTTACAAGCAAGCAACGCGGCAGGGGAGACGCGCCAGAACCAAACGACGCACAGGGGCAGGCGCGTTACTAACACAACCCGAAGACAGAAAACAAAGGCTGAGCTAGGCCATGTAACGGTCCCACGAGGACGTGTTACATCCAAATAACGCACGGGCGCAAGGCCGTCACACACAAGACAGCACACATCCACCCAGCCCTCAGCCAAACAGCATGTAACGGCCTAAGCACGGCGCGTTACAACGCTGTGACGCACGGGAACACGACCGCTACATCAACCGCCTTAAACGGTCAACGCCCAGCCAAACTCGGTCAAACACAATGTAACGGAGTTGTATTAAGGCCATAAACTGTCGGCCGTGTCGGCCACTCGTAGACTTTTCGTATTCGGACACAAGTCCGTGACAGCGCCACAATGAGAAAATCGAGGTAGATCCCTTCAAATGTCTGCCGAGCATGCGGCAATTTTAAATGAGGGTTCGGAAGGTATCCGGAACGAGAAAACAAATCCGGTCCGATTAGGATGTCGGCCCGAGGTTAGATCAAAGCCCGGCCATATCGGGGGAATTCCCGAGACTCGGGCTCGACCTAAAGGGGCAGCGTTGTTGTTCCTTTTGCCCCGGATCCCGGGGAGAGAGCGGGCTGCGGCGTGGGCATTAGCATCTTTTATCTAGAGCTTTCTAGGTTATACCATCTGGGATTTCTGACTTGATGTTTACTATTTATTCGTGCCTTTGTCCGGGATGATTTCTCTTCTTCTATGCATGATTATTCTTATTATTATCATTGGTTTATTATTTATTTTTCTATTACCCCTCCCGCCTCTTTTATTATGATTAATATTACGCATTCGGAGTCCTTTAATTAGCGTAATTTTTATTAATTTATTTGCTATTATTAATGCCCTTGTCAAGTTGTATATGTGTATATGTATAGTGTGCCGGCGAAGGGGAAAACGGGAGTGTACCGCCGAGGGCTGGGGCGTACCGCTGGAGGGCTACAAGGGGGGGGGGCGTACCGCTAAGGGCTGTAGAGAGTGTACCGCTGGAGGCTGCAAAGGGCGTACCGCTGAGGGCTGCAGGGGCGTACCGCTGGAGGTTGGGTGTGTGTGTGCCGCTGGGAGTTGAGCAGGGAGTGATGGAGGTTAACTCAGTTTCGATTACCTGCTTTAAGGCTTTTCTTTTCTTCTTGTCTTAACCCTTGTGTAAGTTCATATAAAATTCCTCCCGCGTTTGTTCTCTTGGTTCGGTTCGGTCTCTTTTCTTGCGGGTCGGGTTTTCGGGCGGCCAGGTGGTTAATTAGCCCGATTCAGTTCTCGTCATGATGCCGGCAGTGGTTTGATGAGTTGGAAGGTTTCGTCAGTTATCTTACTTGTTTGTTGCCTCCTTTTGCCTCTTTTAATTGTTTATTAGTTTCTCACAAAAATTCGGCAGCATCTCCCCTTAACCCGGGGCGTAAGGGAGATACAGGGAACGCGCCCACATGATGTGGCGGAACCCGACAACTGGAGGTGGGCCCCCGGGGGGGGGCAACACCTTTATAGAGACTCGGAAAACGCGAAGGAGAACGACAGGTCGAAGACATCTAAGGGACCTGGACTGGGACTGGACAAAGGGGTAAGCTGAGGGACTGAAGGGCGTGCCGCTGAGGGCTGAACAGGGTGTGTGCCGCTGAAGGCTGAACAGGGGGTGTGCCGCTGAAGGCTGAACAGGGTGTGCCGTTGGAGGCTGAACAGGGTGTGCCGTTGAAGGCTGAACAAAGTGTGCCGTTGGAGGCTGAACAGGGTGTGCCGCTGAAGGCCAAGGGTGGGCGCACCGCTGAAGGCTGATCTGGGCGTGCCGCTGAGGGCTGATCTGGGCGTGCCGCTGAGGGCCGGAAAGGTGTACCGCTGAGAGGCTTGAAAAGGGTATTAGCAACTGGGGGGGGTACTTGGTGGCTGTTCAGGGAAAGAGGAAGAAAGACAGGGGGTTTCAAGGCCAAGGGTGGCCTATTAGTAACTGAGCGGTTGGGAAGAAAGAAGGGTAACTCCCCTTCTCCTCAAGCCCGGGAACACGGTATATGGCCATGGAAGGGAGTGAGGAGCCCACGGAGCCAAGGCTAATAGAAGGGGGAAACCTACATCGACGTAGAGGACCCTAAAGACGCCGGAGGAATGAAGGCATAGAGGGAGTAACGGATCGTCCGTCGAAAAGCCCGCAAAGCCTAGCATAAAACATCGAAGATCGAGGAGGAACCCGGAGAGGGTGGCTTTCATTCATGAGAATCAAGAGGGCGTGGCCCTACATATACATTACAAAAGCAAACCCCCGGATGGGGCCATGGACAAAAGGGAGAAGGAGAAAGAATCCCCAGGAGAAATGGGGTACAAGAGAGACGAAAACGTCCGGGCCTAAGACATCGGCCACTATCCCCAACCCTTTCCCCCAATACACCAAGCTCTCTCTCTCTTACTCTTGTTTCTTCCCGGTGGCCGTCGGACGGAGCACAGGCCGGGAGGGCCTCTTCTTCTCTTCTTTCTTCTCCTCTTCCAACTCCTCTCTCCGTCCCTGTCTGTCTGTCCTCTCCCCCCCCCCCCCCGTGTTTTAACAGGAGGCTTTTATACTCCCAGCCACCGACGACTTTGAGCACGACCGTCGAAGGCGGGAAGCCGGCTGTGATGATGGGTTTGACCTGCCCCTGTACTGGCTGTCAGTGGGGTAGGCTACGTGGCCCAACGACCAGCTGCCACCTCAGACGGCTCCACTGCGCGCCAAGGATGTGTAGGACATGGGCCTCACGTCGCCCGTTGAAAGAGCTTCACCGCTGTGCCGTTGAAGGGCTGAACAAGCGTGCCGCTGTAGTGCCAAAAGGGCGTACCGCTGGAGCCCCGGATGGGCGTGCCGTTGAACGGCCCGAAGGGCGTGCCGCTGGGGACCCTACAGGGTGTGTCGCTGAAGACCCCCCCAGGGGGCGTGCCGTTGAACCCCAAAGGGGGTGTGCCGCTGAACCCCAAAGGGGGTGTGCCGCTGAAGACCCCCTCCATGGGGGTGTGCCGGTGAAGACCCCTCCATGGGGGTGTGCCGGTGAACCCCCTTGGGGGTGTGCCGGTGAACCCCCATAGGGGTGTGCCGGTGAACCCCCTTGGGGGTGTGCCGGTGAACCCCCATAGGGGTGTGCCGGCGAGGGCCGCGGCAGGGTGTGCCGCTGAAGGGAGCGTGCCGCTGGAGGGTTCTGCTAGGGCGTGCCGCTGAGGCCTCAACTGGGCGTGCCGCTGAAGGGATAAATGGGCGATTTTGAGCCCATTGTGAGCATAAGTTGTGGCCCATTTGATTTTCTTCGAGGCCCACGAGCTGTGGAGCCCTTTGTGCTTGATTTCCCCGGGGGTTTCTTCACTCGGCGCCGTCGTTGATGCTGGGCTGAGCATGACATTTTGGATGTGCAATTTTCGGTGTCCACAAATGCCCCCCACCCACGGGTAGCGCAGGCGAAGGATGGGCCGGGCGGTGCCCGTGGGTGTCTTCGTCTCTTCTCTCTTTGTCGATGCCGACGATGCGTCGAGAGCTGACCTGGTTCGTTGTTTGTTGGTCTCTTTGTTAGTGCCGACGAAGCTTCGGGAGCTGAGGTAGTATGTTGGTCTCTTCATCAGTGCCGATGGAATGCCGGGAACTGAAGCAGTGTGTTGTCTCTTCGTCAGTGCCGACAGGGTGCCGGGAACTGACCTGGTCTCTTGTTCTCTTGGTCTCTTCACCCGTGCCGACAGGGCATCGGGAGCTGGCCTGGTCTGTTGTTCTCTTTGTCTCTTCGCCAGTGCCGACGGGGTGTCGGCAGCTGGCTTGGTCTATTCTCTCTTTGTCTCTTCGCCAGTGCCGACAGGGTGTCGGGAGCTGGCCTGGTCTGTTGTCTCTTTATCTATTCATCAGTGCCGACAGGACACCGGGAACTGACATGCTTTGTTGATCTCTTGGTCTCTTCGCCAGTGCCGACGAGATGCCGGGAACTGGCATGTTTTGTTGGTCTCTTGGTTTCCTCGTCAGTGTCGACAGGATGCCGGGAACTGACATGCTTTGTTGATCTCTTGGTCTCTTCGCCAGTGCCGACGAGATGCCGGGAACTGGCATGTTTTGTTGGTTTCTTGGTCTCTTCGTCAGTGCCGACAAGATGCCGGGAACTGACCTGGTTTGTTGTTTCTTAGTCTCTTCGCCAGTGCCGACAGGACGTCGGAAACTGGCCTGGTTTGTTGTCTCTTAGTCTCTTGGTCTCTTCGCCAGTGCCGACAGGACGCCGGGAACTGACATGCTTTGCTGATCTCTTAGTCTCTTCGCCAGTGCCGACAGGACGCCGGGAACTGACATGCTTTGTTGTCTCTTAGTCTCTTGGTCTCTTCGTCAGTGCCGACAAGATGTCGGGAACTGACTTGGTTTATTGTCTCTTGGTCTCTTCGTCAGTGCCGACGGGGAGTCGGGAGCTGACTTGGTTTGTTGATCTCTTTTGTCTCTTTTCTTTCTCTCTTCTTTTTGAACCACATTACCGATACAAGCGCGCTTTCGGGTTTTCGCCGGTACCGGCCCCCTCTTGCTTTTGCACACGCGCCCTTTCGGGTTTTCACGTGGCGGGGTACCCAATTTTGCCCGTAGCGCCCTTTCGGGTTTTCGCCACAGCCGGGTTGTTGCCATTTTTACCCTTGTCCCCGTGTAGGGACAAGTCCGGCAGGGTATCTCTATTTTTAACCCCATTTTATTTTCTCCCTTTTTTTTTTGACGAGCGGGTGATATGCAAGTATCGGCTAGGGCACGAAGCCTCGCGCCGGAAGGTAGGGCTCATTCGTTGGCAAGAAGACAATGCCAGCGCAACGGGAAAATTCGTGCCGATTCGGACGTAGGGTCCGTAATGGCCATATTGTGCGGAGCGAGTGGCTAGGGCACGGGACCTTGCGCCGGAAAGGGACTTATTCGTTGACAAGGGGCTAATGCCAATGCAAGGATAGAGGTTCTGCCGATCCGGGCGTAAGGCCCGTGATGACGATTTTGTATGATGGGAGGTGGCCGAGGCCCGAGGCGACGTGCCATGGACGGGCTTGTTTGTCGGTATGGGAACGGCAACATTGCAGAGGTGGCTGTGTGCAGGGGTAAAGTTGTTTTGCTTGTGCGGATGTGTGTATGACCCGGCTTGTGGGGATGGGATGTTTTCCCCGGGAGGATCTTACTTTTGTGCCTCATTTACGCACACCTAAATATATATATATATATATATATGTATATGTATATATGCATATATTCATAATAATAATTCTCATTTTTCCCCCTTCCTTTTTTTATTTTCTTCTTTTTATCCCCCCCTTTTTTTTCTTTTTTTTTATCCCTCTTTTTATCTCCTTCTCTTTTTTTTCTTTCTTCTCCCTTCTCTCTCCCGTTTTTTCTCTTCTATTCTTTTTGTTCACTCGCCTTTTTTTTGAAATTTCCCCAGTCTCTGTCTTTGTTCTTTTTCTCTCTCTCTTTTCTCCCTTTTTTTCTTTTCTCTTTTTCTTTCTTTTCTCTTTCTCTTTTGTCCTCTTTGCCATATAAAAGGGGCGGGGCGGTTTATTCGAACCGCCCCCCGTTCAAACTCCCCCTCCCTCTTCTCTTTCTTCAGCAGGCGACCGTCTGCCTCCCCCTCCCTCTCTTCATCTTCTTCATCACCGGGAGCCACCGCGGCCAGCGCCGTCGTCGTCTTCCTCTCGCCGGGGTAGGGAGGCTGCCACGAGAGGGCTCCCTCTTCCTCTTCCTCTTTCTTTCTCCCTTCTCCTTCTCCACGTCCGGCGGACGGTGGAGCCCTAGGCTCCTCGTTCCTCCTCTTCTTCCCCTCTATTCTTCTCCTCTCCTCTTCCCCTTCCCCTCCCCTCTTTTCCCTGCCGTCGGCCACCACCGATAGCACTGGCGGGGGAGGTCCTGCGCGTGCCGGCGAGGGCCGGTTAGGGCGCATCGGGGAAGATTCCCCAGGGTGTGCCGGGGAACAGGCAGGAGGGCGTACCGGCGAGGGCCTTAGGCAGTGGCGTGTCGGGGAAGTGACGTTGGAAGCGTGCCGGTGAGGAGGCCTTAGGCCGTGTCGAGGAAGCAGGCACCAAGCGTGCCGGGGAGGAGGCCTTAGGCCGTGTCGGTGAGGGCACGGGGAGCGTGCCGGGGAAGCTCCCGCGGAGCGTGTTGGTGAAGGCCCTCTTGGGGGCGTGCCGGGGAGCGAGCACCGAGCGTGTCGGTGAAGCCTCAATAGGGTGTGCCGGGGAAGGCTCTAGGAGAGGTGTGCCGGCGAAAGCAGCTCGCCAAGGGGCGTACCGGCGAAGCCGTTGTCAGGGCGTGCCGGGGAGCGGGGCACATGGGTGTGCCGGGGAGGCCGGGTCCAAGGTGTACCGGGGAAGCCACCAGCGGGGTGTGCCGGGGAAGAGGCCCAGGAGCGTGTGCCGGCGAGGCCACCAGCAGGGGCGTGCCGGGGAAGCACTAGCATGGGCGTGCCGGCCAAGGGGCTTTAGGCAGTATGTGGGGGCTTTTAGTTTTAGGGGAGAAGACTCTTTTGACCGGCGGACTTCTGGTGTTGCCTCTCGGGGCCCACCATGCTTTGTTGGGGCCGTCACTCCTTGTGGACGCGCACCCGTGTTTTCCCTTACGCCTCTGGCCTAGGGGAAACTCTGCCGAAATTTCGTCAGAAATTGGCAATATTTTGTTCATTTGACTTGTAGTAAAGCTTCTTTGCAGTCCTTTTGCTTGTGATTTGTTCTGACCTTCTTATTTGCATATCTTTGCAGACAAATGGCTGCCCCAAGTGGTTCCTCTGCTGCCGCTGCTGCTATCGGTGCCGACCTCATACCGCGGGGTCCCGTGCCGGCGGTCACCTGGCTGAACGTAGAAGACCTGGACCGTGAACATGGGGAGATAGCTGCCTTGGCTGAGTCGTCGGGGTCCGACCGGGAGAGCATGGACTTCGGCCGGCTCACCAGAGTTGACAACGGCTTCACTTTTGACCGGGCCACCGGGGAGTACAGGAAAGACTTCCCGAAGGATAGGCACCTTGTTCGATTCCTGAAGCACCTGCGCTCCCGAGAGGGGCGAGACTTTCGCACTATAAAAGCCGTCGAGCGGGCCATCCTGCATGCCCGGGACAGTCTATTGTACAGCGTCCCTAGGAGCATTCCGATGTATCTGGTGGGAGAAGCCCGGGAATGGAGGCCGGTCCTGGGGATCGAGGGAGTGCTGCCGGCTGAAGACAAATTAGTGCGAGCCCCTCAGTTCAGGCCAGCAAGGTGGGACATGTCTGCGGGGAAGATGCATGGCGAGTCGCCCCGATTTGGTTTTTTCTTGGCTCCCCTGAAATGGGGTTATAGGGAGGAGCCGTTCATATTGGACTGTTTGGCCATCAGGTTCAAGTACGAACTATCACTGGGCTGGTTCGGGGAGCTGAAGCTTCAAGACGCCCACAGCTTCCGAGAAGGGGCGGTGGAGTTCACGGAATATGTACTGTTCAACTACGCCCCGTTGCTGGTCCGAGTTGGCATCTATCACAGCGTGTACGCTTCCCGGTACGGTTATCCCATCTCCAAGGGTCTCTGTTGCGGTATGATAGAAGTATTTAGTGCGGAGACCAATACCTTCTACACGGCAGAGGGAGAGACTTCACTTGATTTGTGGAGCCTAAGCCAGCTGAGCGGCTTGCCCATTGACGGGGAGCCTTATGAAGAAGTATGCCTCCCGGACTTGATCAAAGACGAGACTAACGGGGACGGCTATTATTCTCTGGGGTATTCATACCGGTACCTGATGAAGGCGTACCGGGAGCTGTACCAGCTGTCGCACAAGGGGAAGCAGCCCGCCCGTGGGGATAGGAAACGGGTGCGTATGGCGGTATGGCTGGAATATTTCTATGATGGGCTGAAGCAGTATGAAGATTTTCCTTGCGTTGGCACCGCTGTTGCTCGCAAGAAACGTGCGAAGCCCAAGCATGATGTGAAGATCCTCTCCAGGGGGCGTCGGAGCGGGGCCAATCCGATGGGGGTCGACCCACAAACTCACTGTGCCGCCTATCTGACGTACTGGCTGTGTTCATTTGCCATGCCGTACGGGGACGAGACCGTGATCCGGCCAGATGCCATCTACCCGGCGTGCCAGATGGCGTGGGGTGTCAAACTTTCTCTGTGCCCGGCGGCGCTCTGTTTGATTTATAAGGCCCTAGGAGACCTCAGCACGCACCAATTCCCGAGGCAGGCCCGGTACGTGTGCCCACTGCATTTCTTCAACGCGTGGGTTTGTTCATTGTTTCCGGAGTTCGCCCCGCGAGTCCTTCAGGATTGGGGGCTGGTGCCGAGGATGCTGGAGTTCGCGAGTGCAGAGCCGGCTTCCACTTCCATGCGGATGTATGATATTCGGGGCCGGTTGACCACGGTTCCCCGGGATGCAGCCGGTACCATTCATTTCTGGACACTGGCCGCACATTCAAGCCCCCTCGTGAATAATAAGAGGGAATGCAAGGATGACCAGGTGGAGAGGTATGTCCACCCTATCAGCCAGGAAAACGTGGTGCGCCCGTTGCTGGAGCCCGAGCTGAGGGATTGGGCGCTGGCTATCCGCCCGAGCGTGTTGGTGTTCCGGAAGGGAGACAACGTACTGCTGGAGCCGTATTACCCCTTCCGATTTGGCCGCAACTTCGGGTATGACCAGCATATCCCTGCTTATCATGCGCAATTCGGCTTGCCTTCGCGGAACGTCCGGGGAGGTGCGGTCGCCGAGCACGCTAGAAGCTGGTGGGACTTCTTCCACCGGGCGGACTCTGCCTCCTTCAGGGTGCCAGCCCCGGGTCGCGTGCCCCGAGTGACTGAAGACTATATAAAGTGGTGGAATGCCCGGACGGCTTTCTATCGGTTGCACAAGACCGATTGTTGGGATGGCGCCGAAAGGAGATTCCTTAGCCGGCAACCGGTGCCAGTACTTGACATTGAGCCAGATCATCTTCTTCGGCTCAAGAACAGGCAAGAGAAGGAGGTGGCGACATATCTGATAGCTCGTCGGGAAGCCCGGGATAGGAGGCCGACGCCGAAAGTGGAGCTGCCTCCAGTGGCGAAGGACAGCTATCAGAAGACGCTGAGGGATCTGTGCCGGGTAGGGAGCGACCGTCTGGACCTCATCAATTATCCATTCCCCATAGAGGAAGAGGGGACTCCTGCCAAGAGCTGGCGTCCGGAGAGAGACTTGGCCTGCCTGTATCGCACGTTCATGAGGCGGGAGGAGAGGAAGCCTGAGAATTACAAGGATACCACGTGGCTATATATCCTCCTCCGAGTGAATGGGATGAAGATTGAAGATGTGACGGCCTCCATCCTGGGCAAGCGCCTGCACACCCCTTATTATTATGCTGATGGGTGGGGCATGGACCACTTCAATCTTTTCTGTCACCTTTCTTCCAAGAAACATGCGGATCTGGCCAACCTCACGGACCGGTGTCAAACTATTGAGGACGTTTGTTGGCTAGTCCGGGAGGCGGCACGTCGGGACAGGAGATATCCTTGAGCTACTGGCCGATCACGCTGCGGCTGTACACTGGCCCTCATGGTATTCAGTTCCCTCTTGCTCTTCGGTTTTATCCCTCAGCGCTGCGGCTTTCGCGGTGAGTTAGGTACTAACGGTGTATGCATGTTCGTTCTTTCCCCTCTTTTCTTTGCAGACCATCCCGACAGCACGCAGATGGCCACGTACCGGAACCTCCTCCGGCTGGTGAAGAAGCCTGCGCATTTTGAAGCCGCGCCGCTGGCCCCGACCACGGCTCCTTTGCCTAAGGCTGCGAAGAGGCCCCGGGCCAAATCGCCTGTGAAAAAGGCGGTGGACGCCGCCAAGGCGGCTAAGCAGCGGGATACAAAGCGGAGGAAGATAGAAACGGCTAAGGCTTCGACGGCTGCTCCTCTGGCACCACTAGCCCCGTCTTTCGAGGAATTCGAGGCTGCCCGTCCCGAGCCAGGTCAACCTGCCGGTCAGTGTTCCCGATCATCAGCGTGTCTCTTCAGTCTTCCCCCCCCCCTTTTTATTTTGGAGTGGAGTCTTGACACCTGGATACTTCTTTTGTCTTAGCTTCTACGGGAGAGCCCGTGCCCTCGCCTGACATGGGTGAAGTTGCGGTCCCGGCAGAGGCGACCCCGGCGGCGGCTCCGGCTCCCTTGCCGCAGGCAACGGGAAGGCCCCGGGCACAGTCGCCCGTTAAGAAGGCACTGGCTGCTGCCAAGGTGGCCGGGCAAAAGACGGTAAAACGGCAGCGGACCGAGGCATCCCCGGCTCCGACGGCAGCCTCGCCGGTGGCTCGTGTCTTGTCCTTCGAGGAATTCGAAGCCACGCAGACCGAACCGAGCCGCGAAGCTGGTGAGATTCATTGGCCGCCCGTGTCGTCTGCGGTCGACCGGCCTCCCGAGTTGGCCTCGGATTCGCGCGTGGTGACGATGCGCTTCTATCTCACGGGCAGCACGGAGGAATCGGCGCCCGTGTTGCTCCCGGGCGAGGGTACGGCTGGGGTTCCCGAGAAGGCGTTGCCTGTTGAGGAAGCCCGCGGGTCATCTCGTGTCGCAGGAACTGAAGGGGGTAAATATTTTCGACTACACGGTTAGCTCCCCCCCCCCTTTTTGTCCTAGGGGGCCAGTAGATTCACCCTGGCTTATCTTCTTTTGCATGACAGGCGTTGCTGCGGTGGCCACCGAGTCATTGGGGCCTGATCCCGACCTCCCGACGACGTTGATATATGTGAGGAGGAAGAAGATCGGAGCGCGAGCCTCGCCTAGCCCGAGGGAGGACGTGCTGGGCAGAGACTCTGAGGTGGAAGCTCCTCTGCCGGTCCAGGCCGGGCCGACGGCGGTCGAGTCTCCGTCTGGGGAAGAGGTAGATTACAATTATTCATCCGATGAAGCGGCTCCTGACGAGGGCGTGTCCGGGACATCGGAGCCGCCCGAGCCGGCCTTCGGGGCCCCCTTACTTGCTGGCTCCTCGAGCCTCGTGGGGAAGACCGCTGTGAGTGTGAGCTTGTTTGGGCCGGCTCTTCCTTTCCCTTTTTTTTTGTGATTGACTGACGACCTTATCCCCCCCCTTTTTTCTTTAGGATTTTCGAGACCGGCCGAACTTGAGATCACAGAGGAGGCTGCCCTGGCTGCGCTGATCGACCGTCCAACGGGAGCCGATGCCGGCATGGGCAAATTGGCTCTTTTACTCGACGCCCTTCGAGAGGAAATGCCCGCGGAGCCCTCCGGTACTACCAGAGCGGTGGGCGAGCCTCTGGAGGAGGGGGAGATCGCGCCTGAAGGTAGCATCATCCCAGCGGCCAAGGTGAGTATGCGGGCTCCACGGTCTCCCTTTTGCATGGTTCATTTTAGATGGCGAATTGCTGATTCCCATTCCCATGGTCAGGCGATGCCGATATCGGGGAAGGCGCCTGGTCGTATCCGGAAGGCAGTGGCCAAGCGGAGACCGAGCATTGGCCCGATAGCGGTGAGGGGCCGGCTCCAGTCTTGGGTTTGGAGAGAGAGGGACTGGCTGCGCTCGTGGAAGCGGGACGTTTACCCCAGCTGGTGGTTCCGCTTCCGCCCTTCCCGAAACTCCCGGCTCAGATGGAGGACCCGCTCTTGCAGCAGATATTTGCGGGGCTCCGTGCGCATCTGGAGGGATCTCAGCCGCGAGCGAGGAGTTCATGGGTGGCGGCTTCGGGCCTGGCCTTACTCGAAGCTCCTCCTCTAGCCGAGGTAACGGCCCCTGCACCCCTGCCCCTTGGAGGAGTGGCAGAGTCGGGCCAGACGGAGGCAGAGGGGGCAGGTGACCTCCAAACGATGGGGGCACCGGAGGCTTCGGCAATGGTCCTTTCCTTTCCCCAGGCAATGGTCGGCCAAGAGTCTCTCGTCGAGCTACGCCGGCCGGGCGACTTGACCCTCGCCCTTCCTTCATCTTCAGTGGCGGCAGATACCGACCTGTGGGCAGAGGTGGACAGCACCGTAGAATTCACCCCTCCGGTCGTGCCCTCAGTTAGTCACACGTCCTCAGAAGCGCCAGTCCGTCAGATGCTGATCACTTTACGGACGATGCTTCTCGGCGATGCTTCTCTGTCGTATCGGGAGGTGCATACCATCGTAACGCAATTAACGGGGGCGCTGCAAGTGCTTGGCTGTCCGCTGGGAGAATGGTCGCGGCGGGTCTTGCTGTTATTGAAATATGTCAAGCGCCGCGAGTTCCTGGAGACCCAGGCTCCTGACGAACGCGCCGCCCTTGATGCTCAGGCAGACGAATATCTGCAGGCCCTAAAGGCCCGACGCGACAGTAGAGAACGCCACGGAAAGGCCCTAGAGGAAGGCGAAGGCAGCGTTCGTTCCTTCAAGAACCGGATCGAGAAGCTGGAGGGCTATCTTGCTGCGGCCAAACTTGGCCTCGCCGAGGCGGAAGGGGCGGTGGCAGAGGAGAGGGAAGCTCTTGCCGTTGCCGACGTTGAAATGGCGTCCGTCGAAGCGGAGCTCGCCCGTCTTGAGGGATTGAGGGGCCGACTGCGCGATATGACGAACTTCCCTTGCGTCGGGATCCTCCCCCTCGAGGACATCTTCAGGGACATCGACTGAGCGTTACATCCCTTAATTTCTCTTTCTTTTTTTTGAATGTAACACAGGGGTATGCCCCGCAGCACATGTAGTTTGATCCTCTTTTGAATAGAGCAAAGCATTTATGACTTCACGCGTTCCTGGTGTGTGCATTTATCCCGGAGGGAGCTTTCCCACCCCTCTTCCTTTTCCGTGCATATTGTTTTTTTTTTTCTTCCTCTTCCCTCGCTCTTGTATCTTTCCCCCCTTTTCGTGTAGGGGCCCATTGGCAGGGTATGAGTCTTTGCGGGGATTCACTTTGGAAGGACCAGGCAGGGACCCATGTCAGGGTACAGGAGAGCGCTCGCCTTCCCAGGGGGAGGACGAGGGGACCACTCCACCATATCGAACGGGCAACTCCCTGGTTTTGCCGCAATATTGGGAAGCGCGTGCTGGTCTCGAGTGAGGGGTACTTGGCCAGAGACCCCTTTTGCCGTTCAGAGGTGGCGGATAGAAAGGTCCGTTTAGTCAGTGACTTAGGCGAGAGGTCTGATCCAAAGGGGTGCTCGCCCCCCGGGGAGGATGGAGAGAAGAGTTCGTCTAGTCAATGACCCGGACGTGAGGTCGAGCCAAAGGGGTACTCACCGCCCGGGAAGGACGGAGAGAAGAGTTTGTCTAGTCAATGACCCGGACGTGAGGTCGAGCCAAAGGGGTACTCACCGCCCGGGAAGGACGGAGAGAAGAGTTCTGTCTAGTCAATGACCCGGACGTGAGGTCCGAGCCAAAGGGGTACTCACCGCCCGGGAAGGACGGAGAGAAGAGTTGTCTAGTCAATGACCCGGACGTGAGGTCCGAGCCAAAGGGGTACTCACCGCCCGGGAAGGACGGAGAGAAGAGTTTGTCTAGTCAATGACCCGGACGTGAGGTCTGAACCAAAGGGGTACTCACCGCCCGGGAAGGACGGAGAGAAGAGTTTGTCTAGTCAATGACCCGGACGTGAGGTCCGAGCCAAAGGGGTACTCACCGCTCGGGAAGGACGGAGAGAAGAGTCTGTTTCTTTCTTTTTAAATCAATTTTGGTACCCCCGCTGATGCGGGGCGATGATTGGAAATGGGGGGAGTTCCCCCTTTCTGGCTTCTCTTTTTTTTTTCTTCTTTTTTTTCTTCTTTTTTTTTCTTCTTTTTTTTTTTTTGCTTCTTCCTTCTTTCTCTTTCCATTTTTTTTCCTTCTTTTTTTTGCTTCTTCTCTCTTCCTCTTTCCATTTTTTTTTGCTTCTTCTTTTTTGTCTTTCTCCTTTTTTGCTTCTTCTTTCTTTCTCTCTCTATTCCTTTCTTCCCTTTTTCGGGAACCCGGCTGGTGGCCAAATCATTCGGACATTAATCACGCAAATCCGCCCCAAAATGGGGCGAAGAGTAATATTATTACCTGAATGGGGGCGCTGGGGCGTGGTACAGCCTCAAGTGCCTTCCATTAAGAGGCGGGAATTGAACCTCCCCGCGGTGGTTGACAATTACATAGGCTCCGCCTTCGTAGACTTTCTGGACTACGTAGGGTCCGAGCCAGTTCTCGTTTAGCTTACCTTTGGGGTTGGCCGCCATGAGATCTCTTCTCTTGACCATGACAAGGTCACCCTTCTTGAATTCGCGTTCCTTGACGAGCTTGTCAAAGGCGCGTGCAATCCGGGCCTGATAGACCTGGATATTCTGTTGGGCTTGAAGCCGCTTTCCTTCCAGACTGGAGAGTTCATCGAGCCTTCGCTCGGTGTTGGTCTGCCCTTCGGGGACAAGCCCATGCTGAATGGCGACCCTGAGGGACGGTATCTCCAGTTCGACGGGGATGATTGCTTCCGAGCCACATACAAGAGAGAAGGGCGAGCAGCCCGTTGGGGTCTTGTATACGGTTCGGTACGCCCAAAGCGCTTCATACATTCTTTCTTCCCAGTCCCTTTTGTTAGAGCTAACAGTCTTGGCCAGGAGAGTGCAAAGTGTCTTATTGAAAGCTTCGGCCAGCCCATTGGCTTGTGGATTGTAAGGAGTCGATGTCCTCCAGTCAATTTTGTATTTTTCTGCTAGCCGGTAAACTTTCTGGTTGCGGAAGTGGCTGCCGTTGTCCGACACAATCCGGTCGGGCACGCCGAACCGGAATATAATATTGCGGCGGACAAACCTGACCACGATTTCTCCGGTGACCTCCCGTAAGGCAATAGCCTCTGCCCAGCGGGAGAAGTAGTCGGTCGCCGCCAGAATATATTTGCAGCCTGTGGAAGATGCAGGAAAGGGGCCCACGACGTCCGTTCCCCATTGGGCGAACGGCCAACTGGGCACTGTTGGGTGTAGTGGTGCAGGAGGTCTTCTGGGAATGGTGGCATGCTCCTGACATCTCTGACACGACTTAGCATACTCGCAACAGTCGTTGAACATTGCAGGCCAATAATAGCCAAGTTTCTTGATTTCAATCTTCATTTTCGGCCCCGCCTGGTGTGCGCCAGCTATGCCGGCATGGACCTCCTTCATAACCCTCCAAGCTTCTTCAATGGACAAGCATCGGAGGAGTAGCTTCCGTTTGGCATCGGCGACAATCCGGAATAATATTCCGCTTCGGAGCTCATAGGAGTCCTTGGTTCTGACCAGCTTGATCTTTTCTTCTCTTCGGTCGGGTAGTCGCTGGTGCCTGAACCACTGCATTAGGGGGTCCCTCCAGTCAGGCAGGCTGACGGCTTCTGCTGTAGCGACCTGTAGGTCCTCCTCTTCCGGCTCTTCTTCTATCATGCTGGGCATCTGGCGTTGGTTTATTACTTGGATATGGAGATATCCATCTGGGGGCACCGCCAGTGAGCTTGCCAATTTTGCCAATGCGTCGGCTTGTGCGTTCTCCCCTCTGGCGACATGGCCTATTTCGAGGAGGTAGAACCGCTCCATGAGCCCTTTCGCTTTAGTGTGATACGGGAGCAGCTCGGGTTTTCGGACATCAAACTGCCCCTGGATTTGCTTGACGACAAGCAGTGAATCGCCGAACACCTGGAGCATTTTGATCTCCATTTGGAGGGAGACTTGGAGGCCGATGATCAGGGCTTCATACTCCGCCTCATTATTTGTACAGGGCTTGCTGATGCAGCAAGAAGTGTGTAGCACCTCTCCGTCTGGAGATTTGAGGACGATGCCCGCTCCGGCCAGCACCTTGGTACGTCCGGACGGGGTCGCTTCTGTTCTTGAGGCTCCGTCGAAGTATAACTGCCAGACGGCTTGTTGCACTTGATCCACCTCTAGTGTTTCGTCTTCGGGTAGCTCTGTGGCCAACGGAGAGTCTTCGGGCACAGGGTGTGCTGCGAAGAAGTCCGCGACGGCTTGCCCCTTAACGGCCCTTTGCGGCACGTAGGTGATATCGAACTCCATGAGCAGCACGGCCCACTTGCCAAGGCGCCCCTTTGGGACGGGCTGAAAAAGGATGTGCTTAATGGGGTCGGCCCTGGATATCAAGCTGACTTCATGGGACAGCATATAGTGCCTCATCTTCTTGACTGCAAAGACCAGGGCAAGGCAGATCTTTTCGATCGGGGTGTACTTAGCTTCTGCACCCACCAATCTTCGACTGAGGTAGTAGAGAGCCTGCTCTTTTCCCTCATCATTGTTTTGGGCGAGCATTGCCCCCAGTGAGTATTCGGTGGCCGCTATGTATAGAATCAGCGGTCTGCCTTTGACAGGTGCCCCTAGGACAGGCGGGGTCTCCAGATACTCCTTTAACTGGTCAAACGCGTGCTGGCATTCATGACCCCAGCTGAAAGGTGCATTCTTCATCATTAGTTTGTGGAATGGCTGGCAGCGCCCCGACAGGTTGGAAATGAACCTGCGGATGTAAGCTAGACGCCCCTGTAGGGATCTCAGCTCTCCCAGATTCTTCGGAGGGGGCAGCTCCTGGATAGCTTTTATCTTAAAGGGGTCGATCTCGATCCCTCGGTGTCGGACGATAAAGCCGAGGAACTTTCCACTGGACACGCCAAAGGCGCACTTCATGGGATTCATTTTCAGCCCGTATAGGCGGAGCCTTTGGAAGACGACCCTGAGGTCATTCAGATGCTCATCCCTCTTTTTAGTCTTGACGACCAGGTCGTCGATGTAGCATTCGACCTTGCTGTATAGCAGCTCGTCGAAGATCTTGGTCATCGCCCGCTGATATGTGGCACCAGCATTCTTGAGGCCGAAGGGCATCCTCTTGTAGTGAAATATCCCTTTAGGTGACCTAAAGGCGGTGTGAATCCGGTCGTGGTCGGCTATCCAGATTTGGTTATAGCCGGACGACCCATCCATAAAGGACAAGGCCTCGTGGCCAGTAGTTGCATCGATCATCACTTCGGTGATAGGCACCGGGAAGTCGTCTTTTGGGCAGGCTTTATTCAGGTCGCGGAAATCCACGCAAATCCTGATCTGTCCGTTCTTCTTTTTCACCGGTACAATATTGGCCAGCCATGTGGTGTATTGATTCTCCGCCACGAAGCCGACGTTTATGAGCTTGTCGACCTCTTTGCAGATCTGGCTGGTTAACTCCGGCCTCATGCGCCGGGGAGGTTGCTTCACTGGTTCCACTTTGGGATCAATGGACAGGATGTGTTGAGTCACCTCGGGGCTCAGTCCGGGCATTTCTTTATAGTTCCAGGCAAAGCAATCCCGGAATTCTTGCAGCAACTTTGTGTATTGTTCTCTCTCCTGTAGAGGCATGAGAGCACTCAGAAAAGTCGGCCTGGGATTGTCTTCTGTGCCAAGGTTGATTTCAACCAATTCGTCGACTGTGGCCTGGCCGCCATTTTCAATTTCCGGCGGGGCTGGCGACAAATCGACGAAGTCTTGGTCTTCATGGTCCTCGGGTTCGAGAATGCCATCTCCCTCTTCTTGTTCATCATGACTGGGCATGGAGGCTGCATTCACCTCGCTCTCCTCCTGGGCTGTGGCCGCCGGGTGTGCGAGGCCCGCTGGCTCAGAGGGGCGTAGGTCCATCTCAGGCTCTTCTGTGTATTCATCATAGGTAGCTTGGACGGGAGCCGGGGCAGCCGCATCTTCAGGGGCCTGGTAGTTGATGGACACGGTGTAGGCTCCCGCTCTGGGGCTGTCCGCTACATGGGGGCGTGGCGGGGCTATCACATAATCCCCCATCCTGAGCTCGTCCCTGTCAATGAGGTCTTGGGCAATGTCTTTGAAGACATAGCAGTCTTCAATGGCGTGGCCCAGCATCTGGTGGTAAGGGCAAAATAGCGGGTCCCCGCTTCTTCGGGTGTCTTGCGGCCTCTTGGACCGTGGAAGGGAGACTTTGCCGTAGTGGCATGCCCAGTCGAAGATGCCCCGGGTCTTCTCTCTCGGAAAGGAATAAGGCTTCTGTAGCTTCTCTTGGAGTGTCAGCCCTTGCCTGGTCGGCCGCTCGGTCAGCGAGCTTGCCATGTCTCTCATTTCCTGCCTTGACAAAGCGGGGGTGCTGGGACTGGCGCCTCGGGGCCGAGGCATCCGGCCACCCCATGGGGGGAGGGAGCCCTGGATCAGGTCGGCGACTAGCGAGGTTAGCTCGGCTAGCCGCCTCTTCAGCATCTCGATCTCCCGTTGCTGCCTGTGGTACAAGGCGTACATGACGGGGTCGTATCGAGGGGAATTCGGAGCATGGCCCATGCTGCTGCTCCTTGCTTCGCCGGCCGGCCGGGGCGAAGGTGTTTCGCCGGTGTGCCCCTTCGAGGTCGACACTTCGGGGAAGGAGGGGGTCTTCTCTGTGCAACGGCGGCGGGGAGGTTTCCAAAGGAAGATCTCCTCGTCTTGTGCCTCCTGCATTGGGGGCGCAGGATATGCATCTTGACAGGCTTCCCGCGAATCTGTGGCTTCTGCGGGGTCGTCGCCGGGCCATGTTGAGACCGATATGACATCAGTCTCGTAGTAATCTTCTAGTGAAAAGCCCAGACCGGGGTGCTTGGTGATTTTCAGCAACCGTCGATCCAGGTTTGGTGGGTTCCACATTCTTTCAAACATTTCCCTCCGGCTGGAGGGCTGGTAGGGAGGAATCTTCTGCTTTCTGACCATTCTGGCTGCCCGGTCAGTCATGTGGGGAAGTCCCATAATGGGGACGTGCGGGTCATGCAACTCGTCAGGGAACCGGCAGTCGTCGTCTTCCCTGACCGGCTTCTCCCCGGCCACATAGAAGATAGTGGACGGCCCCTCGGGGTTAGGCACCTCGAAGGTTCTCAATTGCTCAGCCGCTTGGCATTCAATCTCTGCTATCGGCTTGACGATCCCTGGCGGGACCCTGACATCTTCTAGCAGGTCTTCGAGGCAGGGTGCCCCCGGTGTGGGGTAGATGGCGAGAGGGGCTGCCCTGAATACCCCTTCTTCTTGTGCAATAAATGGTACATGCGGGGGAGCTACATAGCCTGGGGGCGGCGGAGGAAACCAGCCCCCTGATTCCATTTTCTTCTTGCCCTTGTCTTGGATGACTTGAGGAGCTGGCTTCGCCTTCTCCAAGTACAGATTGGCATCTGACAAGTGACACTCGAACACCTCGAACGGGTGGAGGTCGGCGAAGATTCTGACTTCCTTTCCCTCACAGGGGTATTTGATGCATTGATGTAGGGTGGAGGGCACCACTCTGTTCTGGTGTAGCCAAGGCCGGCCAAGCAACGCCTTGTAGGAAGTGCTGGAGTTGATGACGTGGAACTGGACCTTGGTGGTGAAGTCATCAAAGGTCAAGTTGAACTCTGCGACCCCCATAGGAACTTCACATTTCTGGTTAAAGCCGGCAATCTTGACATTTTTAACTTCGACCAGATGTACGTCAAAGTAGTGCTTCTGGTATACCCGGTACGGGAGTATATTCACCGCTGCCCCTGGGTCGATCAAGACCCTGTTGATAGGCTGGCCGTTCAGCTGCCCTTTCATGTAGAGGGGCCTGTTATGGCTGCAAGTCGGTAGGAGCATGTCATCTTCTGTGAAAGCCACTGCTACTTCAGGTGGTATTTCTGCCAAACAGGCTTCAAGGTGTGCTGGCGTCTGGAGTGCGGCGATGATGGCTTGCCGTGTTTCTTCATTCAAGGACAGCATCTCCCAGACCGTGAACCGGGTCGGGATTTTCTTGAGATGTCTGACTATTCGCTCGGCCGCCCGTACCTTGAGCAGTTTCATCTCCTCGGGCTTGCTGCGCCTGCCTTCATCCTGGGACTGGGGTGCCGGATCAAGGGATGCCTGTTTTGTGGGTTCTGCTGTGGCCTGTCGAGCAGGCGGGGCCTGTTGAGCCTCCTCTGCTGCTCGCATGAATTCGGCGAGGTTTGGGGTGCCGCTGAATTCTTCCTCCGGCTGGGCAGGAACTGTAGCCGGTAGAGCTTGAGGAATGCTTGCTTTACTGGTCACAGCGGACCCCTGGGGGTGCACCCGCCTTCCTGCTCGAGCGGATAGGAACTCGGCGAACGACGGGGCGCCTTGACTCTTGGTGCCTCCGGGGTAGAGGCCTGATGGAGGAGGGATCTCAGTGCCTCGGACCTCGGGCTCGGGAACCTGGTATGGTTGTTCCCCCCTGAGCATGATGTTGAGGCTGCCCTGAGGAGGGCGCCCCCACTTCCTCCCTGACCTGGTGGCATGCTGGGAGGTGGATGCTTCAGCTTGACTCACTTCTGCCGGCTCATGGGGTGGCTCTTCTTCTTTCTCTTCCAGGGAGAGAGAAGTGTCGAACAGCGCCGCGAGGGTATTGCAGGCGAAGACAACCTCCTTCTTCTTCTTGCCCCCGGGTCTTCTCTTCTTCTTCTTCTTGCCTGCTGCAGCGGGTGGCTGCTCTTGAGGAGGTTCACCCCACAGGGGAGGCTCTTTGTCTGCATCAGCTTCTGTTCCCGGAGCCAGATCGAGTGATTCGAACTCCGTCCAGGGGACATACTCCTTCAGCTCCACAGGCTGGATTTCGGGTTGTTCATAATCTTCGAGCCCATCAATAATAGCCTGGAGTCTTTCAACCGCCGGGCTAGTCTTCTTGTGCATCCGCAGCGGGGCAGAGCTCTTCCTGTTGTGAGTGGGCCGCCTCATGACCAGCCGGGGGGCCGTGTCGTGGCAGACAGGGTTTATTGGGGGCGGTGCAGGCAGGGGCGTTGCTACCCTCGAGTGAATTCCTGGGGTGGGTCGAGGGGCGCGCGCCTTCCTGGTTTTTCCGGGTGCAGTCTGCCACCCTTCTTGGTCTTGAGCTGGGGCCATGATAAAGGTTTCATAAGTGGCACGGGCACAGGCCTTCGCCCATTCTTCTGGCAGCTCCTGATATAGCGAGATCATACTGACGGAGGAGGCTATACTGGGCAGCTCGTGTGGCTGCGGGGGGTCTACTTTATGCTCCCCCATGTCCAGCTCCCCGTCTCTGATTAAGGACTCAATAACATCCTTGAAGACGTAGCAATCTTCAATAGTATGCCCGAGCACCCGGTGGTACAGACAGAAGCGCGGGTCATCTTTCTTCTTTGAGTCGCCAGGCCTTTTCGGCTCTGGCAATGTGATCTTATTGTAGCTGGTTGCCCACTCAAACAGGAGCTTGGACTTGTCCCGGGAGAAGGAATACAACTTGTTTCTCATCTTCTCTCTTAGTGAGGGGCCTTCTCGCCGTTCTGTGGTTCTGGGTGGCGGAGGGTTAGCTGCTCCCTTGGCTTTCTCCTTCTGCTTTTCGAAAGCCTGGAAGTCTAGTGCATGCACCTCCGGGGGAGCCGGCTTCTTCTCCGCCTGTCTGGCCCTCTGGCTTGACATAGCCGGGGTGGAGGAGTATCGGGCCAAGAATGCCTCGATCTCCGCTACCACATTATTCAGACGGTCAAATGTCTTGACCTCAGTGCCGATCATTCTTTCTAGGATTTCTTTCTTTAAGTTTTGCTTGCAGATCTGCACTGCGTCCTCCTGATGCGGGGGGCGTTTGCACCTCATGCTGAGGTTCCTCCACCTCTTAATGTAGTCGAGAGCCGACTCATCATTCTTCTGCCTCGTGGCGTAGAGTTCAGCCATGGTAACTTCTCTCTCGGCCACGTAGAATCTTTCTTTGAACTTCTTCTGCATGTCGGGCCAATCGGCCACGGACCCGGGCGGCAAGCCGGAGTACCATTCAAAGGCAAGCCCGGTGAGTGTTGAGCCGAAGAACTTCAGGAGGTAGGCTTCATCAGCAGCCAAGTCTCCCATGACGTTCACATAATAGGCAATATGCTCTCTGGGAGATCCTTGCCCGTTGAACTTCTCGAATTTCGGCGGCTTGGTGACGCCAGCCGGCAACTTCTTGGCAGCGTAATGAACCGGGTAGGGTACCCGGTAGACGTCGAAAGGCGTCTGACCCCCATCGCCCCTTTCGGCCAACTTCATGTCTATCATCTGCTCGAGCATCAATCGGCTGACTGTCGCCGGGTCGACCGGGTTCGGGTAGAAATGAGCGGGCTGTGCGCTCGGGGTGACTACCACGGTCGCTCGGGGGGCCATGGGGGACCCTTGTGAAAGCGGAGCCTGTGGCGGGGTCACCGCTGTGCAATGTGCTTGCTGCGGGGGCGTGCCCCCGGGGGGATCGAGGGTTGCCGGAAGAGCTGCCTCGGAAGACTGCCCCCTGTCCCTGGGTACCTCGGGTATGGTCTCGGTCTGCCAGGACATTGGGGGTGGTGTGTTTCGCTCATTCAATTGCTTTTTAAGTGATTCGATTTCCTGCTGGAATCGTTGCATCATGAGCAGCATTGCTGGGTCAGCTGTGGGGAGGCTGGGTATGCCCCCCGTCTCTTCGGCCGGGGCGTCCTCGGATGATGTCGAGGGTCCGCCACTCGTGTCGCCGGTGGTGACTACATTGGCCGTGAGGGCCGTGAGGGGCTCCCCAGGTGTCGCGCCGCCTGCCGCTCTCCTTCTTCTGGTAAGGGGTCCTGGCCTGGCAGCTATTCTGGCCAATTCTTCCGGGTCGGCGGGTAAGGCCCCATACCGACCATGGACTCCTGCCATGTTGCAGGTGAATGTCAGCCATTTCCTACTCTTGTTTCTTCTTGACGCCCTCCGGGACGGTCCTCCTGGGAATGTTAGCCTGTCGAAGACCGACCGTCGGGACGGCGCCTCCTCCCGTACAGGGGACTGGCGCGGCTCTTCCGGGCGGGTCCTCGACTCCATACTAGGTGCAGGTTCCCCCCTTTCTTCCTGGAAGGCGGAGGTCATTGCCCCCAGTAGTCTCCGGCGGCCAGCGGGGGTGCTACCCGGGCCTCGGAGGTAGCTTCTCATGGCCTGCTCGATCCCTTCCCACTCCTGGTCAGGGAGAGCGGCCTGTGGTTGCGAGTCGACGACAGCAGCAGAAGGAGAGTAGGCCCTGAGTGCCGGGCGGGCGGTGTTGTGTCGGCGCCCCCGGCGACGGTGGTGAGCATCCTCGGACGGCACCAGGATGACAGGTGCCGGTCGGAGAGTGGGGGTCACTACCTCAGCCCTGTCATGGCGTCGGGTCCTCTGGGGTGGAAGATGCTGGGCCCTGCCTGGGCGGGTGCGTTGGGCTGGGTCTCCTTAGGCACCCAGACTTGCTTCAGTTTAGCCGGCCTGTGACCCGGCGTCCTCTTTGGTGCTACGACCGGGGCTATGGGCCTCGTCTTCTCCTTCAGCTTAGCCAGTCCTTCAAAGGAATTGCGGACTGGAACGGTTGGGATGATGCGGTCCGGTGTCACCTGGGACCTCTGCCCGTCTAGGCGGACTCGGAGGGCCCCAACCGTCATGGACTTCCCGGAGTTGGAGGCGCGACGCCCTGATCCGGCGCCGATGTTGCTTTTCCGGAGCCTTCTCCGGTGGGATGTCGACCCTTGGTGGAACGGGCCGGTAGTTTGGTGCACGTGGTGCACGTTGCAGCTGAGCGTCGTTGTGCGGACGCTATTGTTGTCTTCGGCCACAGCTCGGCCGGCGGCAGCTTCGACGGCTCCCGGAGCGGGAGCGTTGGTTTGAGGCTTCTCGGGCGTTTCCACGTCGAGGATCTGGACGAAGGCTACCCCCAGGAAGTTGGGGAAGCCCACGGTGGGAGGGAAGCTCCCGAAAGTGAGGGGTACCGCCAGGTAGCCACCTCGCACGTGATTCTCCACAACCTCAGGGCTGCAGATGACACCCATTGTCGGCTCCATGATGCCTCTCTCTCTTCACTTTTTTTTCTTTTCTGCATTTAAAAGATAACGCAGTTAGTATTACAAGAAGGGGGCTGTGGGGCCCCTAATTTCGGCAAAGAGATGAAGGGTGGAGCGGTCCCACCGGGCGTGCCAGAGTTGTGGACGCACTTTCCGTTAAGCTGGTGCTCCCGTTCGTCTGTTGGTTTTATTGAGTGCGTGGGCGTGCCAGTCACCGGAGTGACAATTTATTCGGGCTCCGGAGAGCCCATGGTGCGCTCGATCTGACTTCGTCAGACGATTGTGTGGTTCGTGTCGGGACCGAATCCCGTCGCGCCATGAAGGTCACGACGTCATTTACATCCCTCATACGAGGGAATACCCTTGATTAATTGCCGAAATTAGAGGCCCCGCGGCCGAAAGGAGTAACACTAATTATACGAGAGAGATAGGGATGGGTCACACTGAAAGTTGTATTAAGGCCATAAACTGTCGGCCGTGTCGGCCACTCGTAGACTTTTCGTATTCGGACACAAGTCCGTGACAGCGCCACAATGAGAAAATCGAGGTAGATCCCTTCAAATGTCTGCCGAGCATGCGGCAATTTTAAATGAGGGTTCGGAAGGTATCCGGAACGAGAAAACAAATCCGGTCCGATTAGGATGTCGGCCCGAGGTTAGATCAAAGCCCGGCCATATCGGGGGAATTCCCGAGACTCGGGCTCGACCTAAAGGGGCAGCGTTGTTGTTCCTTTTGCCCCGGATCCCGGGGAGAGAGCGGGCTGCGGCGTGGGCATTAGCATCTTTTATCTAGAGCTTTCTAGGTTATACCTTCTGGGATTTCTGACTTGATGTTTACTATTTATTCGTGCCTTTGTCCGGGATGATTTCTCTTCTTCTATGCATGATTATTCTTATTATTATCATTGGTTTATTATTTATTTTTCTATTACCCCTCCCGCCTCTTTTATTGTGATTAATATTACGCATTCGGAGTCCTTTAATTAGCGTAATTTTTATTAATTTATTTGCTATTATTAATGCCCTTGTCAAGTTGTATATGTGTATATGTATAGTGTGCCGGCGAAGGGGAAAACGGGAGTGTACCGCCGAGGGCTGGGGCGTACCGCTGAGGGCTACAAGGGGGGGGGCGTACCGCTAAGGGCTGTAGAGAGTGTACCGCTGGAGGCTGCAAAGGGCGTACCGCTGAGGGCTGCAGGGGCGTACCGCTGGAGGCTGGGTGTGTGTGTGCCGCTGGGAGTTGAGCAGGGAGTGATGGAGGTTAACTCAGTTTCGATTACCTGCTTTAAGGCTTTTCTTTTCTTCTTGTCTTAACCCTTGTGTAAGTTCATATAAAATTCCTCCCGCGTTTGTTCTCTTGGTTCGGTTCGGTCTCTTTTCTTGCGGGTCGGGTTTTCGGGCGGCCAGGTGGTTAATTAGCCCGATTCAGTTCTCGTCATGATGCCGGCAGTGGTTTGATGAGTTGGAAGGTTTCGTCAGTTATCTTACTTGTTTGTTGCCTCCTTTTGCCTCTTTTAATTGTTTATTAGTTTCTCACAAAAATTCGGCAGCATCTCCCCTTAACCCGGGGCGTAAGGGAGATACAGGGAACGCGCCCACATGATGTGGCGGAACCCGACAACTGGAGGTGGGCCCCCGGGGGGGGGCAACACCTTTATAGAGACTCGGAAAACGCGAAGGAGAACGACAGGTCGAAGACATCTAAGGGACCTGGACTGGGACTGGACAAAGGGGTAAGCTGAGGGACTGAAGGGCGTGCCGCTGAGGGCTGAACAGGGTGTGTGCCGCTGAAGGCTGAACAGGGGGTGTGCCGCTGAAGGCTGAACAGGGTGTGCCGTTGGAGGCTGAACAGGGTGTGCCGTTGAAGGCTGAACAAAGTGTGCCGTTGGAGGCTGAACAGGGTGTGCCGCTGAAGGCCAAGGGTGGGCGCACCGCTGAAGGCTGATCTGGGCGTGCCGCTGAGGGCTGATCTGGGCGTGCCGCTGAGGGCCGGAAAGGTGTACCGCTGAGAGGCTTGAAAAGGGTATTAGCAACTGGGGGGGGTACTTGGTGGCTGTTCAGGGAAAGAGGAAGAAAGACAGGGGGTTTCAAGGCCAAGGGTGGCCTATTAGTAACTGAGCGGTTGGGAAGAAAGAAGGGTAACTCCCCTTCTCCTCAAGCCCGGGAACACGGTATATGGCCATGGAAGGGAGTGAGGAGCCCACGGAGCCAAGGCTAATAGAAGGGGGAAACCTACATCGACGTAGAGGACCCTAAAGACGCCGGAGGAATGAAGGCATAGAGGGAGTAACGGATCGTCCGTCGAAAAGCCCGCAAAGCCTAGCATAAAACATCGAAGATCGAGGAGGAACCCGGAGAGGGTGGCTTTCATTCATGAGAATCAAGAGGGCGTGGCCCTACATATACATTACAAAAGCAAACCCCCGGATGGGGCCATGGACAAAAGGGAGAAGGAGAAAGAATCCCCAGGAGAAATGGGGTACAAGAGAGACGAAAACGTCCGGGCCTAAGACATCGGCCACTATCCCCAACCCTTTCCCCCAATACACCAAGCTCTCTCTCTCTTACTCTTGTTTCTTCCCGGTGGCCGTCGGACGGAGCACAGGCCGGGAGGGCCTCTTCTTCTCTTCTTTCTTCTCCTCTTCCAACTCCTCTCTCCGTCCCTGTCTGTCTGTCCTCTCCCCCCCCCCCCCCCGTGTTTTAACAGGAGGCTTTTATACTCCCAGCCACCGACGACTTCGAGCACGACCGTCGAAGGCGGGAAGCCGGCTGTGATGATGGGTTTGACCTGCCCCTGTACTGGCTGTCAGTGGGGTAGGCTACGTGGCCCAACGACCAGCTGCCACCTCAGACGGCTCCACTGCGCGCCAAGGATGTGTAGGACATGGGCCTCACGTCGCCCGTTGAAAGAGCTTCACCGCTGTGCCGTTGAAGGGCTGAACAAGCGTGCCGCTGTAGTGCCAAAAGGGCGTACCGCTGGAGCCCCGGATGGGCGTGCCGTTGAACGGCCCGAAGGGCGTGCCGCTGGGGACCCTACAGGGTGTGTCGCTGAAGACCCCCCCAGGGGGCGTGCCGTTGAACCCCAAAGGGGGTGTGCCGCTGAACCCCAAAGGGGGTGTGCCGCTGAAGACCCCCTCCATGGGGGTGTGCCGGTGAAGACCCCTCCATGGGGGTGTGCCGGTGAACCCCCTTGGGGGTGTGCCGGTGAACCCCCATAGGGGTGTGCCGGTGAACCCCCTTGGGGGTGTGCCGGTGAACCCCCATAGGGGTGTGCCGGCGAGGGCCGCGGCAGGGTGTGCCGCTGAAGGGAGCGTGCCGCTGGAGGGTTCTGCTAGGGCGTGCCGCTGAGGCCTCAACTGGGCGTGCCGCTGAAGGGATAAATGGGCGATTTTGAGCCCATTGTGAGCATAAGTTGTGGCCCATTTGATTTTCTTCGAGGCCCACGAGCTGTGGAGCCCTTTGTGCTTGATTTCCTCGGGGGTTTCTTCACTCGGCGCCGTCGTTGATGCTGGGCTGAGCATGACATTTTGGATGTGCAATTTTCGGTGTCCACAAATGCCCCCCACCCACGGGTAGCGCAGGCGAAGGATGGGCCGGGCGGTGCCCGTGGGTGTCTTCGTCTCTTCTCTCTTTGTCGATGCCGACGATGCGTCGAGAGCTGACCTGGTTCGTTGTTTGTTGGTCTCTTTGTTAGTGCCGACGAAGCTTCGGGAGCTGAGGTAGTATGTTGGTCTCTTCATCAGTGCCGACGGAATGCCGGGAACTGAAGCAGTGTGTTGTCTCTTCGTCAGTGCCGACAGGGTGCCGGGAACTGACCTGGTCTCTTGTTCTCTTGGTCTCTTCGCCCGTGCCGACAGGGCATCGGGAGCTGGCCTGGTCTGTTGTTCTCTTTGTCTCTTCGCCAGTGCCGACGGGGTGTCGGCAGCTGGCTTGGTCTATTCTCTCTTTGTCTCTTCGCCAGTGCCGACAGGGTGTCGGGAGCTGGCCTGGTCTGTTGTCTCTTTATCTATTCATCAGTGCCGACAGGACACCGGGAACTGACATGCTTTGTTGATCTCTTGGTCTCTTCGCCAGTGCCGACGAGATGCCGGGAACTGGCATGTTTTGTTGGTCTCTTGGTTTCCTCGTCAGTGTCGACAGGATGCCGGGAACTGACATGCTTTGTTGATCTCTTGGTCTCTTCGCCAGTGCCGACGAGATGCCGGGAACTGGCATGTTTTGTTGGTTTCTTGGTCTCTTCGTCAGTGCCGACAAGATGCCGGGAACTGACCTGGTTTGTTGTTTCTTAGTCTCTTCGCCAGTGCCGACAGGACGTCGGAAACTGGCCTGGTTTGTTGTCTCTTAGTCTCTTGGTCTCTTCGCCAGTGCCGACAGGACGCCGGGAACTGACATGCTTTGCTGATCTCTTAGTCTCTTCGCCAGTGCCGACAGGACGCCGGGAACTGACATGCTTTGTTGTCTCTTAGTCTCTTGGTCTCTTCGTCAGTGCCGACAAGATGTCGGGAACTGACTTGGTTTATTGTCTCTTGGTCTCTTCGTCAGTGCCGACGGGGAGTCGGGAGCTGACTTGGTTTGTTGATCTCTTTTGTCTCTTTTCTTTCTCTCTTCTTTTTGAACCACATTACCGATACAAGCGCGCTTTCGGGTTTTCGCCGGTACCGGCCCCCTCTTGCTTTTGCACACGCGCCCTTTCGGGTTTTCACGTGGCGGGGTACCCAATTTTGCCCGTAGCGCCCTTTCGGGTTTTCGCCACAGCCGGGTTGTTGCCATTTTTACCCTTGTCCCCGTGTAGGGACAAGTCCGGCAGGGTATCTCTATTTTTAACCCCATTTTATTTTCTCCCTTTTTTTTTTGACGAGCGTGATATGCAAGTGTCGGCTGGGGCACGAAGCCTTGCGCCGGAAGGTAAGGTTCACTCGTTGGCAAGAATAGAATGCCAGCGCAACGGGAGAATCTGTGCCGATTCGGACGTAAGGTCCGTAATGGCAATATTGTGCGGAGTGGGTGGCTAGGGCACGGGGCCTTGCGCCGGAAAGGGACTTATTCGTTGGCAAGGGGCTAATCAACGCAAAGGTAGAGATTCTGCCAATCCAGGCGTAAGGCCCGTGATGGCGATATTGTATGGCGTGTGGGTGTAGCTGAGGCCGAGGCGATGTGCCAGAGACGGGCTTGTTTTGGTGGTAGGGTAGTGACCCTTGACAAGATAGAGCCACAGGGGTAGAGTCGTTCTTTGCTGGTGTGGACGTTCATCTGACTGGGATCGTGGGGATGGAATGTCTTCCCCGGGGGCATTTATTATTGTGTGTTGTCGACTCACTCCTCCGCGTATGTGAGCGGATGGATATGTAAATGTGTATACTTATATGGTTATATATATATATGTACATATATATGTATATGCATATATTCATAATAATAATTCTCATTTTTCCCCCTTCCTTTTTTTATTTTCTTCTTTTTATCCCCCCCTTTTTTTTCTTTTTTTTTATCCCTCTTTTTATCTCCTTCTCTTTTTTTTCTTTCTTCTCCCTTCTCTCTCCCGTTTTTTCTCTTCTATTCTTTTTGTTCACTCGCCTTTTTTTTGAAATTTCCCCAGTCTCTGTCTTTGTTCTTTTTCTCTCTCTCTTTTCTCCCTTTTTTTCTTTTCTCTTTTTCTTTCTTTTCTCTTTCTCTTTTGTCCTCTTTGCCATATAAAAGGGGCGGGGCGGTTTATTCGAACCGCCCCCCGTTCAAACTCCCCCTCCCTCTTCTCTTTCTTCAGCAGGCGACCGTCTGCCTCCCCCTCCCTCTCTTCATCTTCTTCATCACCGGGAGCCACCGCGGCCAGCGCCGTCGTCGTCTTCCTCTCGCCGGGGTAGGGAGGCTGCCACGAGAGGGCTCCCTCTTCCTCTTCCTCTTTCTTTCTCCCTTCTCCTTCTCCACGTCCGGCGGACGGTGGAGCCCTAGGCTCCTCGTTCCTCCTCTTCTTCCCCTCTATTCTTCTCCTCTCCTCTTCCCCTTCCCCTCCCCTCTTTTCCCTGCCGTCGGCCACCACCGATAGCACTGGCGGGGGAGGTCCTGCGCGTGCCGGCGAGGGCCGGTTAGGGCGCATCGGGGAAGATTCCCCAGGGTGTGCCGGGGAACAGGCAGGAGGGCGTACCGGCGAGGGCCTTAGGCAGTGGCGTGTCGGGGAAGTGACGTTGGAAGCGTGCCGGTGAGGAGGCCTTAGGCCGTGTCGAGGAAGCAGGCACCAAGCGTGCCGGGGAGGAGGCCTTAGGCCGTGTCGGTGAGGGCACGGGGAGCGTGCCGGGGAAGCTCCCGCGGAGCGTGTTGGTGAAGGCCCTCTTGGGGGCGTGCCGGGGAGCGAGCACCGAGCGTGTCGGTGAAGCCTCAATAGGGTGTGCCGGGGAAGGCTCTAGGAGAGGTGTGCCGGCGAAAGCAGCTCGCCAAGGGGCGTACCGGCGAAGCCGTTGTCAGGGCGTGCCGGGGAGCGGGGCACATGGGTGTGCCGGGGAGGCCGGGTCCAAGGTGTACCGGGGAAGCCACCAGCGGGGTGTGCCGGGGAAGAGGCCCAGGAGCGTGTGCCGGCGAGGCCACCAGCAGGGGCGTGCCGGGGAAGCACTAGCATGGGCGTGCCGGCCAAGGGGCTTTAGGCAGTATGTGGGGGCTTTTAGTTTTAGGGGAGAAGACTCTTTTGACCGGCGGACTTCTGGTGTTGCCTCTCGGGGCCCACCATGCTTTGTTGGGGCCGTCACTCCTTGTGGACGCGCACCCGTGTTTTCCCTTACGCCTCTGGCCTAGGGGAAACTCTGCCGAAATTTCGTCAGAAATTGGCAATATTTTGTTCATTTGACTTGTAGTAAAGCTTCTTTGCAGTCCTTTTGCTTGTGATTTGTTCTGACCTTCTTATTTGCATATCTTTGCAGACAAATGGCTGCCCCAAGTGGTTCCTCTGCTGCCGCTGCTGCTATCGGTGCCGACCTCATACCGCGGGGTCCCGTGCCGGCGGTCACCTGGCTGAACGTAGAAGACCTGGACCGTGAACATGGGGAGATAGCTGCCTTGGCTGAGTCGTCGGGGTCCGACCGGGAGAGCATGGACTTCGGCCGGCTCACCAGAGTTGACAACGGCTTCACTTTTGACCGGGCCACCGGGGAGTACAGGAAAGACTTCCCGAAGGATAGGCACCTTGTTCGATTCCTGAAGCACCTGCGCTCCCGAGAGGGGCGAGACTTTCGCACTATAAAAGCCGTCGAGCGGGCCATCCTGCATGCCCGGGACAGTCTATTGTACAGCGTCCCTAGGAGCATTCCGATGTATCTGGTGGGAGAAGCCCGGGAATGGAAGCCGGTCCTGGGGATCGAGGGAGTGCTGCCGGCTGAAGACAAATTAGTGCGAGCCCCTCAGTTCACGCCAGCAAGGTGGGACATGTCTGCGGGGAAGGTGCATGGCGAGTCGCCCCGATTTGGTTTATTCTTGGCTCCCCTGAAATGGGGTTATAGGGAGGAGCCGTTCATATTGGACTGTTTGGCCATCAGGTTCAAGTACGAACTATCACTGGGCTGGTTCGGGGAGCTGAAGCTTCAAGACGCCCACAGCTTCCGAGAAGGGGCGGTGGAGTTCACGGAATATGTACTGTTCAACTACGCCCCGTTGCTGGTCCGAGTTGGCATCTATCACAGCGTGTACGCTTCCCGGTACGGTTATCCCATCTCCAAGGGTCTCTGTTGCGGTATGATAGAAGTATTTAGTGCGGAGACCAATACCTTCTACACGGCAGAGGGAGAGACTTCACTTGATTTGTGGAGCCTAAGCCAGCTGAGCGGCTTGCCCATTGACGGGGAGCCTTATGAAGAAGTATGCCTCCCGGACTTGATCAAAGACGAGACTAACGGGGACGGCTATTATTCTCTGGGGTATTCATACCGGTACCTGATGAAGGCGTACCGGGAGCTGTACCAGCTGTCGCACAAGGGGAAGCAGCCCGCCCGTGGGGATAGGAAACGGGTGCGTATGGCGGTATGGCTGGAATATTTCTATGATGGGCTGAAGCAGTATGAAGATTTTCCTTGCGTTGGCACCGCTGTTGCTCGCAAGAAACGTGCGAAGCCCAAGCATGATGTGAAGATCCCCTCCAGGGGACGTCGGAGCGGGGCCAATCCGATGGGGGTCGACCCACAAACTCACTGTGCCGCCTATCTGACGTACTGGCTGTGTTCATTTGCCATGCCGTACGGGGACGAGACCGTGATCCGGCCAGATGCCATCTACCCGGCGTGCCAGATGGCGTGGGGTGTCAAACTTTCTCTGTGCCCGGCGGCGCTCTGTTTGATTTATAAGGCCCTGGGAGACATCAGCACGCACCAGTTCCCGAGGCAGGCCCGGTACGTGTGCCCACTGCATTTCTTCAACGCGTGGGTTTGTTCATTGTTTCCGGAGTTCGCCCCGCGAGTCCTTCAGGATTGGGGGCTGGTGCCGAGGATGCTGGAGTTCGCGAGTGCAGAGCCGGCTTCCACTTCCATGCGGATGTATGATATTCGGGGCCGGTTGACCACGGTTCCCCGGGATGCAGCCGGTACCATTCATTTCTGGACGCTGGCCGCACATTCAAGCCCCCTCGTGAATAATAAGAGGGAATGCAAGGATGACCAGGTGGAGAGGTATGTCCACCCTATCAGCCAGGAAAACGTGGTGCGCCCGTTGCTGGAGCCCGAGCTGAGGGATTGGGCGCTGGCTATCCGCCCGAGCGTGTTGGTGTTCCGGAAGGGAGACAACGTACTGCTGGAGCCGTATTACCCCTTCCGATTTGGCCGCAACTTCGGGTATGACCAGCATATCCCTGCTTATCATGCGCAATTCGGCTTGCCTTCGCGGAACGTCCGGGGAGGTGCGGTCGCCGAGCACGCTAGAAGCTGGTGGGACTTCTTCCACCGGGCGGACTCTGCCTCCTTCAGGGTGCCAGCCCCGGGTCGCGTGCCCCGAGTGACTGAAGACTATATAAAGTGGTGGAATGCCCGGACGGCTTTCTATCGGTTGCACAAGACCGATTGTTGGGATGGCGCCGAAAGGAGATTCCTTAGCCGGCAACCGGTGCCAGTACTTGACATTGAGCCAGATCATCTTCTTCGGCTCAAGAACAGGCAAGAGAAGGAGGTGGCGACATATCTGATAGCTCGTCGGGAAGCCCGGGATAGGAGGCCGACGCCGAAAGTGGAGCTGCCTCCAGTGGCGAAGGACAGCTATCAGAAGACGCTGAGGGATCTGTGCCGGGTAGGGAGCGACCGTCTGGACCTCATCAATTATCCATTCCCCATAGAGGAAGAGGGGACTCCTGCCAAGAGCTGGCGTCCGGAGAGAGACTTGGCCTGCCTGTATCGCACGTTCATGAGGCGGGAGGAGAGGAAGCCTGAGAATTACAAGGATACCACGTGGCTATATATCCTCCTCCGGGTGAATGGGATGAAGATTGAAGATGTGACGGCCTCCATCCTGGGCAAGCGCCTGCACACCCCTTATTATTATGCTGATGGGTGGGGCATGGACCACTTCAATCTTTTCTGTCACCTTTCTTCCAAGAAACATGCGGATCTGGCCAACCTCACGGACCGGTGTCAAACTATTGAGGACGTTTGTTGGCTAGTCCGGGAGGCGGCACGTCGGGACAAGGAGATATCCTGAGCTACTGGCCGATCACGCTGCGGCTGTACACTGGCCCTCATGGTATTCAGTTCCCTCTTGCTCTTCGGTTTTGTCCCTCAGCGCTGCGGCTTTCGCGGTGAGTTAGGTACTAATGGTGTATGCATGTTCGTTCTTTCCCCTCTTTTCTTTGCAGACCATCCCGACAGCACGCAGATGGCCACGTACCGGAACCTCCTCCGGCTGGTGAAGAAGCCTGCGCATTTTGAAGCCGCGCCGCTGGCCCCGACCACGGCTCCTTTGCCTAAGGCTGCGAAGAGGCCCCGGGCCAAATCGCCTGTGAAAAAGGCGGTGGACGCCGCCAAGGCGGCTAAGCAGCGGGATACAAAGCGGAGGAAGATAGAAACGGCTAAGGCTTCGACGGCTGCTCCTCTGGCACCACTAGCCCCGTCTTTCGAGGAATTCGAGGCTGCCCGTCCCGAGCCAGGTCAACCTGCCGGTCAGTGTTCCCGATCATTAGCGTGTCTCTTGAATCTTCCCCCCCCCCTTTTATTTTGGAGTGGAGTCTTGACACCTGGATACTTCTTTTGTCTTAGCTTCTACGGGAGAGCCCGTGCCCTCGCCTGACATGGGTGAAGTTGCGGTCCCGGCAGAGGCGACCCCGGCGGCGGCTCCGGCTCCCTTGCCGCAGGCAACGGGAAGGCCCCGGGCACAGTCGCCCGTTAAGAAGGCACTGGCTGCTGCCAAGGTGGCCGGGCAAAAGACGGTAAAACGGCAGCGGACCGAGGCATCCCCGGCTCCGACGGCAGCCTCGCCGGTGGCTCGTGTCTTGTCCTTCGAGGAATTCGAAGCCACGCAGACCGAACCGAGCCGCGAAGCTGGTGAGATTCATTGGCCGCCCGTGTCGTCTGCGGTCGACCGGCCTCCCGAGTTGGCCTCGGATTCGCGCGTGGCGACGATGCGCTTCTATCTCACGGGCAGCACGGAGGAATCGGCGCCCGTGTTGCTCCCGGGCGAGGGTACGGCTGGGGTTCCCGAGAAGGCGTTGCCTGTTGAGGAAGCCCGCGGGTCATCTCGTGTCGCAGGAACTGAAGGGGGTAAATATTTTCGACTACACGGTTAGCTCCCCCCCCCCTTTTTGTCCTAGGGGGCCAGTAGATTCACCCTGGCTTATCTTCTTTTGCATGACAGGCGTTGCTGCGGTGGCCACCGAGTCATTGGGGCCTGATCCCGACCTCCCGACGACGTTGATATATGTGAGGAGGAAGAAGATCGGAGCGCGAGCCTCGCCTAGCCCGAGGGAGGACGTGCTGGGCAGAGACTCTGAGGTGGAAGCTCCTCTGCCGGTCCAGGCCGGGCCGACGGCGGTCGAGTCTCCGTCTGGGGAAGAGGTAGATTACAATTATTCATCCGATGAAGCGGCTCCTGACGAGGGCGTGTCCGGGACATCGGAGCCGCCCGAGCCGGCCTTCGGGGCCCCCTTACTTGCTGGCTCCTCGAGCCTCATGGGGAAGACCGCTGTGAGTGTGAGCTTGTTTGGGCCGGCTCTTCCTTTCCCTTTTTTTTGTGATTGACTGACGACCTTATCCCCCCCCTTTTTCTTTAGGATTTTCGAGACCGGCCGAACTTGAGATCACAGAGGAGGCTGCCCCGGCTGCGCTGATCGACCGCCCAACGGGAGCCGATGCCGTCATGGGCAAATTGGCTCTTTTACTCGACGCCCTTCGAGAGGAAATGCCCGCGGAGCCCTCCGGTACTACCAGAGCGGCGGGCGAGCCTCTGGAGGAGGGGGAGATCGCGCCTGAAGGTAGCATCATCCCAGCGGCCAAGGTGAGTATGCGGGCTCCACGGTCTCCCTTTTGCATGGTTTATTTTAGATGGCGAATAGCTGATTCCCATTCCCATGGTCAGGCGATGCCGATATCGGGGAAGGCGCCTGGTCGTATCCGGAAGGCAGTGGCCAAGCGGAGACCGAGCATTGGCCCGATAGCGGTGAAGGGGCCGGCTCCAGTCTTGGGTTTGGAGAGAGAGGACTGGCTGCGCTCGTGGAAGCGGGACGTTTACCCCAGCTGGTGGTTCCGCTTCCGCCCTTCCCGAAACTCCCGGCTCAGATGGAGGACCCGCTCTTGCAGCAGATATTTGCGGGGCTCCGTGCGCATCTGGAGGGATCTCAGCCGCGAGCGAGGAGTTCATGGGTGGCGGCTTCGGGCCTGGCCTTACTCGAAGCTCCTCCTCTAGCCGAGGTAACGGCCCCTGCACCCCTGCCCCTTGGAGGAGTGGCAGAGTCGGGCCAGACGGAGGCAGAGGGGGCAGGTGACCTCCAAACGATGGGGGCACCGGAGGCTTCGGCAATGGTCCTTTCCTTTCCCCAGGCAATGGTCGGCCAAGAGTCTCTCGTCGAGCTACGCCGGCCGGGCGACTTGACCCTCGCCCTTCCTTCATCTTCAGTGGCGGCAGATACCGACCTGTGGGCAGAGGTGGACAGCACCGTAGAATTCACCCCTCCGGTCGTGCCCTCAGTTAGTCACACGTCCTCAGAAGCGCCAGTCCGTCAGATGCTGATCACTTTACGGACGATGCTTCTCGGCGATGCTTCTCTGTCGTATCGGGAGGTGCATACCATCGTAACGCAATTAACGGGGGCGCTGCAAGTGCTTGGCTGTCCGCTGGGAGAATGGTCGCGGCGGGTCTTGCTGTTGCTGAAATATGTCAAGCGCCGCGAGTTCCTGGAGACCCAGGCTCCTGACGAACGCGCCGCCCTTGATGCTCAGGCAGACGAATATCTGCAGGCCCTAAAGGCCCGACGCGACAGTAGAGAACGCCACGGAAAGGCCCTAGAGGAAGGCGAAGGCAGCGTTCGTTCCTTCAAGAACCGGATCGAGAAGCTGGAGGGCTATCTTGCTGCGGCCAAACTTGGCCTCGCCGAGGCGGAAGGGGCGGTGGCAGAGGAGAGGGAAGCTCTTGCCGTTGCCGACGTTGAAATGGCGTCCGTCGAAGCGGAGCTCGCCCGTCTTGAGGGATTGAGGGGCCGACTGCGCGATATGACGAACTTCCCTTGCGTCGGGATCCTCCCCCTCGAGGACATCTTCAGGGACATCGACTGAGCGTTACATCCCTTAATTTCTCTTTCTTTTTTTTTGAATGTAACACAGGGGTATGCCCCGCAGCACATGTAGTTTGATCCTCTTTTGAATAGAGCAAAGCATTTATGACTTCACGCGTTCCTGGTGTGTGCATTTATCCCGGAGGGAGCTTTCCCACCCCTCTTCTCTTCCGTGCATATTGTTTTCTCCTTCCTCTTCCCTCGCTCTTGTATCTTTCCCCCCTTTTCGTGTAGGGGCCCATTGGCAGGGTATGAGTCTTTGCGGGGATTCACTTTGGAAGGACCAGGCAGGGACCCATGTCAGGGTACAGGAGAGCGCTCGCCTTCCCAGGGGGAGGACGAGGGGACCACTCCACCATACCGAACGGGCAACTCCCTGGTTTTGCCGCAATATTGGGAGCGCGTGCTGGTCTCGAGTGAGGGGTACTTGGCCAGAGACCCCTTTTGCCGTTCAGAGGTGGCGGATAGAAAGGTCCGTTTAGTCAGTGACTTAGACGGGAGGTCTGATCCAAAGGGGTGCTCGCCCCCCGGGGAGGATGGAGAGAAGAGTTCGTCTAGTCAATGACCCGGACGTGAGGTCCGAGCCAAAGGGGTACTCACCGCCCGGGAAGGACGGAGAGAAGAGTTTGTCTAGTCAATGACCCGGACATGAGGTCCGAGCCAAAGGGGTACTCACCGCCCGGGAAGGACGGAGAGAAGAGTTTGTCTAGTCAATGACCCGGACGTGAGGTCCGAGCCAAAGGGGTACTCACCGCCCGGGAAGGACGGAGAGAAGAGTTTGTCTAGTCAATGACCCGGACGTGAGGTCTGAACCAAAGGGGTACTCACCGCCCGGGAAGGACGGAGAGAAGAGTTTGTCTAGTCAATGACCCGGACGTGAGGTCCGAGCCAAAGGGGTACTCACCGCCCGGGAAGGACGGAGAGAAGAGTTTGTCTAGTCAATGACCCGGACGTGAGGTCTGAACCAAAGGGGTACTCACCGCCCGGGAAGGACGGAGAGAAGAGTTTGTCTAGTCAATGACCCGGACGTGAGGTCCGAGCCAAAGGGGTACTCACCGCTCGGGAAGGACGGAGAGAAGAGTCTGTTTCTTTCTTTTTAAATCAATTTTGGTACCCCCGCTGATGCGGGGCGATGATTGGAAATGGGGGGAGTTCCCCCTTTCTGGCTTCTCTTTTTTTTTTCTTCTTTTTTTTCTTCTTTTTTTTTCTTCTTTTTTTTTTTTTGCTTCTTCCTTCTTTCTCTTTCCATTTTTTTTCTTCTTTTTTTTGCTTCTTCTCTCTTCCTCTTTCCATTTTTTTTTGCTTCTTCTTTTTTGTCTTTCTCTTTTTTGCTTCTTCTTTCTTTCTCTTCTATTCCTTTCTTCCCTTTTTCGGGAACCCGGCTGGTGGCCAAATCATTCGGACATTAATCACGCAAATCCGCCCCAAAATGGGGCGAAGAGTAATATTATTACCTGAATGGGGGCGCTGGGGCGTGGTACAGCCTCAAGTGCCTTCCATTAAGAGGCGGGAATTGAACCTCCCCGCGGTGGTTGACAATTACATAGGCTCCGCCTTCGTAGACTTTCTGGACTACGTAGGGTCCGAGCCAGTTCTCGTTTAGCTTACCTTTGGGGTTGGCCGCCATGAGATCTCTTCTCTTGACCATGACAAGGTCACCCTTCTTGAATTCGCGTTCCTTGACGAGCTTGTCAAAGGCGCGTGCAATCCGGGCCTGATAGACCTGGATATTCTGTTGGGCTTGAAGCCGCTTTCCTTCCAGACTGGAGAGTTCATCGAGCCTTCGCTCGGTGTTGGTCTGCCCTTCGGGGACAAGCCCATGCTGAATGGCGACCCTGAGGGACGGTATCTCCAGTTCGACGGGGATGATTGCTTCCGAGCCATATACAAGAGAGAAGGGCGAGCAGCCCGTTGGGGTCTTGTATACGGTTCGGTACGCCCAAAGCGCTTCATACATTCTTTCTTCCCAGTCCCTTTTGTTAGAGCTAACAGTCTTGGCCAGGAGAGTGCAAAGTGTCTTATTGAAAGCTTCGGCCAGCCCATTGGCTTGTGGATTGTAAGGAGTCGATGTCCTCCAGTCAATTTTGTATTTTTCTGCTAGCCGGTAAACTTTCTGGTTGCGGAAGTGGCTGCCGTTGTCCGACACAATCCGGTCGGGCACGCCGAACCGGAATATAATGTTGCGGCGGACAAACCTGACCACGATTTCTCCGGTGACCTCCCGTAAGGCAACAGCCTCTGCCCAGCGGGAGAAGTAGTCGGTCGCCGCCAGAATATATTTGCAGCCTGTGGAAGATGCAGGAAAGGGGCCCACGACGTCCGTTCCCCATTGGGCGAACGGCCAACTGGGCACTGTTGGGTGTAGTGGTGCAGGAGGTCTTCTGGGAATGGTGGCATGCTCCTGACATCTCTGACACGACTTAGCATACTCGCAACAGTCGTTGAACATTGCAGGCCAATAATAGCCAAGTTTCTTGATTTCAATCTTCATTTTCGGCCCCGCCTGGTGTGCGCCAGCTATGCCGGCATGGACCTCCTTCATAACCCTCCAAGCTTCTTCAATGGACAAGCATCGGAGGAGTAGCTTCCGTTTGGCATCGGCGACAATCCGGAATAATATTCCGCTTCGGAGCTCATAGGAGTCCTTGGTTCTGACCAGCTTGATCTTTTCTTCTCTTCGGTCGGGTAGTCGCTGGTGCCTGAACCACTGCATTAGGGGGTCCCTCCAGTCAGGCAGGCTGACGGCTTCTGCTGTAGCGACCTGTAGGTCCTCCTCTTCCGGCTCTTCTTCTATCATGCTGGGCATCTGGCGTTGGTTTATTACTTGGATATGGAGATATCCATCTGGGGGCACCGCCAGTGAGCTTGCCAATTTTGCCAATGCGTCGGCTTGTGCGTTCTCCCCTCTGGCGACATGGCCTATCTCGAGGAGGTAGAACCGCTCCATGAGCCCTTTCGCTTTAGTGTGATACGGGAGCAGCTCAGGTTTTCGGACATCAAACTGCCCCTGGACTTGCTTGACGACCAGCAGCGAATCGCCGAACACCTGGAGCATTTTGAATCTCCATTTGGAGGGCGACCTGGAGGCCGATGATCAGGGCTTCATACTCTGCTTCATTATTGGTGCAGGGTTTGCTGATGCAGCAAGAAGTGTGCATCACCTCTCCGTCCGGCGACTTGAGGACGATGCCTGCTCCGGCTCGTACCTTGGTGCGCCCGGACGGGGTCGCTTCTGTCTTGAGGCTCCGTCGAAGTATAAGCTGCCAGACGGCTTGTTGCACTTGATCCACCTCTAGTGTTTCGTCTTCAGGTAGCTCTGTGGCCAACGGAGAGTCTTCGGGCACAGGGATGTGCTGCGAAGAAGTCCGCGACGGCTTGCCCCTTAACGGCCCTTTGCGGCACGTAGGTGATATCGAACTCCATGAGCAGCACGGCCCACTTGCCAAGGCGCCCCTTTGGGACGGGCTGAAAAAGGATGTGCTTAATGGGGTCGGCCCTGGATATCAAGCTGACTTCATGGGACAGCATATAGTGCCTCATCTTCTTGACTGCAAAGACCAGGGCAAGGCAGATCTTTTCGATCGGGGTGTACTTAGCTTCTGCACCCACCAATCTTCGACTGAGGTAGTAGAGAGCCTGCTCTTTTCCCTCATCATTGTTTTGGGCGAGCATTGCCCCCAGTGAGTATTCGGTGGCCGCTATGTATAGAATCAGCGGTCTGCCTTTGACAGGTGCCCCTAGGACAGGCGGGGTCTCCAGATACTCCTTTAACTGGTCAAACGCGTGCTGGCATTCATGACCCCAGCTGAAAGGTGCATTCTTCATCATTAGTTTGTGGAATGGCTGGCAGCGCCCCGACAGGTTGGAAATGAACCTGCGGATGTAAGCTAGACGCCCCTGTAGGGATCTCAGCTCTCCCAGATTCTTCGGAGGGGGCAGCTCCTGGATAGCTTTTATCTTAAAGGGGTCGATCTCGATCCCTCGGTGTCGGACGATAAAGCCGAGGAACTTTCCACTGGACACGCCAAAGGCGCACTTCATGGGATTCATTTTCAGCCCGTATAGGCGGAGCCTTTGGAAGACGACCCTGAGGTCATTCAGATGCTCATCCCTCTTTTTAGTCTTGACGACCAGGTCGTCGATGTAGCATTCGACCTTGCTGTATAGCAGCTCGTCGAAGATCTTGGTCATCGCCCGCTGATATGTGGCACCAGCATTCTTGAGGCCGAAGGGCATCCTCTTGTAGTGAAATATCCCTTTAGGTGACCTAAAGGCGGTGTGAATCCGGTCGTGGTCGGCTATCCAGATTTGGTTATAGCCGGACGACCCATCCATAAAGGACAAGGCCTCGTGGCCAGTAGTTGCATCGATCATCACTTCGGTGATAGGCACCGGGAAGTCGTCTTTTGGGCAGGCTTTATTCAGGTCGCGGAAATCCACGCAAATCCTGATCTGTCCGTTCTTCTTTTTCACCGGTACAATATTGGCCAGCCATGTGGTGTATTGATTCTCCGCCACGAAGCCGACGTTTATGAGCTTGTCGACCTCTTTGCAGATCTGGCTGGTTAACTCCGGCCTCATGCGCCGGGGAGGTTGCTTCACTGGTTCCACTTTGGGATCAATGGACAGGATGTGTTGAGTCACCTCGGGGCTCAGTCCGGGCATTTCTTTATAGTTCCAGGCAAAGCAATCCCGGAATTCTTGCAGCAACTTTGTGTATTGTTCTCTCTCCTGTAGAGGCATGAGAGCACTCAGAAAAGTCGGCCTGGGATTGTCTTCTGTGCCAAGGTTGATTTCAACCAATTCGTCGACTGTGGCCTGGCCGCCATTTTCAATTTCCGGCGGGGCTGGCGACAAATCGACGAAGTCTTGGTCTTCATGGTCCTCGGGTTCGAGAATGCCATCTCCCTCTTCTTGTTCATCATGACTGGGCATGGAGGCTGCATTCACCTCGCTCTCCTCCTGGGCCGTGGCCGCCGGGTGTGCGAGGCCCGCTGGCTCAGAGGGGCGTAGGTCCATCTCAGGCTCTTCTGTGTATTCATCATAGGTAGCTTGGACGGGAGCCGGGGCAGCCGCATCTTCAGGGGCCTGGTAGTTGATGGACACGGTGTAGGCTCCCGCTCTGGGGCTGTCCGCTACATGGGGGCGTGGCGGGGCTATCACATAATCCCCCATCCTGAGCTCGTCCCTGTCAATGAGGTCTTGGGCAATGTCTTTGAAGACATAGCAGTCTTCAATGGCGTGGCCCAGCATCTGGTGGTAAGGGCAAAATAGCGGGTCCCCGCTTCTTCGGGTGTCTTGCGGCCTCTTGGACCGTGGAAGGGAGACTTTGCCGTAGTGGCATGCCCAGTCGAAGATGCCCCGGGTCTTCTCTCTCGGAAAGGAATAAGGCTTCTGTAGCTTCTCTTGGAGTGTCAGCCCTTGCCTGGTCGGCCGCTCGGTCAGCGAGCTTGCCATGTCTCTCATTTCCTGCCTTGACAAAGCGGGGGTGCTGGGACTGGCGCCTCGGGGCCGAGGCATCCGGCCACCCCATGGGGGGAGGGAGCCCTGGATCAGGTCGGCGACTAGCGAGGTTAGCTCGGCTAGCCGCCTCTTCAGCATCTCGATCTCCCGTTGCTGCCTGTGGTACAAGGCGTACATGACGGGGTCGTATCGAGGGGAATTCGGAGCATGGCCCATGCTGCTGCTCCTTGCTTCGCCGGCCGGCCGGGGCGAAGGTGTTTCGCCGGTGTGCCCTTCGAGGTCGACACTTCGGGGAAGGAGGGGGTCTTCTCTGTGCAACGGCGGCGGGGAGGTTTCCAAAGGAAGATCTCCTCGTCTTGTGCCTCCTGCATTGGGGGCGCAGGATATGCATCTTGACAGGCTTCCCGCGAATCTGTGGCTTCTGCGGGGTCGTCGCCGGGCCATGTTGAGACCGATATGACATCAGTCTCGTAGTAATCTTCTAGTGAAAAGCCCAGACCGGGGTGCTTGGTGATTTTCAGCAACCGTCGATCCAGGTTTGGTGGGTTCCACATTCTTTCAAACATTTCCCTCCGGCTGGAGGGCTGGTAGGGAGGAATCTTCTGCTTTCTGACCATTCTGGCTGCCCGGTCAGTCATGTGGGGAAGTCCCATAATGGGGACGTGCGGGTCATGCAACTCGTCAGGGAACCGGCAGTCGTCGTCTTCCCTGACCGGCTTCTCCCCGGCCACATAGAAGATAGTGGACGGCCCCTCGGGGTTAGGCACCTCGAAGGTTCTCAATTGCTCAGCCGCTTGGCATTCAATCTCTGCTATCGGCTTGACGATCCCTGGCGGGACCCTGACATCTTCTAGCAGGTCTTCGAGGCAGGGTGCCCCCGGTGTGGGGTAGATGGCGAGAGGGGCTGCCCTGAATACCCCTTCTTCTTGTGCAATAAATGGTACATGCGGGGGAGCTACATAGCCTGGGGGCGGCGGAGGAAACCAGCCCCCTGATTCCATTTTCTTCTTGCCCTTGTCTTGGATGACTTGAGGAGCTTGCTTCGCCTTCTCCAAGTACAGATTGGCATCTGACAAGTGACACTCGAACACCTCGAACGGGTGGAGGTCGGCGAAGATTCTGACTTCCTTTCCCTCACAGGGGTATTTGATGCATTGATGTAGGGTGGAGGGCACCACTCTGTTCTGGTGTAGCCAAGGCCGGCCAAGCAACGCCTTGTAGGAAGTGCTGGAGTTGATGACGTGGAACTGGACCTTGGTGGTGAAGTCATCAAAGGTCAAGTTGAACTCTGCGACCCCCATGGAACCTCACATTTCTGGTTAAAGCCGGCAATCTTGACATTTTTAACTTCGACCAGATGTACGTCAAAGTAGTGCTTCTGGTATACCCGGTACGGGAGTATATTCACCGCTGCCCCTGGGTCGATCAAGACCCTGTTGATAGGCTGGCCGTTCAGCTGCCCTTTCATGTAGAGGGGCCTGTTATGGCTGCAAGTCGGTAGGAGCATGTCATCTTCTGTGAAAGCCACTGCTACTTCAGGTGATATTTCTGCCAAACAGGCTTCAAGGTGTGCTGGCGTCTGGAGTGCGGCGATGATGGCTTGCCGTGTTTCTTCATTCAAGGACAGCATCTCCCAGACCGTGAACCGGGTCGGGATTTTCTTGAGATGTCTGACTATTCGCTCGGCCGCCCGTACCTTGAGCAGTTTCATCTCTCGGGCTTGCTGCGCCTGCCTCATCCTGGGACTGGGGTGCCGGATCAAGGGACGCCTCTTTGTGGGATCTGTTGTAGCCTGTCGAGCAGGCGGGGCCTGTTGAGCCTCCTCTGCTGCTCGCATGAATTCGGCGAGGTTTGGGGTGCCGCTGAATTCTTCCTCGGCTGGGCAGGAACTGTAGCCGGTAGAGCTTGAGGAATGCTTGCTTTACTGGTCACAGCGGACCCCTGGGGGTGCACCCGCCTTCCTGCTCGAGCGGATAGGAACTCGGCGAACGACGGGGCGCCTTGACTCTTGGTGCCTCCGGGGTAGAGGCCTGATGGAGGAGGGATCTCAGTGCCTCGGACCTCGGGCTCGGGAACCTGGTATGGTTGTTCCCCCCTGAGCATGATGTTGAGGCTGCCCTGAGGAGGGCGCCCCCACTTCCTCCCTGACCTGGTGGCGTGCTGGGAGGTGGATGCTTCAGCTTGACTCACTTCTGCCGGCTCATGGGGTGGCTCTTCTTCTTTCTCTTCCAGGGAGAGAGAAGTGTCGAACAGCGCCGCGAGGGTATTGCAGGCGAAGACAACCTCCTTCTTCTTCTTGCCCCGGGTCTCTCTTCTTCTTCTTCTTGCCTGCTGCAGCGGGTGGCTGCTCTTGAGGAGGTTCACCCCACAGGGGAGGCTCTTTGTCTGCATCAGCTTCTGTTCCCGGAGCCAGATCGAGTGATTCGAACTCCGTCCAGGGGACATACTCCTTCAGCTCCACAGGCTAGATTTCGGGTTGTTCATAATCTTCGAGCCCATCAATAATAGCCTGGAGTCTTTCAACCGCCGGGCTAGTCTTCTTGTGCATCCGCAGCGGGGCAGAGCTCTTCCTGTTGTGAGTGGGCCGCCTCATGACCAGCCGGGGGGCCGTGTCGTGGCAGACAGGGTTTATTGGGGGCGGTGCAGGCAGGGGCGTTGCTACCCTCGAGTGAATTCCTGGGGTGGGTCGAGGGGCGCGCGCCTTCCTGGTTTTTCCGGGTGCAGTCTGCCACCCTTCTTGGTCTTGAGCTGGGGCCATGATAAAGGTTTCATAAGTGGCACGGGCACAGGCCTTCGCCCATTCTTCTGGCAGCTCCTGATATAGCGAGATCATACTGACGGAGGAGGCTATACTGGGCAGCTCGTGTGGCTGCGGGGGGTCTACTTTATGCTCCCCCATGTCCAGCTCCCCGTCTCTGATTAAGGACTCAATAACATCCTTGAAGACGTAGCAATCTTCAATAGTATGCCCGAGCACCCGGTGGTACAGACAGAAGCGCGGGTCATCTTTCTTCTTTGAGTCGCCAGGCCTTTTCGGCTCTGGCAATGTGATCTTATTGTAGCTGGTTGCCCACTCAAACAGGAGCTTGGACTTGTCCCGGGAGAAGGAATACAACTTGTTTCTCATCTTCTCTCTTAGTGAGGGGCCTTCTCGCCGTTCTGTGGTTCTGGGTGGCGGAGGGTTAGCTGCTCCCTTGGCTTTCTCCTTCTGCTTTTCGAAAGCCTGGAAGTCTAGTGCATGCACCTCCGGGGGAGCCGGCTTCTTCTCCGCCTGTCTGGCCCTCTGGCTTGACATAGCCGGGGTGGAGGAGTATCGGGCCAAGAATGCCTCGATCTCTGCTACCACATTATTCAGACGGTCAAATGTCTTGACCTCAGTGCCGATCATTCTTTCTAGGATTTCTTTCTTTAAGTTTTGCTTGCAGATCTGCACTGCGTCCTCCTGATGCGGGGGGCGTTTGCACCTCATGCTGAGGTTCCTCCACCTCTTAATGTAGTCGAGAGCTGACTCATCATTCTTCTGCCTCGTGGCGTAGAGTTCAGCCATGGTAACTTCTCTCTCGGCCACGTAGAATCTTTCTTTGAACTTCTTCTGCATGTCGGGCCAATCGGCCACGGACCCGGGCGGCAAGCCGAAGTACCATTCAAAGGCAAGCCCGGTGAGTGTTGAGCCGAAGAACTTCAGGAGGTAGGCTTCATCAGCAGCCAAGTCTCCCATGACGTTCACATAATAGGCAATATGCTCTCTGGGAGATCCTTGCCCGTTGAACTTCTCGAATTTCGGCGGCTTGGTGACGCCAGCCGACAGCTTCTTGGCAGCGTAATGAACCGGGTAGGGTACCCGGTAGACGTCGAAAGGCGTCTGACCCCCATCGCCCCTTTCGGCCAACTTCATGTCTATCATCTGCTCGAGCATCAATCGGCTGACTGTCGCCGGGTCGACCGGGTTCGGGTAGAAATGAGCGGGCTGGTCGCTCGGGGTGACTACCACGGTCGCTCGGGGGGCCATGGGGGACCCTTGTGAAAGCGGAGCCTGTGGCGGGGTCACCGCTGTGCGATGTGCTTGCTGCGGGGGCGTGCCCCCGGGGGGATCGAGGGTTGCCGGAAGAGCTGCCTCAGAAGACTGCCCCCTGTCCCTGGGTACCTCGGGTATGGTCTCGGTCTGCCAGGACATTGGGGGTGGTGTGTTTCGCTCATTCAATTGCTTTTTAAGTGATTCGATTTCATGCTAGAATCGTTGCATCATGAGCAGCATTGCTGGGTCAGCTGTGGGGAGGCTGGGTATGCCCCCCGTCTCTTCGGCCGGGGCGTCCTCGGATGATGCCGAGGGTCCGCCACTCGTGTCGCCGGTGGTGACTACATTGGCCGTGAGGGCCGTGAGGGGCTCCCCAGGTGTCGCGCCGCCTGCCGCTCTCCTTCTTCTGGTAAGGGGTCCTGGCCTGGCAGCTATTCTGGCCAATTCTTCCGGGTCGGCGGGTAAGGCCCCATACCGACCATGGACTCCTGCCATGTTGCAGGTGAATGTCAGCCATTTCCTACTCTTGTTTCTTCTTGACGCCCTCCGGGACGGTCCTCCTGGGAATGTTAGCCTGTCGAAGACCGACCGTCGGGACGGCGCCTCCTCCCGTACAGGGGACTGGCGCGGCTCTTCCGGGCGGGTCCTCGACTCCATACTAGGTGCAGGTTCCCCCCTTTCTTCCTGGAAGGCGGAGGTCATTGCCCCCAGTAGTCTCCGGCGGCCAGCGGGGGTGCTACCCGGGCCTCGGAGGTAGCTTCTCATGGCCTGCTCGATCCCTTCCCACTCCTGGTCAGGGAGAGCGGCCTGTGGTTGCGAGTCGACGACAGCAGCAGAAGGAGAGTAGGCCCTGAGTGCCGGGCGGGCGGTGTTGTGTCGGCGCCCCCGGCGACGGTGGTGAGCATCCTCGGACGGCACCAGGATGACAGGTGCCGGTCGGAGAGTGGGGGTCACTACCTCAGCCCTGTCATGGCGTCGGGTCCTTCTGGGGTGGAAGATGCTGGGCCCTGCCTGGGCGGGTGCGTTGGGCTGGGTCTCCTTAGGCACCCAGACTTGCTTCAGTTTAGCCGGCCTGTGACCCGGCGTCCTCTTTGGTGCTACGACCGGGGCTATGGGCCTCGTCTTCTCCTTCAGCTTAGCCAGTCCTTCAAAGGAATTGCGGACTGGAACGGTTGGGATGATGCGGTCCGGTGTCACCTGGGACCTCTGCCCGTCTAGGCGGACTCGGAGGGCCCCAACCGTCATGGACTTCCCGGAGTTGGAGGCGCGACGCCCTGATCCGGCGCCGATGTTGCTTTTCCGGAGCCTTCTCCGGTGGGATGTCGACCCTTGGTGGAACGGGCCGGTAGTTTGGTGCACGTGGTGCACGTTGCAGCTGAGCGTCGTTGTGCGGACGCTATTGTTGTCTTCGGCCACAGCTCGGCCGGCGGCAGCTTCGACGGCTCCCGGAGCGGGAGCGTTGGTTTGAGGCTTCTCGGGCGTTTCCACGTCGAGGATCTGGACGAAGGCTACCCCCAGGAAGTTGGGGAAGCCCACGGTGGGAGGGAAGCTCCCGAAAGTGAGGGGTACCGCCAGGTAGCCACCTCGCACGTGATTCTCCACAACCTCAGGGCTGCAGATGACACCCATTGTCGGCTCCATGATGCCTCTCTCTCTTCACTTTTTTTTCTTTTCTGCATTTAAAAGATAACGCAGTTAGTATTACAAGAAGGGGGCTGTGGGGCCCCTAATTTCGGCAAAGAGATGAAGGGTGGAGCGGTCCCACCGGGCGTGCCAGAGTTGTGGACGCACTTTCCGTTAAGCGGTTGTTCCCGGTTCGTCTGTTGGTTTTATTGAGTGCGTGGGCGTGCCAGTCACCGGAGTGACAATTTATTCGGGCTCCGGAGAGCCCATGGTGGGCTCGATCTGACTTCGTCAGACGATTGTGTGGTTCGTGTCGGGACCGAATCCCGTCGCGCCATGAAGGTCACGACGTCATTTACATCCCTCATACGAGGGAATACCCTTGATTAATTGCCGAAATTAGAGGCCCCGCGGCCGAAAGGAGTAACACTAATTATACGAGAGAGATAGGGATGGGTCACACTGAAAGTTGTATTAAGGCCATAAACTATCGGCCGTGTCGGCCACTCGTAGACTTTTCGTATTCGGACACAAGTCCGTGACAGCGCCACAATGAGAAAATCGAGGTAGATCCCTTCAAATGTCTGCCGAGCATGCGGCAATTTTAAATGAGGGTTCGGAAGGTATCCGGAACGAGAAAACAAATCCGGTCCGATTAGGATGTCGGCCCGAGGTTAGATCAAAGCCCGGCCATATCGGGGGAATTCCCGAGACTCGGGCTCGACCTAAAGGGGCAGCGTTGTTGTTCCTTTTGCCCCGGATCCCGGGGAGAGAGCGGGCTGCGGCGTGGGCATTAGCATCTTTTATCTAGAGCTTTCTAGGTTATACCTTCTGGGATTTCTGACTTGATGTTTACTATTTATTCGTGCCTTTGTCCGGGATGATTTCTCTTCTTCTATGCATGATTATTCTTATTATTATCATTGGTTTATTATTTATTTTTCTATTACCCCTCCCGCCTCTTTTATTGTGATTAATATTACGCATTCGGAGTCCTTTAATTAGCGTAATTTTTATTAATTTATTTGCTATTATTAATGCCCTTGTCAAGTTGTATATGTGTATATGTATAGTGTGCCGGCGAAGGGGAAAACGGGAGTGTACCGCCGAGGGCTGGGGCGTACCGCTGGAGGGCTACAGGGGGGGGGCGTACCGCTAAGGGCTGTAGAGAGTGTACCGCTGGAGGCTGCAAAGGGCGTACCGCTGAGGGCTGCAGGGGCGTACCGCTGGAGGTTGGGTGTGTGTGTGCCGCTGGGAGTTGAGCAGGGAGTGATGGAGGTTAACTCAGTTTCGATTACCTGCTTTAAGGCTTTTCTTTTCTTCTTGTCTTAACCCTTGTGTAAGTTCATATAAAATTCCTCCCGCGTTTGTTCTCTTGGTTCGGTTCGGTCTCTTTTCTTGCGGGTCGGGTTTTCGGGCGGCCAGGTGGTTAATTAGCCCGATTCAGTTCTCGTCATGATGCCGGCAGTGGTTTGATGAGTTGGAAGGTTTCGTCAGTTATCTTACTTGTTTGTTGCCTCCTTTTGCCTCTTTTAATTGTTTATTAGTTTCTCACAAAAATTCGGCAGCATCTCCCCTTAACCCGGGGCGTAAGGGAGATACAGGGAACGCGCCCACATGATGTGGCGGAACCCGACAACTGGAGGTGGGCCCCCGGGGGGGGGCAACACCTTTATAGAGACTCGGAAAACGCGAAGGAGAACGACAGGTCGAAGACATCTAAGGGACCTGGACTGGGACTGGACAAAGGGGTAAGCTGAGGGACTGAAGGGCGTGCCGCTGAGGGCTGAACAGGGTGTGTGCCGCTGAAGGCTGAACAGGGGGTGTGCCGCTGAAGGCTGAACAGGGTGTGCCGTTGGAGGCTAAACAGGGTGTGCCGTTGAAGGCTGAACAAAGTGTGCCGTTGGAGGCTGAACAGGGTGTGCCGCTGAAGGCCAAGGGTGGGCGCACCGCTGAAGGCTGATCTGGGCGTGCCGCTGAGGGCTGATCTGGGCGTGCCGCTGAGGGCCGGAAAGGTGTACCGCTGAGAGGCTTGAAAAGGGTATTAGCAACTGGGGGGGGTACTTGGTGGCTGTTCAGGGAAAGAGGAAGAAAGACAGGGGGTTTCAAGGCCAAGGGTGGCCTATTAGTAACTGAGCGGTTGGGAAGAAAGAAGGGTAACTCCCCTTCTCCTCAAGCCCGGGAACACGGTATATGGCCATGGAAGGGAGTGAGGAGCCCACGGAGCCAAGGCTAATAGAAGGGGGAAACCTACATCGACGTAGAGGACCCTAAAGACGCCGGAGGAATGAAGGCATAGAGGGAGTAACGGATCGTCCGTCGAAAAGCCCGCAAAGCCTAGCATAAAACATCGAAGATCGAGGAGGAACCCGGAGAGGGTGGCTTTCATTCATGAGAATCAAGAGGGCGTGGCCCTACATATACATTACAAAAGCAAACCCCCGGATGGGGCCATGGACAAAAGGGAGAAGGAGAAAGAATCCCCAGGAGAAATGGGGTACAAGAGAGACGAAAACGTCCGGGCCTAAGACATCGGCCACTATCCCCAACCCTTTCCCCCAATACACCAAGCTCTCTCTCTCTTACTCTTGTTTCTTCCCGGTGGCCGTCGGACGGAGCACAGGCCGGGAGGGCCTCTTCTTCTCTTCTTTCTTCTCCTCTTCCAACTCCTCTCTCCGTCCCTGTCTGTCTGTCCTCTCCCCCCCCCCCCCCGTGTTTTAACAGGAGGCTTTTATACTCCCAGCCACCGACGACTTTGAGCACGACCGTCGAAGGCGGGAAGCCGGCTGTGATGATGGGTTTGACCTGCCCCTGTACTGGCTGTCAGTGGGGTAGGCTACGTGGCCCAACGACCAGCTGCCACCTCAGACGGCTCCACTGCGCGCCAAGGATGTGTAGGACATGGGCCTCACGTCGCCCGTTGAAAGAGCTTCACCGCTGTGCCGTTGAAGGGCTGAACAAGCGTGCCGCTGTAGTGCCAAAAGGGCGTACCGCTGGAGCCCCGGATGGGCGTGCCGTTTGAACGGCCCGAAGGGCGTGCCGCTGGGGACCCTACAGGGTGTGTCGCTGAAGACCCCCCCCAGGGGGCGTGCCGTTGAACCCCAAAGGGGGTGTGCCGCTGAACCCCAAAGGGGGTGTGCCGCTGAAGACCCCCTCCATGGGGGTGTGCCGGTGAAGACCCCTCCATGGGGGTGTGCCGGTGAACCCCCTTGGGGGTGTGCCGGTGAACCCCATAGGGGTGTGCCGGCGAGGGCCGCGGCAGGGTGTGC
>JAHNEJ010003161.1:0-111809 GCA_022559845.1 Amorphophallus konjac | reverse complement strand
CCTTAAACAGCATTAATTCTTGGCATCTGCTGAGCAATGGCGATGACTTGGCTTCTTCGACCATGCTTGGCACAATAACCCGGATTGGCATCTGGTAAATCAATTCTTGAATCTTGAATGGCACAGTCGTGGCCAAAGTCTTCTTGCCCGGCTCCTGCTTGCCTTCGACGCAAATAGCTGTAGCAGCGCTCCCATTCCGAGTAGTAAAGGGAGGTGAGGCGGAGGCGGAAGGCTCCGTGGATGGTGGAGGTATAATGGGAGGTGGGAGTGGAGATTCAAACACGTCGAGCTTCTCCCTTTGCTCGGAAGCAATCGGGGTTGGCTCGAGTGTGCAAAGTGGTGGATCCTGCTCAGGATTAGCCATGGGTAAAGGCGAAGGGTTATATAGTGGAGGAATAGGTAAAACGGGTTTTGGGGTTAAAGGTATAATGGAGGGTTGAGGCGATGGTAATGGTAGGCTAATTGGGGGAATGGAAGCCGAGGTGGAGGCTAATGGCATAATGGGGGGAGGTGTAATTGGTGGAGGTGTAACTAGTGGAGGTATAATTGGCGAAGGTTTGGTGTGTTGAAAGCGCCGAATAGGGTGAGCGATATTAGTGGTGAGGGGAGGCTCAAAATGCGCCGGCGTGGGTGATTGAAGTATCGACCCATCGTCGTAACACCAAGAAGTCTCGAGAATAGGGGTTATATTAGGGACGGTGGCTTCATCCTGAGCAGGGGATTCATCAAATGAAAGCGGAGGAAGTGGGAAACGAAGGAAACTCGGGAGGGGTGCCTGCACAGCTTCATCATCATCATATACCGGCTCAGATTCTTCAAATGCCGGCTCTTGCTTGCCAATGCCAAAGTCGTCCATCATATCCTTCCATTCTCTCTCCATTCTTGTAATATCATCCAAAGCCGCGTAGAGAGGATTAACCGGAGTAGGAGGAACTGGCCGTGAACTTGTAACCCTCTTTAATTGTTCCTCCATGGAAGCAATCTTATCAAGGATATCCTGCTGGAGGGGAGTAACATGAACAATAGAGGGTTGGCAGGGCATTGAAGGAGGGGCCGCATAAGAAGGCCGTGGAGGGGAATTGACGGGATAACCCGTAGAAGAACCCGGATGGGCCAGATTGCGAGGAATAAAAGGGCCTCGGGGCCGTGTTGGAGGAGGAATAGAAAGAGGCGGGTGTCGGACCACCCGAGGAGGAGTGTGAATAGGAGGAGATGGGTAATGGGCCACCCGATTAGAGGAAGGAGGTGGTGGGTGATGGGCCACCCGTATAGGAATAGAAGAAGGAGGAGATGCAGGAGATGCGCCCTCAACGGCTGCCTTAAGGGCTTGGATCTGTTGAGGGGTGAGATGATCTAATGCATGCAAGATTTGGGAGACCTTCTCATCATTGGGAGGAGACGGTCCCGTTGGAATAGTGGCTCGTGATTGAATTGGAGGGGAATCGTAAGAATGGTCATTGCCCATGGGTCGGGCATGACCATAAGAATGAGGACGAGATCCCCTAAAAGAATGGTGAGAATTATGAACATGTTGGAATTGAGGATTATAAGAAGTGCTAGGTTGTGCATCCTCATGAATTGAACTAAACATGTTATTTCTATCATGGTAAGTCATTATATAAACTAAGTTCACACCAATATGCAAATAAACACACAAGTTAGAATGGTTACCGTGATTTTGATGTGTTTAAACCTTGGTGAATTAATGAATTTTATGCAAATGGATATGATTCACACAAGGGGGAACCTAGTTTCAATATGATTCAACTCCAATGCTAACTAGGAACACCTTCTCACCGTATAGGCCAACTAATCCGGGACTCCAAAAGGGTACAACCTGCCCGGCGTCCGTGAGGGAATCCACGGGTGCGGGGACTTACGGAGGCTTGGAAAAGGGATTTCCGGTCCAAAGAGACGGAATGCTCAATGGAGGGTCGTCCCGATTCCAAGGGGGTGTGTGGATCCTAATGAGGAGAGAGGAGGTCTCCCAACCCAACTGTAAATATGTGTAAATGCAACAGATGTATAACAGAATATAAAATATGAAGAAATAAACGGGGAAGCACGGCGAAAACACAGGAAGAAGACGCCCTGGGGCAGGGCGCTACTAATCAAAAAGACGCCCTGGGGCAGGGCGTGAAACACTGTGGGGGGCCCACAGGCAAGGTAAAACGCGCCCTGGATCAAGGCGCTAAAACTAAAAGAAACGCCTCTGGCGAGGACGTTAAAATGCAATAGATGCCAACCAAGTCAAAGAAGCGCCCTGGGGTGAGGCGTTACAAAGGAAAGGACGCCCTTGGGGTAGGGCGTCAAATTATAAAATGCACCCTGATGTGGGGCGCTACGCAAAAAAGAAACGCCCTGCTCTAGGGCGTGAATTCTCAGTGTAGGAGATATGAATAAAAACGCCCTGTCAGAAGGCGTTACTCATGAAAGAGACGCCCTTGCAGAAGGGCGTTAAACGAAAACACGCCTCTGACAGGGGCGTGAATTAGCTTCCTTCAGAAACTCCTTCACGGCCAGAAATGACAGAAGCACTCACAACAGCAGGGCAATCAACAGATTAAAAGAATCATGCTCATCAAAATTTTAAATAAGTGGAAATTTTAAAACAAATCTATTCAATTGACAAATCACTTAGGGGAGAGTGCTAAGCACAATGGAGGGTGCCCGAGGGGCACAAAGGAAAGGGTACCGAGGGTACCAATGGGAAAGGGCACACGTGGGTGCCAAAGGGAAAGGGGTAATCAAAATAAAAATAAGAAAGGGTCCCACCGTGATCGCCAATTTGTAGATTTGGATTAAAATCCAATTAAGAAATTAAATGAAATAATAAAATGGGCCCATGAAATAGCATGAAATAAGCACGAGGTGCTAAGAGGAGGTTGTGATCGCCAGAGACGCGAACGCCTCAAAAGATATAATAATTAATGAAGGGGAGAGATCGCGAAGAATACCTTGAAAGTGCGGGGATGTGAGTACTCCTTTTCTCTTCAAGATCGGCCGGCCGACGAAGAGAGTCTTCAATCAATTACCCTTGTAAGAAAGACAACAACACCAATAAAGATATGCATTAGAACATGGTGTGTAGCATCAAATCCTAAATAAAGATGAGCATGAAATCATGGTGAAGAACACACCTTAAGGGGATTGCCCTTAAACCCCTATGCAAAGAGGGTGTGGGGAGATATGATGAATGCATGAATGTGAAATGAACATGTAAAATATGAATAAGGGGGAAAGAGTGCAAGAGTTGCACTTAGGGGAGATTTCAACGTAGTTGAGTTGAAGTTTAATAACAAAAGGGATGAATATGCATGCAGATGAACAATGATAATAAAAGAAGAAGATAAAGGACAAAGGAAGCCTGTTACTTTTGGCTTTGAATGCTCGATGGGGAGAACACTTCAAAAGGGATGACGAAATTAAGCATAAGAGGAGTTCCTCCTTCAGCCAGCGGCAGCAGCAACCTGTGAAGAAAGAAGAAGAAAAAACAAAAAAAAACAAACAAACAACCGCAGAAGAAGAGAACAAAGAAGAAGAAGAAGAACCGAGGGAGGGAGAAATGGGCGGCTAACCTATTAACCGAGGCCAAAAATCTCTATTAATAAGATAGAAAAAGGAGATAAGAAGGGAAGAGTCCAAATAGGGGAGGAGAAGAATGGGCAAGAGTCCAAATAGGGGGGGAATAGACTGGGCAAGAGCCCAAAAGAAGCAGGGACTCTCTGGAGAAAGGCTGCGCTCGTTCGGAACACAAAACTGAAACACGACTTGGACCAGGGCGTCAATTCAAGAATTCACGACCTGCCAAAGGGCGTCTTTTAAAAACACGCCTAAAACCAAGGCGTTAAATCCTGGATCATTTTTAGAAATATATCTTTCTTTATTTGAAAATTGTGAAACACGCCTGAGTCAAAGGCGTTAATTAAAACACGCCTTAACAAAGGACGTTAATTCAAAAAATTCGAAATAGGGCTATTTTTCATTTCTCAATATTATTTTCCCATTTTTTAGGTGGAGGTGTATCTCGTCGTCCTGATTCCAACGACTATTTTTGTGAATTTTTCTGACACCCAGAAGGCCACCAAATCGCCTCTGGAAGGGGTTGAAAAAAAATAATAAAATATTCAATTTGAAAGACACGCCCTCACGTACGTCGTGAATTTTTTTTCTTTTGATTTTTTATTCAAAATAACGCCTTATGTTAAGTCGTTAATTCCCGAAAAATTCCGAAAAATTCCCAGAAAAATCCAGAAAAATGAAAATTTGAAAGAATGGACGCCCTCCAGTATAGTCGTCAATTTTTTAAGAAACGCCCATGTATAAGTCGTTATTTAAAAGACGCCCCAGATCAAGTCGTTATTTCTAAAAAAAGGAGAAAAATGCCCAGAAAATCTAGAAAAATTCAGAAAAATCCAGAAAAATAGGGGAAAATAGAAAAAATGGTGAAAAAAGGGAGAAATCTAAAAAAGTGGGAAAAACCACTCAAATAGAACTAATTTGAAGGTCAAATTGGGACATTACAAGGCAATATGAGATGTACTCACAGTAACGTCAATTTTGGCGTGTCTACAGTGTCAAGGGGCAACGAGGGAATATCCCTTGAATCAGCTGAAAAGCCCTGTGTCTAGGGAAGCGGACGTTCGAAACGTGTCGGTCATTCGGGAGACCGTTTAATATTCAGACGGGTGTCCGGCTTGAGAGTATCATAATCGTCGCAGGAGGACCTGGAACATATGTATGCTGTGATACGGCAAATACATTATTCCGAGACACTGAAAACATTCGGTTAAATCTCGATTAGTGTAGCAGGAAACTAGTGAATTTATTGGCCCGGTGCGAGATCGAGTCGGGACCATACCGGGGGCGCCTCCCGCGGTCCAAACGGGGCTTGCGTGGGCATCATTAATGTTCCCGGTGCCGGAGGGCAATGGGGAAGAGTCCCGGGACTAGATTCCAAAACTAAAAACATGTTCAAAGGAAGCGAGCTATAGGCCGAGGGTGTGGGCCAGACAATGACCATAATTGGGACGGACCCGAGGTCCAAGCACAGCCCACAAAGGCCTTATTGATATTCCCGTATATAGGGTCCAGGGATGACAGGAGCCATCTCGTTCTATTCAGATTTCTGTCGGTCACTTGCGGACCACTTGATATTCGGACAAGGGTCCATATTGAAGGTGCGACGTGGATAGGAACAACCCCGTACAAATGTATGCCGAGTTTACGATAATTTCAATGAAAGGGCGGGAACGAATCCCGATAGGGTGAATCCGATTTGACGAGCTATCGGCCCAGAGCAATGCTGGGTCATGACCACGTTGGGGTAGGAGCCGTCAGCCATGTTGGTTGCTCACGGGTCTTTTCATGTTCAGACACAGGTCCGTGATAGAAACGCGGCGAAAACCGAGGCGAACCCGTTCAAATGTTTGCCGAACGTGCGGCAATTTTAGTAGTGGCTCGGAGGGGATCCGGCCTGAGGAACGAGTCTGGTCTGATTGGAATGTTGGCCCAAGACTAGGTCGGGGCCTGGCCATGTCGGGGTAATTCCCAAGACTCGGGCCCGGCCTGAGAGGGCGGCATCATTGTTCCTTCTGCGTCGGGTCACAGAGAGAGATGGGGCTGTAATGTGGACCCTGGTATTTTTTTTATCAAAGATTTTAATTATATGTTCCTCTCTTTCCTCTTGTTGTTCATTTCTTCTTTATGCATTTGTTCCGAATGATTTCCTTTTTTGTTTATTATTATTATTATTACTCTCTCCCTTTTTTACTATTATTATCACTATTGCACGATTTTGGTTTGTTTCCTATATATATTCGGATTTCTTTATTTATCATAATTTCTATTAATTTATTTATTATCATTATTATTATTACCAACATCATCATCATTATATGTTATATGTATATGTTTCCCAGAGAGAGAGAGCCGCTGGAGAGTGTACCGGCAAGGGGTATGGGGGGGCGTGCCGATGAGGGCGTCCCAAGGTGTACCGGTGAAGGGCTGAGGAGTGTACCGCTGAAGGGCTAAAAGGGTGTACCGCTGAAGGGCTAGGGAGTGTACCGCTGAAAGGGTGTACCGCTGAAGGGCTAGGGAGTGTGCCGTTGAAGGGCTAAAAGGGTGTATCGCTGAAGGGCTAGGTTGGAAATATCGATGAGGGCTCACTCTCCCTCTAGTTCTTTTAAGGCTTTTCTTTTCTTCTTTTTTTTGGTTTTATTAAGTTTGCATGGGTTTCTTCTTTTCTTCTTTTCATATGTTACCATTCTTTCTCCCATGTGGACAAATGTTCAAGTTGTTTAGTTGTCGTTCGATTTGGCTCTCTTTGTATTGATTGCGGTTCCCTTGTCTTGGTTGAAATGTTTTACCGTTGTTCTTTTCATTTGTTTGTTGCCTTCTTTTTGCCTTTTAATTTGTTATTGCCCCATTTGTTTATTGCTTCCCTTTGTCCTTCTAGTACGTTATTGTTTCTAACAAAAATTCGGCAGCATCTCCCCTTGACCTGAGCGTAAGGGAGATACAGGGAATGCGCCCACATGGAGTGTCGGAACCCGACAACTGGAGGTGGGCGCCCGAGAGCGACAACACCTTAACAAAACCTCGGAAAACTCGGAGGAAACGACGGACGGGAAACCTCTCCAAGGCTGGCCGGGAGTGCACCGGGCAAGAAGGAGGGGTTGGGGACTGATGTGCCGGGCAAGGAAGGCACGAGAGGGCGTGCCGGGCTGGGGGAGGCCAGAGTGTGCCGGTGAAGGCCTGCCTGGGGCGTACCGTCGAAGGCCTATAGAGGGTGTACCGGGCAAAGGCCAAGGGGGACCGTGCCTGTGAGCGGGTGAGCCAAAGGCGTGCCGCTGGAGGCGCATGGAGGGTATGCCGGGCGAAGAACCGAAGGGCAGTGTGCCGGCCAATGGAGGGGTGTACCGGCCAGGAAGCTGTGCCGGGCTGGGGGCATGGGCTGTGCCGGGGAAGGCTCCCAGGGGTTGGGCCGGTGAACGGGGGCCAAGGTGTGCCGCTGGGGGTTCAGCGTGTGTCGGGTTGGTGGAACCACAGTGCACCGGGCAAGGTGGAAGGCTGGGCATGCCGGCCAGAAGGGCTAAGGGTGGACCGGGGATGCTGGTTGGCTAGGCCAAAGGAAATCTTGGCAGGAGGGAGAGAGACTCAAGGGGCCTCAGGATAGAAGCGTTGGGCCTGGATGTCCAAGGAGAAACGGAAGGGCGTCTCCCTTTAGGCAAATGAGCAGAGGTTGCAGCGGGGAGGGGAAGGGCAGCAGGCCCTCTCCCCCCTTTTCTTCTTCTCTTCTTTCTCTTCTTTTTCTTCTTTCTCTTCAGGCGGTGGCGGCAGGTGGAGCGGCAGCACTCTCCCCTCTCTTCCTTTCCTCTCTCTTCGCACAGACGGCAGCAATGGGGGGAGCGGCGAGCCCTCTCCCCTCTCTTCCTCTCTTCCCTCTTCTTCTCTTCTCCTTCTTCTCCTCTTTTTCTCTTTCTCTTTTTCTCTTCTCCTCTTTTCTCTTTCTCTTCTTCTCTCTGCGCGGACGACGGAGGACGGAGCAGCAAGGGGGGGCAGAGCCTCCCCTCCTCTTCTTCTTCTCTTCTTCTCTTCTCTTCTTCTTCTTCCTTTTCCTCTCTTTCTCTTCTTCTCTTCTCCCTTTCACTATCTGCGGGTGTGTCTGCCTCCTCCTCCTCCTTTTCGTGTCGAAGGAGAGGGGCTTTTATACCCCTCACGACGGAGGCGTTCAAGCACGGCAGTCGGAGGCGGGAAACCGGAGGCATTGATTGGGGATTTGACACGTGTCCTCGGTGTCAGGAGAGTAGCCTGCGTGGCCCAACCCCCGTCTGACACCTCGGACAGCCCACTGCGCGCCAAAGATCTGTAGGACATGGGCGTCACGTCGTTTTGCCGGGCGTGTCGTTGAAAAAGCCTGAAGGCCGTGCCGCTGGTAGGCTCAACAAGTGTGCCGCTAGAGGGCCAAAAAGGCGTGCCGCTGAAAGACACAGCGAGCGTGCCGCTGGAGAGCCCAAAGCGCGTGCCGCTGAAAGAGCGTACCGCTGGAGGGGGGGGGCCTGAGGGCGTGCCGTTGAAGAGCTGCCAGGGCGTGCCGCTGAAGAGCTCAAGGGCTGTGCCGCTGAAGGGCGTGCCGCTGAACAGGGCAACGGGTGTGCCGCTGAACAGGGCAGAGGGGTGTGCCGCTGAAGGCCAACGGGGTGTGCCGCTGAAGAGCTCAAGGGCGTGCTGCTGAACAGGGCAGAGGGTGTGCCACTGAACAGGGCAGAGGGTGTGCCGCTGAAGGCCCAAGGGCGTGCCGCTGAACAGGGCAGAGGGTGTGCCGCTGAAGGCCCAAGGGCGTGCTGCTGAAAGGGGCCAGGGGCGTGCCGCTGAAGGGCTAAATGGGCAGTTCTGAGCCCATTGGGAGCGCTGAGTTGTGGCCCGTTTGATTTTCTTCGAGGCCCACGGATTGTGGGGCTCCTGGGGGTTGATTTCTCTTCGCTGTCGTGACTCCGGAGATAGCTTCACGGTAGTGTATATGTGTTCGGGGAGTCCGGATGGCCCTCTTCCACGTAGTTTCTTCAGTTGAAGCCGTCGTCAATGCTGGACTAGTCGGGACATACGGGCGTACAATTTTGCATGTCCACAGTCGGTGGTAAGTCTGTACACTGTGTTACATTTCATGCACGCACTCAAAGTCCATACATTGCACTGTTCATGCACGCACTCAAAGTCCATACATTGCACTGTAGATGCACGCACTCAAAGTCCATAAGTCTATACACTGGCTATGGCTTGTTCATGCATCTTACCCACGCAAGTCTGTACATTGAGGTCGCTTGAAGGGCTTCAAGTCTATACACTCTCACCAATGTACATACTTGCCTATACAGTGCATCATATGCATTCTTCAGCATGTGTTAACAAGTCTGTACATTACCTTCAGCTAATACTGTCTTCGACTGATTAACTGACAAGATCACTGGACGAGGTTAATGTGTCTGGGCACGTGATCCGAGGTGAGCACCTGGCACGTGATCCAAGACGCTGTGAGGCTGCCATGTAGTCAAAGTCCTTGGGTGGGAGATGTAGAAGCCACATGCCCTAGCTGCCTCTATATATACTAGCCTTCTTCCTCAGAAGAAGACTGATCAAGCAGTGGAGCTCGAGTGCAGAAGCCTTAAAGAAAAATCAGAGAGCAGAAAGCCCATCTCGATCCAGTGAGCAGAGAAGAAGAAGAAAAAGAAAAATAGAAGAAGAGCAGAAGAGAAAGAGAGAGATAGAGAGCTCGAGCAGAGAAAGAGAGTGAGAGAGCAGAAGAAGAAAAATAAAAGAGAGAACAGTGTGAGAGAAAGAGAAGCAGAGAGAAAGAGAAAGATAGAGAGAGGGTTCGTGAAGAAGAAGAAAGAGGTTCATCAGAAGATCTGTTCACTGGCATTTGGATCAAATCAATGCCAGACTTGCTCCTGCGAGAGCTACATGTTACATTGTATTTCCAACTTTCCGATTGTTGTATTTTCATTTCTTGTTTTCCTTTTTTTTGATCACTGTGTTTTCCGATTCTCTGGTTTGAGATCGGTGTTCCTCTTGTGGTCTCAAGAGAAGGGAGACTTGTCTCTGGTTTGCAAGTGACAGGTTGTCACTTGTGGGTTCCCCTCCGGTTTGGAGGAAGGGAGATTCGTCTCCGGTTCTAGTCTTGTGGGTTGCAAGTCCAGGTGTTCCCTCCTGGTCTGGAGGAAGAGAGACGGTAGTCTCTGGTTTGCTAGTGACTGGGTGTCACTAGTGGTTCCCTCCGGTTGGGAGGAAGAGGGGAGGTTGTTCCCCTGGTCAAGCTGTTTGGCAGCACATGTTGCAGACTGAGTCTGCGTTCTAGCTTGAGCTAGTGGAAGCCTCACTCCGGTTGGGAGTGAGGAGTGGATGTAGGTCTGTGGACCGAACCACCTAAAAATCTCTTGAGCAGTGGTTTGTCTATTTGCTTTGCTTCCGCTAGATGCTTGGATAGGCGTGCTCCAAGTGTTTGTATTTGAGTTCAATCGAATTGGTTTTATTCTGTGACTACCTCTAGCATCGAAGTTTTAATTTGGGCATTATTTGTAGAGGGATACATTCACCCCCCCTCTGTATCTGGGCCTAGCACCCTAACAGCATCAACATCGGCAGTTCCAGAAGCAGCCCGACTAGAAGTGGTGGCCATTTCAGCAACTGCGGACAAAATCAAAGAAAATGAGACAATATGGAGATAATAACGGAAAAGAAAATTTTTAAGAAAATTTTGACAGCACCTCCCCATGACCGGGGTATGCCTAGAAGTCAAATAGGAGAACACCCACCAAGAGGGGGTGACTCCGCAATGCAGAGGGACGTAGTCCCGAACGAGAGGAGATAGGGAAAAGCCTCACGGTGAAAGATGAAGAATGTAAAAAGGGGAAGACTCTCCCAGAAGGGCTCAGCGATCGCCGCCGCCGTAGGGATTGAGGGGAGAGAGAGAGCTCAGTAGAGAATGAGCCCTCCTCCGTCCTCTCAGCGCTAAATAGGGTGGGAGCCCTAGGGCGCGCCGAGGCCTCCACTGCACTGAGACCGCTTCAGACCAAAAGGTGCGCCGACGACCCCCCCCCCCCCCCGAGTGTGCCACGTGATCAAATGGCACGCCGACTCCATCGCGTCGAGAGCAAAGTAAAGGTATGCGCGCCGAGATCAATTCCGTGCCAATGCAAAGCTCATGCCGATTTAGCATTGTGTCGGGATGCTCGTGCCGAGATCGTCAACGGCGCCGGTTTATCCACCCAGTCAGAAGACTAAGCTCAAATGCCTTTGTATATCCGAGTATGCTCACAGGGCAGATCACTCTAGCCAAATGAAGATTCCAAGCTAAGAAGAGTCACAATGAGTAGGAGTAAGCCTGAAAACAATATAGAGCACGGTACGCCATACACTCGTAGGTCTCGTGCCGCTCATCTTTCGGTTACGCCACTTGCAGGTGGGGGACATTTGTTGACACCTAAAATATGTAAACCCAACTTAGGGCTCTGAAGACCAATCAAGGGGCGACTTCTGTGTCATCTCTGAAAGCTCTGGGAATCAGAATAGAAGAGATCCACTACCCCTAACACTCTGTCCGGTTGAAGCCATCTCTGGCTAGGCCACTGCCCAGCATGACTATCATTCGGGTAGTCAGGCTGATAAAAAATTATGACAAACCCCAGGCAATCATCTGCCTACTACAGAGGATCCTCAGATAATTCTGATTCTCGAGAAATGGGATTCGAGCCACCTCGCACGTCTGTGTGAACACAAGGTGTTAAACAAGCCTTAAGAAGAATACACGTATATATGTATATATATATATATCAAGAAGCCTACTAGGCCAATGAAGAGAGGCCCGTTAGACGAGCCCCCGTTAGGCGCCGAATGCTGAGCAAAGGGCCCAAGCCCAATGCATGATGAGCGCGCCGAGATGCTTCACTTTGGGTGTGCCGAGGAGTTCGTGCCGAAGGCAGGAGGGGGCATCCTCTATAAAAGCTGTTGTCTTTGAAAAAAAGGATACACACACGCACGGGCAGATAAGCAGAGGAGAAAGGGAGAAAAAGAGAGAGAGAGAGAGAGAGAGAGAGAGAGAGAGAGAGAGAGAGAGAAAGAGTTGCAGAGCTTCGGAGAAGAAGATCCAAGGTGGGATTGGTTTTAGAAGGCCCCAAGGGGCTACATCTTTTTTCTCCCATCTTTTATTTGGATGTATTTCTCTTTCTTTCGGTCTGCTTCTGGGCGTTGTTGGCTCAATGGCATCTAGCACCGATGTAACCCCGTCGTCAAGGGATGTTGTCTTTGTTTATGTTTTCTCAGTCTTGTTCTCTTCCATACTGAATGTATGTTCTCCATTTTGATGAAACAACCAATACAAGATGCAGGAGTTTGCCCCCGTCTTTTCTCTCTTCCCCCCTAACTCCGAGATTCATCATGTTTAATAGCTACAAAGAACGAATTATATCTTGCTGTATGTCCATCTTTCAATCTACTAGTTGTGTTTCTATCGCATTTCTTTCCAGCCTCGCAATCACACGGGGAGCCTGAGACAATTCATCTCATGGCTCCTCGTCCGTGAGACGAGGTATATGCTAGAATCAGAGTCCATAGGGCTCCATATGTAATCTGACTCTCACTTGGACTCCAGAGAGAAGGCCAGTCTTCTCCTGCGATGATTTCTTCCAGGACCATCCTCCATAGCCGTCCGAAACCCTGAATAAAACCCCCCTGAAACCCTTGACAAAAACTTCCTGAAGCTTTAGGCTAACTACCCCAAAATCCTGGCATAGAATCCCTCCTGAATCCTCAAAATAAACCTCTAAGATCTTCAGTTGAGAGCCTCTTCAGACCCCCTCCCAGAACCTTAGTCTCAGAAAACCCTCATAAACCTTATATCTTCCCTTTTCAATATCTTCTCGGCATGACCCTCCCCCGGCGCGGGTCTCGCGCCGAATACCATCTGCGCCGGTTGGTTGATATCCCAGTGCGCCGAGACCTCCGCACCCTTTCCTGCCACGCCGAAGCCAGTCACACCGAGACCCTTTATTTGCCGACGCTCTCAGGAGCCCCCGGGTCTTATAACTCTCAGCATTAATCTCCATTATTCCGGGGGGAAACTAAGGTCTTCTACTCAAACCCATGGGAGCTAAATCAATGGGGCCAAATTCCCCCCTATATTCCGTCACCCCATAGGTCTATGGAGATCTGCCACTGCATGTTCTCGTACGACCTCTCAAAGGAGATATTAATAACATCACTATGAGTGGACATTGTCCCATAAGATTGCAATCCTTTTGGATCCCGGGCTGCGCCCATCTTTCCTTTGGCGTCCATCTCGGCATTCCGTGGATAGATGACCTATACTACCCTATTGGCACAGCCCAAAATAAGGGGAGATGCTACCAAAATTCATCCACGATCTTCACTTCTTTTTGTCGAAGGTGTTTCAGTTAAGGAACCCCGGTCGGATGACAAGGACCTAAGGCAGGCTATCTCATAAGTCCTTCGTCCATTGTGAGAGGGGAACATAACTATCAATATCATATGGTCTTCCTAGACCTTGTATGGATGAGTCTGCCCTCACCTTCTACCCTACTCAGATACCACCATAGTCAAACCCATGGAACTCCCACCGAATATGATAAATTCTCCCTTAATTCCATAAATCTCTCAAAGTACTTGAAACCCAAAGAGACCCTCTCCTATCTGCGCCGCATGGCCCCCCGGCGTAGCCCCCTCCAGGCGCAAGAGCGGCGCCAAAATGTGGCCGCACCGATACCCACCGAGCCGACCCCGTCCACCATCACGCTGAGGCTAGCCACGCCGGTACCCTACTGATGGCGCTGGAAAACAGACGTCGTTAATACGCCCCGCTATCAAATTAAAATATCCGGCCCACAAATTAAATAAACAGAATAGTTAAGTGGTGAGACCGAGTCGAATCCACAGGGAGAAGTAGATTTAAAAGTTGAAAACTTTTAGTTTCTAAGATTGAAAACCATGAAACTTGAGTTGCAAACTACCTTAGGGAGATTTGGATGCAATTTAGAAGGGGTGGAATCGATAGAAGAACAAATAAAAAATTATAATGAAAATAAGGTGAGATAGGAAGAGAAATAACCTTAAAACTATATAAACTTAGAAGAAGTGATAGAAGACAAAGTTTAAGATCGGAGGGTTAGGAAGAAGTTTCATGAATAGTATAGAGACAGAAAATGTGAGGAATATGGTGAAAAATATGAAATACTACGATCTATCCGCGCGGGTGAACAGTGAAATCGTGAAAGACATAACCTTTGAAAATTGATTATAACTTAAAAACAGTGAAGAGTCAGAGGAAGTGGTAGAATAAGAAAATCTAGATCTATAAGAGAGAAAAAACTGTTACGAAGAACTCAGAATGAAAAGAGGATTATAAGGGTTTCAAAATGGATGAATGGCAAAGACTATCACTTCGGATGAACAGTAACCTATCAGGATAGAACTTAGAAAAATGTGTAATAATTTAAAAACGGAGAGGAATTAGAGAAAATGCAGAGCATTGAAAGATGAACAACATTGGAGAAGACAATAAATTTAAATGAAGATCATAAAAACATGTAAATGGCTAAGCAATACTAAAATACTTAAAAACATACAGTACAGGAACGAAATTGGAACTGCCTCCTGCCCCTCTCTCCTTGATTCTTCAAAAGCATTAAAACAATTCTCACAAAATTCTCACAAGAACAAAAGCACTAAAAAAATATATTACAAGAGCTTCTTCTCCCTTCTTCACACCCCAACCACTCCTTTTATAGTCTTTACACAACCCTCTGTTTCCTCTGTTTCCTGCTCTCTGCCGTTGCTTGTGAAGCCCAGCCAATGGAGACGCGTGGATCCCGTGTGTCTGCCGAAGCCCAAAGCCGTTTGAAAACACTGAAGGTCGACCACTGTCGAAGCCCTTTTGACTGCCTTTGAATGAACTGCCGCAAGCCTGCATGCATGGGGTATGCGCCTGCCGACGTTCTCATGTGCCCTGCAGCTGCTTTTAGCCTTGGATGAAGACTCCACGTGAAGAACCCACCGCGTTGAAGACTGCAACTGTGAAGGACCCACCTAGCCTTGCCGCAGTTGACGTCCTCCTTTTGGCCGACGTCTTGCGTTGCTGTGGAGGACGCGTGAAGACCCCAGCCATGCAGCGAAGTGGAACCTCCACCTGCAGAAGGAGCCCATGGCCATTTCGCATTTTGATCCACCCTGCTACATCTTGCATTGTCTTGTCTCCATTGTGTGGAGCATGCTGAAGCCCCACCACATTGAAAAAAGAGGGCTTGGTGTGTTTGCATGGTCCACGTGAACCTCCACCACGTGAACACCTTTGGTGCATATCACACCTGCCAAAGCCATGTGAAGACACTGTAATTTGTAACTTGGTTCATTATATATATATGTTGATATATATAGGTTGCATGGGCCCCACGTTGAATCCCATTTGGCGTGAAGATGTGAAGCCTTGCATGTGAAAGCCGTTGGATGTGAATCCGCTAGCGTGTTGTATATGTATATGATATATACTATGTAACATGTATAATATATATGCATATGTAGGAATACATATATATGTAAATATATTCTATATATAGATATAACTATGTATTGAAATTCATTTACTTCTTTTTAATTTTCTTTTCTTTATTTGAATTATAGATAGATATATATATATATATAGTAGTATGATATATATTTATTAATATAGATAAAAATATATCTATATATATAAATAGATAGATAGAGATATATCTATATATACCGTAGAATATATATGAGTATAAATCTATTTATAGTTTTCTTTTTCTTTTTTATCTTTTGATTTAAGATTGGGCTTGGTCGGGATGGGCTTTGGCTCATTCTTGAGCAGACTTGAGAGTGCCTGCAAAATAACATATTTATTGCTCATATTATAATAATTTCATCACACAAAGTATTTTGATCGAAAATTGATATTAAGTGTGATAAGTGCATAATTAGTAATATTAAAGCTTATAAAAAGTGTGAATATCATAAATTAACTCATATAAATGCACATTTATCACCTTCTGCGCTGGTTCATCCCCACGTCGGCCCTCATTTGTGCCGTTTCAGCCCAACACCAGTTGCCATCCAAACATTCGACCTCCCAGTAGCCTTAATAAGCCCTGAATTCAGTCTGAACCCAGTGCATTAACCCTGTTAGCCCTCCTGCTAACCTTTATCGTATTATGGAGAAGCACGACTCTTCACCCAAGTCTAAGAGAGCTAAATTAACGGGGTTTTACCCCTACATTATACCATTTGACCGCCATGTTTTCCCCTAACCCTGCTAACTCTCGGGGTTATGCCACTGCATGTCCTCCAATGGTCACTAAGGGGATATCGATAAATACCATGACAAGTGGACACTGTCCCATCCCATTTAGATCCCCTTGGATCTCGAGCTTCGCCCATCTTTCCTTTGGCTTCCACCCCGGCACTCCGTGGGTGGATGACCCGTATTCCCATTGGACTTAGGCCAAGATATGGGGATATGCCATCGGATTTAGTCCGCACGTTATTATCACATCCTATATTGCACGACTACCTATATTTCACGTCCTGCAACTGGAATTAGCATTATAGTCTTATCTTATCTTGCCCCTAAGGCATTCTCTCTTGGTAACTAATCAAGGGTTTTCCTTCTTCTGGAAGGATGTAATTAACGTCATAGCCTTTATGGTATGGCGGACTTCGGGTCCTGACACGAATATCACAATCGACTGACCGAGTCAGATCGAGTGCGCAATAATTTGTCACACGTGTGACTGGCACGCCTACGCACCCCATGCACGCCCTATAAACGCGTGTCACCACCTTTATATATTTCTTTGCATAATACGAGGGGAAGAGGACTGTGGCTTACAATAGTTGATAATAATAATAATAAAGGGGGCATCATCATGACCATCTGTCAGCCAAAATAAAAGAGAAGGGTCCCCTCCACGTGAACAACATAGAAAATCATCCATGTTATTAGAAATTGATACATAATTAGATATATATATATATATATATATATATATATATCAAATGATGATTATCATTTAGTGATTAGTTAAAAAATTATTATATATTTGGACATGATATTTTTGCATGTATAATTATTTTGTCAATTAGTTATTTTGATCATAAATTACACAAGACAGAACCAAATATCAAACCCTCACAAAGAAATGACCGAATTAATCAACATAAACCTTAGATTAATTTTTGTCATCATGTTTAGGCTTATTAAATTAAGTTGTCTAATTTTTAGATTCATTTTAATCCAAATGGCCAGCAAGCTCATTGCTTCGAAGCTGACAAACTGGACAAACTTAATAGAACCAACTATGATATGTGGCACCGAAAAATCCGATATGCCCTTATCCATAACAACATAGAACATGCCATTGACACAAATGCTCCGGAAACTAATGAAACATCCACGGAAGTGGAAAAGAAAAAATGGGAGCAATGGTTAATAGATGACAAAAGGGCTAAGAGTCTAATGTTCATGTTCATGAAGGATAATTTGATAAAGTTTTTCGAAACTTACAAAGTCTCCAATGAACTATAAAAAACTATCAAAGAGAAGTATGACACCAAAACCGAGGTGAATACTCAACTCTTATTACATCGTTACAACACATGTAAGATGCAGGAAGGTGATAGCATAGTCGAGCATGTGAATAAAATGATTGTCATGGCTAAGGAGCTATCGACTGTTAGAACTGAAATTCCAAAGAAAATGTAGGTGACAACTATATTAAATAGTTTGTCAGCATCATTAGACATGGCTACCACAACTCTAAGAATGAGTGGTTCCATTATAAGTGTCACAGACTTGCCAACTAGGTTAGCAATTGAGCAAGATAAAATGGGCAGGAGAAAAGAGCTAGAAGTAAACCTGCAGGAGGCCAATGCTATACATCGGAAGCCCATCGGTCAGAATCGTCCACTCGGAACTCAAAGACTCAAGTTTAAGGGCAACAAGTTCCAAGGCAAAGGAAAGAAAGTTTCTTGTGGTGCTTGCTACACATGTGGGAAGCTTGGCCACTTTATGACAGACTGTCCCCAAAAGCACGAAAATGAGGGTGGAAACAAACACCCAGAAAATAGAAGAGCCGAAAAGAGGGAATTCATTGGCGTCACGGAATGCAATGTCGCGATGGCCGACTAAAATGAATGGTGGGTCCATTCTGGAGCCACTCGTCACATTGCTAAGATAAAGAAGGGGCTGGTGACGCTAAACAAGCTCAGGTAGGAGAACAGAGAATATACATGAGTAACAACACCTATCTGGATGTGGAAGGTGTTGGTAAATATAGGCTGGATCTTGAGGATAACATCATGGTCCTCAAAGATGTATTCTATGCACCTGAAATCTGACGGAATTTAATCTCTGTACCGGCCTTGATGAAAAATGGCCTGGAAGTGCAATTCTACAATAACTGAGTGTCAATAGAGAAAGATAGGAAAGTACTTACCATTGGGAGGTTTGTCCCCGAGCATGATTTATTCTGTTTCCCTGTAATTAACATCGAGAATAATAATATTGAAGTTTCTGAGTATTCTTGTGTTCTTTATCAGAATGTGATCTATGACATTTTAGATTGGAATATCTCAAAAAATCTAAAATAGAATAAATAATAAAGATGGGGCTACTGTTGGGTTTGTCAAAGGTGGAATTAACACCTTGTGAACATTGTTTAGTAGGAAAAATGACTAAGAAAATCTTCGCAGTAGGACATAGATCAAACGAATTGTTAGAGTTGGTCCACTCAGACATTTGTGGCCCCCTAAGTATAAAGACATATAACAACAAGGAATATTTCATAACCTTCATAGATGATTATTCCAGATTTACCTATGTCTATCTGATTTCTGTAAAATCAGAGGCATTTGATTGCTTCCGAAACTATAGAATGGAAGTGGAAAGGCAACATGGAAGGAATATTAAGGTGTTAAGAACGGATAGAGGTAAAAAATATAACTCAAAGGAATTTGAGTTATATTATCAAGAACACGGGATTAAAAGATATATGACAATGCCTTACACGCCACAACAGAATGGTATGGTAGAAAGAAAGAATAGAACTTTAATGAATGATGTTAGATGTATGATATCGCATTCGGGTCTCCCTAAGAATTTGTGGGGAGAAACATTGATTATGGCAAATCATATCTTAAATATAATTCTCACAAAATCCGTAGAAAGTACACCTTATGAATTATAGAATGGGAGGAAACCCGATTTGAGTCGTCTCAAGCAGTGGGGATCAATTGCCCACGTTCTCATTCCGAGTCAACTTAGAGATAAGTTGGACTCAAAAATATTGAAATGTAAATTCATAGGGTATTGTGAGAAATCATCTGGTTACAGATTTTTTCATAAAGAAAAAGGGATCGTTGAATATAGGGATGCGGTATTTCTAGAAAATCTAGAGGAAGAGGAATCTCATGAAATGGAGAAAGAACCTCTGGTTGTAATAGATGATGACTATTACAAAGATATCCCTAGAAATGATCCATAAATTGAGGAAGAACCTCAAAACATGAAAAATGAACCAGTACCTATCAATGAAGTGCAGCCTAATCAACCAGCAATAGGCAACAAAAGATTGAGAACTCCACCGGCATGGATGGATGATTATCATTTGTATTCATGTGATCCTTCTTGTCTGATGATAGACATGGAAGATGAAAATTACGTAGATCCCATGAATTACATAGATGCGATGAAATCGTATGATACAGAATCATGGCAAGACGCTATGAATGAAGAAATTGATTCCATGAAAAGGAACAATGTATGGGAATTATGTGATCTACCAAAGAATCAAAATGTTATATGATGCAAATGAGTATTTAAGAAAAAGCTTCGAGCTGATAGGTCTATCGATAAATATAAGGCCCAGTTAGTTGCCAAGAGGTTTACGCAGAATCTAGGTATAGATTTTCAAGAAATCTATTCTCCAGAGGCTAAGTTTACATCTATAAGAATGATCTTGGCAATTGTTGCATATTTTAATCTGGAACTGCACCAGATGGATGTAAAAATAGCATTCGTTAACGGAGAGTTGAAGGAAGACATCTATATGTAACAACCTGATAGATTTAAGATGGAAGGCTAAGAAGAAAATGTATATAAGTTAAAGAAATCAATATATGGTTTAATGGTATTTCAAATTCCACGAAGTAGTTGTCCAATTAGGGTTTGTTTCAAACAAATTGGACAACTGTGTGTATGTCATGAAAAGTGGGAGTAAATATATCATGTTATCCATATATGTGGATGATATTTTGCTTGTCAGTAATGACATAGAAATGTTGAATAAAGTCAAATTTGAACTTAGTGAAAAGTTTGAGATGAATGACATGGGTGAGACATCCTATGTTCTTGGTGTACAAATCATGAGGGATAGAAAATTTAGAATGTTGAGTATAAACCAAGAAAAATATTTGAGGTCTGTACTCAAGAGATTCGGAATGCAGAATAGTAATTGGCGCCTACACCGTTGGTCCATCAGAAATGATTATTTAAGGGTCAATGCCCCGGAGAGGGACATGAGCCGCTCAAGGTGCCATATGCACAAGCAATCGGAAGCTTGATGCATGCAATGATGTGTACAAGACTAGACTTGGCATACCCAGTCAGTTTGGTAAGTAGATACTAAAGTAATCCTGGTCCAGCACATTGGAAAGTTGTTAAAAGGATTTTGAAATATCTGAGAGGAACTTTGCACCACAGTCTTGTTTATGAAGCTGATACGCTTGAAGTTCTCGGATATTCGGATGTAGACTTTGGAGGAGATAAAGATGACAGAAAGTTCACGTCGGAACATTTGTTCATCTTTGGTGGTGGTGCTGTTTCTTGGGGAAGCAAGAAATAGGGATATGTTACTCGATTCACACAGGAAGTTGAGTACGTTGCATGTAGTACAACTGCTACTCATGTAGTTTAGATCAGAAGATTCTTGAATGATTTGAATCTCAACTTAGTAGATAGACCAATTGAGATGTACTGTGATAATCAGGTAACTATTGGCCTGATTAACAGTGGAGCAAACAGTGCAAGAGGAAAATATATTGAAGTATAATATCACTATATTTGAGATATTGTACAGAAAAAGGAAATAAAAGTGACTTATGTTCCCACAAGTGATATGATTGCTGATCCATTGACGAAAAGTATCTCAGCAGAAAATTTCATTAAAGCATGTTGGCTTAATGGGGCTTATGAATATATAAGCCAGAAAGTAATATTTTCATGGATAATGAAAATAATGATACCTCTGACAGATAGTGAAAGTGTATCAAAATAGTACTCACGCATTCTGAGACAATGAGAAGAATGATATCTCTAACAGACAGTGGGAGTGTATTGAAACTACTACTCATGAATAATAAGAGTATAGCATTTATGAATAGTAATGGTGGATGAAAATGTTATTCACATACAGTGGGGAATAATTGGCCAAGTAAGAGTATGTCGAAAGTTGCTCACGGATAGTGGGAGTGTTTCGACAAAAACATTATATCACTCACGGACAGTGAGAATATAATAATTTGTTAGCCAAGTGGGAGATGCTAGTAGATGGCCAACGTCAACGATGGCAGCACCGAATGGACTTAGAGCCCATTCGGCGTCGAACTATGACAATCGTCCACCAAGAATCACGGAAGTGGGTGGGGTGCACAATGAGAGTGGGACGGAGGGGAGGTGGGGTGCAAGCACCCAATATAAAGCGATGGGTTGCCCATCGGAAGCGCATCCAATAGATTACAGAGATTGGAAATTCCTTACCTCGCTGGAGTCCCAAATCCCATCCCCCTTCACTCACCTCGCCTAGGGTACGATCCTACATGGAAGGCCTAGCTACTAACGAGTTGAAATTTGCAGAGAATATATCTGTACGTCATTCCGACACATACATAGACCTTGTTGATGCATCTCTCTCCTCATTCAGTCATTCTCATCATCCATCGACCTCTATTCCCAATTTATCCTTCCATTACATTTTTCCCATCATTCGTCTCTTTGAGCCCACATTTACTTCACACTAGGTACATGGTTAGTACTTTTTGTATGTTCTCTATGTAGTGGGTGGTTGATGTTTATTGTGAATAAAAGCATCTGTGTAGTTCATTTGGAAAAAAACATAGGATATGATGTCTCCGCCACCACCTGCCAGTGGCATCATTCCTATATAGATAATGGAAAATGGTGTAGAGGATGGAATGTTAGTGTTTCTTTTAAAATTTATCCTAATGTGAGGAAAAAAGAAGAGCACTATAGAGGCCATTCCCTCTTTACCACATGCACACGCACTACCATACGTTTGCTTACTCCCTTTTTTGGGTCATAGAAGCTTCCACCCTTTGAATGAGTTTTCTACTTCGACGAATGTCGGATCATGGAGAGGAAACCTTGGCTGCTGTGCTACCCTTCCCTTCTCCAAATTCTCCCAATATCCAATGTTCTTTAGACACTGGGATTAGACGGGTTCTCTCTTGTAGAAGGCAAGGCATACATGTAATCAAGGTTATCGGTATCGAATTGGATCTTCTTTGATCTGATATGGTATACGCGAGTCGCAACAAATCCGACTTGACATGCATCATCTCCTCCCTCTCCTCCTCCTTCTCCTCTCTATCTCATTGTGACTTGGCTCGATTTGACCCGACCTCGATCTTAGAGGTGATATGTACCATATCAAATTTTTTTAGATACGATACAGTATGTCCGAGTCGGATCGAGTTGACGAACCATGCATATGACGGCACATGAAGAATTGCGGAGCTGCAGATTTCTCCCATGCTTGGAATCTTTGAAAAGATGTGCTTTTTCAATTGTAACACTTCAACCTTATCCAACATGGTAAGAAAATCTCTATTCCACTTAATGTGGGCCATGAAGTTTTACGAGTAAATTATCCATAGATATGAACACAATGTTCGTTTAGAAGGTCTCTCTATATTCGTCGATTTTGAGAAAAACTCCTTAATGTATCATTCATATGTGATCCTCATGTCATCTCACGATTACTTGGGAAACCCTTCTCTAAGAAACTTTTTAAAAAACCTCTAGAGATCATTTTTCATAATCTCATACACGTGTCCCGAGGCTTTGGCATTTGGGAGGCCGTAAATCAATACTTGGATCAACGAGTTCATCTCAAGAAAAGGGATGATGCGGGACGGACCACGGACACGACTCCGAAATGATATGCGAACCTCAGACTCTAGACAAGCTCGCGATCGTCCCTTAGCGAGGGAAGCGTCGGACGTGCGCGGTTGAGAAATCGGCAGTGAGCTAGGGTGGTCGGCTCTCTCTCGTGCCCGAATCGGGTCACGGGACGGTCACGCACTCTCTCACAGCAGCAGCAATAAATAATATAGCGAGCTAGATATCCCTACACATGCTCTCTAGCAGCGGCATATAAAGCATATAAGGAAATAAGCGAAATGTCAAGTATCGGAGCGAATACGATACCTCCACCCTCTCGGCGTGGGGACGACGGACCCGGCCGAACTCGTACTCCCGGGGTAGTTAATACATGAATATTACAGCAATGAATTATGGCCCACTCCACGCAGGGAGGTAAAGGGCAACACAATGGGGCCCGGGAGGACCGATTTTGGGTTGACGGGCGGCTTCTCGCGTAGCTTCGGCAACACCCGAACTCGTGGCTGTGGGGCCCACGTGCTCTCCGGAGGGGTCGTGTGGGACCCCGTGGCATCGCTGTAGTGGGGACGCTTGGGGAAGTGCTCCCTAGGATGGCGACACGCTGGAACATCGACCGGAGGCCGGGCGGCTCCGTTCGGTACCGGTCGGAAAAACCGGCCACGGATCTGCACTTGCTGTTTTTCAGCGCGCGCTCCGGCGAGAACGGACACTGTGATCAGCCCCGATGTCAGATCGACACGAAACTGGTGCCGTTGAAAAGATGCTTCGAAATCCTTCAAGATAGGACTGGAGAGAGACGTTGGATTTTCACGGATCTGGACTTTATTGAATTTTCAAGCTACTGTTGTACAGTGGCCGAAATCTCAGAACAGCAGAGGAGTTGTCTGAGAACTACCGTTGACCGATTGGAAGACCTCCGAATATGAAGTTGTGTTCTTCATAAAGTTGTAGAGGATTGAACTAGGAAACCAGGGATATTTTTAGATCTGGATTTGGTGGAGGTTTGGATTTTATGGAGAATTTATACTGAAGATGGGTCGGATCTGGAAACAGGTGGACAGAACTGTAGCTAACTTTGAAAATGAATTTTGAAAAATGGATGGAGGGCTAACCAAAAATCAAGAAAAATCGTGGAAGGAGGGGTAGATGAGAAGAATACCCAGTAAAATTGGTAGGTCTGGGAAAAATCACAAAAGAGATTGAAATCGGGAAACTCAGGAAAACTAGAAATCAGATTTGAAAACAGGCAGATCTGAAGTGGGAAGAAGAACGAAAACTGAAAATTATGAATCGGAGGAATTTGGGCGTGAATTTTTTTGTGGAGATGGGGTTTCAAGTGGAGAACAACCTCTGAAAATTTCAGATCAAGAAGATGTCGGAGTTGATCCCAGGAATTCTTGTAGTAGACCTCTGTTCTGTGAAACAGAACCTTGGCAGTACTTCAGAATCGGCGTTGCGGCGGCTCGTTGGCGACACAGATGGCGGCGGCGGCACCGGAGATGAACTCAGAGATTGAGGGGGAAGAGATAGGGATGATACACTCTAGAATTGGGGGTTGGAGAAGATGAAACCAGAGGGAGAGAGGGCTGGGGCGCAAGAGGCTCTTGAGCATTCAACAAAATTTATATCTTTCATTAATTTCTAAATGAAAATACAAGGTTTTATATGATTCACATCAAATCAAATTTTCACCCTTGGATTTAGGGATGGGGAATGAATGGCTGGGATGAAGTGTGACCAACACACAAAAAATAAAATTAATATATAAGAGGGGGGGGGCCTATTGACCAAGGGGTGGCAAGGGGGACAAGTTGATATGGTAGGTAGCCTACCATGGAAATTCTTACCCTCTTGTCTACCCATGTGACATTTGATATTCAACCCTTCTAGATGGCCACCTAGGATGGTTGACCAGCCCCACATGGTCTAGGTGGACCAATGGGAAAGATGTGAGGGCCCCCTAGCTGGACCTACTGGCAAATTACATAGAAACCCATACAATCCAAGGGAATGACGTATTGGCTTACAAAGCCTTACAATTGCGCATGTACTTTCCCAAGGATATAAACACAAACTAAAAGGATATAAATGTAAAAGAAAATGTACATGCTCGGTGTCGATTCCCATCAAGAGAGCTATGATGGATGTAGGAGAAACACCATAAAAAGTTATTCTAATAGCTTGGTTTGGCATAAAATAGTATAATATGTTTAAAATATTATAAAATAAGCATTTTAATAAAAACTTTATGATATCTTATATCAAATTAAGTGATCCGTTACCTTGTATTTATTGGTTTTGATTTTGAACCGGCCAATTTTCAAATAAATCTAAGTAAATTTTGGATGATTCATATATGGTTTTTTAAGAAACATAATTTTTTTATTCAATGTGATTTTTTTTCTTTTTGTTCAATGGGTAAGAGTGAAGGGGGGGGGGGGGGGACAGGAGTACCGTACCGGTGATGCATGAGAGAGCCTCCCATCACAACACAAGGGAGGAGGAGCAGCCCGCGTGCAGCCATAGACATGTAAATGGATCGGATACGGAGCGGATAATGTGATATCTGAATTCGTATCCGATTAATAATTGAATTATCCGATTGTAATCGAATTATCCGTCGGATACTTCATTCGGATAATGATCGGATAAATACGAATTCGAATTCAGTTCGAATTTTAAACAAATAATTACTAGGCCTACTTAGGGGTGAGTTGTGTTAGCCATGTGAGAGCATCATATATTGTTTTCTCAAAACAAAAAGAAAGAGTGAAAGTTATTTTTATTTTGGGAGATGCTATCAAAAGATTAGACTTCATCCTAAAAAATAGGAGATAACTTACCAAATTGGTGTAAGTGAATTTATTATTTTTAAATTATATTTTGAGACAAAAAAGATAAAACAGAGTAATCAAATAATATATTAAGATTTAAGTTAATTATATATAGAGTATGCATATCACTACATTTTTATCTAAGGATTCGTACTCGGTCGCATAATATCCGACACGGATATCTCAATATCCAAATTTGTATTTGATTAATAATCGGATATCTGATATCTGATTAAATTATTCATCGAATATTTTATTCATATAATTATCTGATTAAATGAATATGAATTCGATTTCAATTTGAATTTTAAACGGACAATTAACCTCCACTTTCCCTACCATCGGTGGAGTGCAAGGATTGGGCCATTCAACATGATTCAATATGATTTTAATAACCTTTTCCAACCATAACCAGCAACTTTGTTATTAAAAAATAGAGAAAATTATTGACAAGGTAGAAAAAATCCACAATATTCAACAGAGACTATAGGTTTAAAATATCTAAAAGAAACACTCTCCGTGCATATCGTATCTATGAGAGACAAATTATCGAAAATGTCTATATTTAAAAATAGACTTTTTAAACATATATCTATATATAATATGAATTTTATATATTTTAACATGAAATATCTAAAGATGATATCACTTACTGTAACATCAAAATTAAGGTGCAATATTGTGAACACTACATTGTAAACTAATATATCAAAATATAAAATATTTTACACATGAAATAGCATGTTTCATTAGATCATCTTTTCTCCTGTACGATGAAATAAATAAGTTAATTTTATATTTAATAATTATGCTATGTTTACTCTATTTTAATATATTAAAAATATATTATATATATTTGAATTAGAATAGTTTACTTGTTGAACAATTGAGGGCATGTTTGGTATTATAGTAGGAAAAATATGTTTTCACTTTTCGCCCTTTATGAATATGAATTTCAAGAAGAGTGTAATTTTTAGATATTTTAAAGTTAGCATACACTTAATAGATATTTTGAAATTTTTTTAACTTTTGTAGTAATTTTCCCAAATAAATATTCCTAGCATATGATATATTCCACTCTATACCTCCACATTTATGATATTGTCATATATACTTCTATGTAAATAAATCAATATTGTCTTGTTATAACCGTTATGCTCTAACATCGTCAAAATTAATGATATATTAATGTAAAATATAAGATCTTAAAAATATATTCAAGATAGCATGACGATTGTAGAGATTTGTATGTCATTATTTTAATTATGTGAGACTAAACAAGGATAAACTAATCTTTTTTTCATCTTAATTTGCCTTCCATTAAATGAAACAACCAGAGGGGCATGCACAATGAAATAAGATTATTATAGGGAAATATATAATAATATGAAAACTATATGGATGTAAAGTAGAATATATAAGATTACAAAGACATATATGTAATTATTTCTTAAGAATGGTAACAACAGATAATATCATACCACGGAGAGGAGAGGAGAGCAGAATTTATCGGTCCGCTCGTACTGTGCGTATTACACTTTTGTTGATACGGTACGATATTGTATCATATCATTTTGATGTGTGTCAAGAAGTAAGTATTACTTTATAAACATTTAATATAACAAAATATGATAAAAAGTTATATGTAGTACAGTTGAGCGTTTGTGATTTGAGCATGAGGTCGAGGGTTCGAATCTCACTTATGTCATGATTTTTTACTTCAATTTACGAAGAACAATGAAAAAAAGAAGAAAAACTTACACCTTATGGATTTCAAACTTGAGATCTTAGAATCAAATTAACTATGGAGACACATTTGACATAAAATAAAATTTGTACTATTTATAAGAATATGGACATAATTTAATTGAATTCAAATGGAGAGAGCTATTTTAGCTTTTGTGCAAAAAAGGATTTTACAAAGGAGGGAGAGTTAGACACAAAAATGCCCAACTATGTTAATCGGGCGAAGCTATCTAAAGTGGATTCTTAAAGATTTTTAATGATTATAATCAATGATATTCTGTGAATTAAGTACGGCACAAGGATTATTCTTGAAAGTGCTTTGGCAGATGAGTTTCAAACACATCCTTAAGGTGCATTTGAAAGTTCACGTGAATTTTAGCTTTTTTGAAAAAGATTCTAAAGGGAGAATGTATTTCTAAGACTTTTCAAAAGATGGCACATATATACAGGGAAGGTGGAAGTGTGTAAAGAGTTTTTCAGGACTCTATACAGATTCATCTACATTCTAGGCACATACTTGAAGCCGCATGTGAGTTGGTTTTTGCAAACATTCAATATTTTGAATAAACTCTGATTCTTTTCTGGCACTACTTAATCGCCACTTTTCTATCTATCCAATGCTAAAAAAAAACCATGAGCTTTTGTGGTGGTGACTTATCTTGTAGTCCTAGCTGTGGATGTGAAATTGTATTTGGAGACAACTTTTTGATGGAGATTATAGGAGATCAGGTTTCAGAATTCAGCTATGATTTTAGGGATTGCAATGATTGCAACAATTGACCGATTAGCAAATTGGATCATTAAAGTGAAATGAGAGCCTCTGCTACATGACATAGGACATTATGTTGTTCTTCAGTTAGGCTGACTCCAAATTTAGGATTTTGCAATATCGGAAGTTGCAGTAACTTTTGCATTGTTTGATGGTCCACAGAAGGGTTTATGAAATTAGGGCCTGTTTGGATGCAAGGCATAAACATGTTTAGGTTTATCATAAACTCATTTTTTGTTATAACTTTAGTTTGGATGGTTAAAAATAGATTTATCATAAACTTACTTGAGTTTATGATAAACCCAAAATCTCCCCATAAATGCGTTGTCCATTAACCTACTCTGAGTTGGTTTATGCTGGAGACTCTCCCTGTGAATTGAGCTTATCACAAAATCACTTATGTTTATGTAAAACAGCCAAACATGAGTTAATAGAAAATGAGTTTATGATAAACAGATTTATGATAAATGTGTTTCTGATAAATCTTGTAAACTTTCACAGGCTGCATCCCAACGTGGCCATAATGAGAGTGGAAATGAAAGCATTTTTTTCATGGGGATTTTGTAAAAGGATAAACCATTTCTCCAGATGAGGAATTAGACAGATGAAGTAAGCTCGGGAAAATATCATTTAAGGGCCATGATACATGTCTCGTCGCCTTAGTGCAAATATGATGCACAAATCTGTTTCAACAATGTTAGCTGGTCCCTACGAACTGATAAGAGTTCCCATACTAAACACTGCCTTCCCCTGTCTGCTGATCTCATATCTTGCGTTTGAAAAGTATGTTTCTAGACATCTTATCATCAACAAAAGAGCGGTTAAATGGGATCTATATGGTTGAGAGATAATGGGCTATACATAGAAGAAGGGAGGTGAATGTTGGAGGAGTTGGTATCAACATGACAATTTTCATGTTGTGTCCACTGGGTAACATCGTACTAAAAGGGGGACAGGGTGTGGCAATTTTGTAAAAGAGTATGGCCTGTTAGATACCTCCATCAAAATGAATTTTGGTCATTTTGTTATTCTCAAGTTTCCTCTCCATGATCATTCTATAATATCTTTATAGCACTATTTCTCCATATGCTTGATCATCTAGCACTGTCATAACTCCATTATGGAAATATGCAATTAGCATATTCACACATACCTTCATGCCAGTTGTGTGAAGATGGGAAACACTATTTTTTCTGGTAACTTCTATGTGCTCTTTCTAGCTACCATCTGCAAAATAGAAACAGTTCAAAAATTTGGAATTTTTTTATGGATCCTGGCCTGGCCTTTTGTTCCATTCTCTTCCACGTTTTGACATCAACTCCATTGTTTGCATCAGGTTGCTATTCTGAATGGTATCACAATGGGTGGTGGTGGAGGAATTTCCATTCCAGGGACGTTCCACATTGCAACTGAAAAAGCTGTATGTATTATTACATATTTCGCCACTTTTCTACAAATTTGATGTGCACATAAAAAATGAGAGAATTTTAAGTTTGTGGCTTTATCAGAGATTCCAATTTGTTATTAGAAAAGGGTTATCTTGAAGTATTTGGGTTTTGTTAATTGGAAGTTACTTGGGCTTTTCATCCATGTGACTTAAGAAATTAATGGAGCCATTATGTGTATGCGTATGTAGGTTATGTATTGACTATTAGTCTGTTGCTTCCTCATTTCGTTACACATGCAAGGAGGAAGAAAGTTAATTTTGAAATGATTTCAATGTGTCCATGTGGTCTTGGTGCCATAATAATTCAAGAGCTCCCATGAATATTGATCGTTAGCATTTTAATTTATTTTGGACAGAGATGTGGATGTCAGGCACGGGTGTGCACAACTGTGCTATGTGGCTGCTATCCAACTTGTTGACATTCTTATCCATCTGTTTGAATGCTGAGGAAAGGATTACTTGCTACTGTTAATGGTTTTCTTTTTTCCTTTGTTTGTGGGAGGGAGTGGAGATGTTGAGATATCATCTGGTTTGTGGGGAGTTTGTAGTCACTTCAATTATGCTTCAATATGGTTTTTAAAAAAAATCTAAGAGAGTCTAATGGTAGATGGTCTACATCATAGTGGAGGAGAAGGGAATAACAGCATTCATGTTCTCCCTCGTGTTATAAGTGGGTAACATCTTGTGTTGATGTCTACTTTGACACCAACACCAGAGTACAATGATGACTTCATCATTGATGGTGCCTTTGATGTGCATCTAGGCAGTTCTTTCTATTCTATTTTTATGTTTTCCTTCCTCCTTTTTGAAGCATTCTCTTTTCATGTTTTTCTTCAACATATTAAAGGCTGTAAGGGGTTCTCTCCTTGGCCATGCCATGTCATGTCATGCCATGCAGTTTCCTGGTCAACATGATAAAAGCTTGAAGTAACCAGATAACAGTGCCTCATTTGGTCTGACTGAACAGTGCCCCATCTGGTCTGACTGACCACACAGTCTTCAATCCATCATTTAATCCATATCAGAATCTGTGTTGCGGTCATTATGAGCACAGTTTTACATATTATGATCTATTCTTGTTTATCTGGAATTCCATTTATTTGATTTTAAGTTTTTAGCTGTGCTATTCCATGTGACGCTCTTCATTTTAAAAGCATATCAATGAAAGCTCTTAATTTTAAAAGCATATCAATGTGCCTCTTGAGACATTTTTGCATATACCAACTACAAACAGTTTGCAAATTTTTGCCACTCCGGAACTCAAATTGGCTTCCATCCTGATGCTGGGCCTTCCTTCTACCTTTCACATCTACCTAGGTTTCTGGGTGAGCTTTCCTGCATGATTTGATTCTGTTTATTGCAGTGTCAGTGTATCTTAAGCCTTTTGTTTAATACTTTTATATAGCAGCATAGTTGTCAAGGCGACAAGGCGCTCATGGGGTCTCTAAACGCTTAGGCAACAAGGCGTCCGCTTAGGCGTCGCCTAGGTGACACTTTGGCCACTAATTAAAAATTCTAAAATATATATCTCATAATATATAAAATAACAATAAAATATATGAAAATATTATAGAAAAAATAGAAAATTTAGAAGCATGAAGAAATTGCAGTAATTAAATTGCATGACAATTATAGAAAATTAAATTGCATAAAAATACAGAAAAATCTAAAAAAAATTCATAAAATTACAAAAGAACATAATAACATCAAGAAAATTACAGAAAATAAAGGTCAAAGGGTTAAACACACTAACCTGTGGGCTACATTTTTTTAGCTTCATCTTTTTATTAGCTCCATCCTGAAAGATATTAGACATAATATGGAAAACAAATCCTACCAAACATAATAAGTTATTAACAAATAACAAATCACATCATTAAAAAAGAATCAAATAGTGGCACTTATCAAGTATGATATAAGATAACTAGTTAACTACTAAGAAATGTTCATGTCTAAGCGTCTTAACATTACATGAAAAACTAAATTCTAAAACCAAATGGCACTTCTGCTGGAATGGCCCCATCATGATTGTCATTCTCACCATCTTCTTGGTGAGCTTGACCTTCACTAGACTCCCATGGAACATCATCATCATCCTCTTCAGATTCTTCTTCTAGTAATTCTCCATCATCCGACAGATCATCATAATCTCTTGGTTGTGCTCTACTTCTTGTTGGTCTTTCATATGATACTTCCATAGCAAGCTCAACATCTGCCCAAGTAAGATCTTCATCATCATGAACTAAATTCTTTGACTTTTGAGTCATCCACTCACTCCCCCAATCTAAATTTGGTAGACAAATGAGATCATATTTTTCTGGATGATTTTTCCTGTCTTAGAATCTCTCTTGAAGACGACGATTATATTTAACATATACAAGATCATTCAATCTTTTATGTTCCAAGCGGTTCCTCTTCTTGGTGTGAATCTACATGCAAAGAATACAAGTGGATAATGTTAAATAAGGATAATATTAATCAATGTAAAAGAAAAATTAGAAATTAGATGAGTTTGTGAAACTTACAAATTCAAATGTACTCTAATTCCGTTCACACCCAGAATCACTACAACAAAGCCCAAAATTCTTATCGCAATATTCTTCAATTAGGAAGTTTCCCCACCATATGTTACTCACCACTCAACTATAAAAAAAATAACATGTCAAAATATTGTTATTTGAAAAAATACCAAGTAAAATTTAAAAATTATAAAAAGATACACTTACTTGGCATTCTCCTGTCGCGAGCTCTTATGGCTAGTTCTCTTCCGAACATCCCTCTTTCATACAAATACATTATAACTTGATCACTTATCTTGAAGATCCAAATCTGACACCATTCTTTCAAGACATGTAAAAAAATCACTCTCAAACTTCTCACATGAACTAACATCTTTCTCTCTAGCCTTGAAATATAAGCGGGGATTTAAGAAAAACCCCGCCAAATGTAAAGGATGGTGCATTTGATCTTGTCATCTTTTATCAACTATCTTCAGAATTGCCTGGAATTTTACTTCCTGCATATGGATAATGGAGTTTAAAGCAAGGAAAAATTTTAAAATAAGCAAATTTAAGCATAGTAAATATACCTTGGAGCCAAAACTTTGAACAATTTACTCTTTTGCATACTCTGTGGCAGCGTATATACAAGGCATTGTTTTTCATCTCCATCAACCAATCTTAACACTTGCAAAATTGGTTGAGAGGCTCTCAAAACATCTTCAACACCATGCCAAAATCTCACCTGGAAGACAATACTTGAGGCATTCTTCCCTGCATTTGTTGATGACCAAATACTCTTATATCAAGCTTCAGAACTAAATAGTCTCCGAAGAGCCCTTTTTATTGCATCATCATTCAACCTCTCCAATGTAAGAAATGATATGGCAAATCTAGTCACATCATATCTCACCAATTCTCTACCCTTGGTTTCCTTTCTCATGTGTTCAAGAAGGCGAGTGTGAGTGTAAATATAAGCTGTCAACTTCTTAACTTTTGTAATTACATTTTATAACCCTTTAACTTACCAATATCTTCTAACATGAGATCCAAATAATGTGCAGCACAAGGTGTCCAGAATAATATTTTTCTTTTATCCATCAACAAACGACCAGCTGCTACATTATATGATGCATTATCAGTTACAATTTGTACCACATTTTCTTCTCTAATTCTTTCAACCATTTTATCAAGCAACTCATATAACAACTCTGCGTCTTCCTTCTTATCAGAAGCATTAACTGACTCAACAAAAAAAGTCCCTTGTGAACAATTGATTAGAAAATTGATTAACTTTCTTTGTCTTTTATCGGTCCAACCATCACACATTATTGTACAACCATATGTCTTCCAATGCTTTTGATATTCCTCATACATCAAGTTTGTCTTCTCCACCATGTCCTTCAAAAGGGACACTCTCAACATGTGATAGCTTGGGGCCTTATACCTTGGTCCAAACCGTCCTATAGCCTCCACTGCATGTTCAAAGTATTTTAGACGTGTTACATTGAATGGTATGCCACCTTCACAGAACAAAGTGGCAACATACTCATCAGCCATCCTTTTATTTTCTTTGTTCCATCTATTTTCTAACGTGGATTGAATTTTCTTCCCACTTCTTCTAGCATCAACAAAGTCTTCTATACTCATTCTTGCAAATACATCAATTGGCCCTTTGGATTTAGCTGTAGGTGATTTGCTCGTCCCCGAACTCTTTGCAGAAGAGTCCAATGTTGAAGAACCTTGTCGGGACTTTTTCACATGTCTCTCCACTTCACGTTCATCATCAGAATCTCCTTCAATCGGAATACTCTCATTTGGCTTTCTTTTTTTGTTTTTGTTCATCCAATTGAGCATATCTTCAGCAATTTGTCTATTAGTATTTGGGCATTTTTTCACATCCCAAAAACCACCAATCAAATGTTCCTTTTGTCTTTTGATGCCCCCATTAGTAATCAAGCCACAAAGATCGCACTTGACCTTGTTCTTAGCATTTACGTCAGGCCAATATGCATACTTCCATTCTGGATCTTTTGACTTTGTTTTTAATTTTATCTCGGTCTCAGCCGTGGAACTATTATCTGCCATGATCTACACGTAAAACAATAACTAATAATGAAAATTATTTTAATTTCAATTTAAAAAATTAATTTAAAGAACTATTATCTGCCATGGGGGTCGGGGAGAGGAGGGAGGCAGAGAGGGAGAGAGACTGAGAGAGAGGAGGGAGACAGAGGGAGAGCGACTGAGAGAGAGGAGGGAGACAGAGAGAGGGGCCGGAGGGTAGAGCCGAGAGAGAGAGAGAGAGAGGGGGGGGGAGAGAGAGGAGGGAGACAGAGAGGGGTTGGGGGGGATTGCTCCGGTAGTCCGGTGAGAGAGAGAGAGAGGAGGGAGACAGAGAGGGAGAGACTGAGAGAGAGAGAAGGGAGGCAGAGAGGGTCGGCCCGCCGGGGGGGTTGCTCGGGTGAGAGAGAGAGAGAGGAGGGAGACAGAGAGGGGCTGTGGGTGAGAGAGAGAGAGAGAGAGAGAGAGGAGGGAGACAGAGAGGGGCCGGGGGGTTGCTCCAGTGAGAGAGAGAGAGAGAGGAGGGAGACAGAGAGGGGCCGGGGGTTGCTCCGGTGAGAGAGAGAGAGAGGAGGGAGATAGAGAGGGGCGCCGGGCGGGAGAGCCGAGAGAGAGAGGGGCAGGGGGGACTCACCGGCGGCGGAGGAGTTGCAGGCGCGGAGGAGGAAGACGCCGGAGCCCGCGGGGGAAGCCGCAGTAGGGGAGGAGGAGGACGTCGCATCGTCGCCGCGGCGGCGGAGGACTTGCAGGCGCGGAGGCGGAAGACGCCGGAGCTCGCGGGGGAAGCCGCAGCCGGGGAGGAAGACGACGTCGCCGCGGCGGCGGCGGAGTTGCAGGCGTGGAGGAGGAAGACGCCGCAGTCGGGGCCCGAGGGGGAAGTCGCAGCCGAGGAGGAGGGGACATCGCCGCAGCCGGGGAGAAGGGGACGTCGGCGGTGTCTCCGCGCTCCGGAGACGGTGGTGGAGAAGTTTTCGCAGGCGTGAAGAGGAGGAGGTGACGCCGGGGCCCTCGACGACATCGACTGCAGCGGACGGTTAGGGCAAATCGAGGTCGAACAGGACCGGGGGGGAGGTCAAGGGAGGTTGACCATCGTGGGGGAGGGTTTTAACTCACGGATCCGCGCCCGCGGGCGGTCCAGGCGGGTTATCGGGTCAGCTCGACCGGATCCAAGGCGACCGGGCGGTCGCTTTGGCGCCCAGACCGCCTAGTCGGTCTGCCTGGGTTGCTTTTTCACCGTTCTGAAAGGCGGCGGTCCGCCTCTCACGTTCAGCAGCGCCTAGGCGATGCCTAGGCGCCCGCCTTGACTACTATGTATAGCAGGCATCAATTATTGTTTCACTAATGGTGAGTGAATCTGAATTGATATGCTAAATGATAAAATAATACTGAGGCAGAGGTAGATCTTGAAGGGGTGCATTGGTGCCTTCAGAACTGAGATTAACGAGAAATATGAATGGGATGGGACGATGAAGATGAAGGATCTTCCTTGTATTAGATTTAAACCTTGCAAGTGAAAGTTTTTTTTTGAAAGTGGGTGGTACCACTATTGTATTTAAATAAAAAAGGGATGTACAACTATAATCATTGTGTTTCGAAAAGTCCCTTGACAGCAAGAACGGTCGACACCAAGGCTGTGTGACCCACACTAACCCCCCAACAAAGCAAAAATAGAAGAGTTGTGTGTAGGGGTGAGCACGGTTTGGTCTGGTTTGGTTTGAAGAGAATTTTTCTCAAACCAAACCGAACTGAATTAAGGCTTCAACCTGAACCAAACCAAACCAAATTACTTTGGTTTGGTTCGGTTTGAACCATATTCATCTCCCCTTTTAGAAATTAGATTGGATTCAAACAAGAGTAGAGAAAGGTAGGATAGCAAAATTTCTACCAAATAAAGTAAATATTAAAAATATAACAAAAAATGTTGTAACTTGCAAGAACAAGCTCTATAATATTTTCACATAAAAAATTAATAACTTCAGTTACAATTAAATGAAAGGTGATTTCTGTTGGATCCCCGAATGAGAGATAATCCTATATCAGAAAACACATGTGAGTTTCTTGAGTTTATAGTCTTGGGCGCCTTCAACCTTAGCACCTAGGTTCTAAGGTTTGTAAGATGGTATCAAAGTAAGCCAAGGTCCAATATGGTATTGGTGCCACCTCCTTTCTAATCTATTTTTATGGCCTTTTGAATCAGGGTTTATAGTTACATATACACTTATATTTGCTTGACAAAAATATTTTTAAATTCGGCTTATTTGGTTCGGTTTCCTAAACTTCAAAATCAAACCAAACCAAAATTTTTAATACGGTTCGGTTTGAACCCAAACCGATTTTTTTTTAAATTTCAACCCAAACCAAACCGAACCAAATCCATCGGTTCGGTTTGATTTTCGGGTTAAACCTGAATAATGATCACCCCTAGTTGTGTGAATTCACATTACAAAGGAGCTCCGCCCACTCTGTCACTCTCTCATAAATAGAAGACACCACCTTGCCCACTGCTCTAGCTTCTCCTCTGAAAGTTTTGTTGTTTCTTTCTCCTCATAAAGTGCACAAGGTAGCGTGAAGGATAAGCAACCAAATAGCTTTGTCCCCTTTCTGATTCCGATTTCTGTGCCATTGCCCAATCCGATGCTCGACACTCACCTGCGTGCCGATAACACCATGTGTCCTACTTGTGATTTTAGCCCAGACCTCCTTTGAGTAGGAGCATCTTGTGAAGAGGTGATTCAAGTTCTCATCCTCCTCTTCACATAAGCGACTTGATGACTATATGGTGTAGAAAAGGTGCAAGCCTGTCACAAGTTGGTAGCTTCCTATGTGAGATCCTCCGGATAAGAACCTTCACTTTTAAAGGACTCTTATGGTCCTAGATCTATGAGGCAAAGTGATGACATACCCCTCCATCGGATTTGAAGGTATAGGCTAACGTAACTGAGAAGCATCCCTTCTTCTCCTACCTCCATTGCCACTAGTCCACTTTGGCTGGCTCTTGCAAGTGAAAGTTACTTCATGCGGGAACTTTATTTGCATCTTATAAGCATCTTTTCATGTGATCTATGCATTTGTTCACAGTGATTTACTGCCATTTCTAGCATTTGATTACCTTAAAATGTACTTTCTGAATTTACCTTCTAAATATCTTTTCATTGGTCCTACTGCCATTTGTAGGCCACTATATGTACATGCTGATGTAGAATTGAAACTGCAATGCAGTAACGTGTCCATGACTCCATCATATTGATAAGGTGGCATTAGGACACCCTAGAACGGGATAATGGCCTTAAAAGATTCTACAGGGACAATTTTTTTCTCCCATATTATGGCACATTCCTTATCTTCCTTTCTTTCGTAATCGCGTTGTGTTTTGGATGTTATAACTCTACTGCAATATAGATGATCTGGGCACACGTGGTTTGTCAACAAGGATTCTATGTCGGAGTCTTAGAGACAATAAATCCAACAACCTGATATTGGGACATGAGGGTGCCATTGCCCAGTCTTCTAGGGGATGTGTACTTCCAGGGAATACTTTGCACTGCTCAATTTTAAAGTTGCTTCTATATGGTTGACAGGCGACAAGAAAATTAAATTTGGTAGCTTCTTGCTGGTGGCACTGTCCTTTCACCAGGAAGGTTAACCTGACAGTTGATTCTCGTTCTTTGGGGATAAAAACTAAAGTGAAAGAAGCCAACACAGGTTCTGGTTTTTGTGCTACTGCCTTGAACTATGCTGATTCTAAAGCTTATGATTCTTCACCAGATTCTTCAAACTCGACGTTTGTCAAAATTCCACTGAACACTCTTAGGCACTTTGTGGCCCCGTTACCTGGATTGCCAATCACCTCACCATACTGTAATATTATTTGACATACTTCCCCATAGATTAAGAATAGACTAGATACATGAAGTAGATTCTTTTCCATTCCACATGTTTGCTTCAGACATGACACATGCTGAATGGGCTGATATTTAGCATTTTTGAACTGCAAGCACACGTACACACGCACACACTCATTTGTATGTCTGATGCCACAAAATGTTGCATATGGGGAGTTGAGACTACCAGATTTGTAGGTACTTCATCTGAGACCTCTTAATTTATGTCAAGGCATCTCCCGAGGAACATAAGTGGCTTTTTCTCAAAAGGGGCCATGTTCAGTGTTCCAACACTAAAATGATACATGATTTTGTTCTCTAGGATGTCAAAAGGTGGAATTTTACCTCTTTTCCATGCACCTTTTTTTTTTTTTTGGGGGGGGGGGGGGTTGTGAGTTCCTGCCTTACACTAGCCTGTTTATGAGCCTTCCCTTTGAAGAGCCTCTTGTTTCTTAATCCTTTTAGACCTGCCTCAGTAGAGCTTGAACCGTGGGCATCCACATCAACACCTTGGTGTACATGGACTTATGAACCAAGGACTCCTTGTGTACACTTTTTCATTCGCCAACAATAGTCATGATGTGAAGGCATTTATGTGCATTCCCAAATAATGTAGTTCTTTTATTCCTCCTATAATTGCATTTTTAGCTATTTTTAAGTCACAGTGTGTTGTGCCCATCTGTTCTAATATGCTTGACAGTACATCCGATTTTTCTTCACCAAAAAATGGAATATCTATTGTGTATTATGCATGCATATTTTGTATATCTATTTCCTAATAAAGAGATCACATGATCTCGCCCTTTGTGCAGGAGAGTACTTGGCTTTAATTGGAGAAAAACTCAATGGAGTAGAAATGGTTACTTGTGGACTAGCAACACATTATTCACTCAGCGAAGTTCGTTTTTCAGGTTTCTGTCTTATTTAATTTGTTAAACTTCTTTTTCAGTAAATACCTTTCATGTTCTACAGAGGCTTGGATGGATTGAAGATCGACTTGGTCAATTGGTTACTGATGATCCCTCTGTTATAGAAACATCTCTTGAGCAGTACTCTGACATTGCTTTTCCAGAAAAGGGGAGTGCTGTTCGCAGGTATGTTATATTCTTCTCTATCTGTGATAAGTGAATAACTAGTTTTTGTTGTTTCTGGATAAGTTTGTAACCAAACCAACCCATGGGTCATTTTGTTGAATAATCTTTCTAAAGAGGAATAAGATGAACTTTGTTGATGAGGAGGTTAAGAGGCACATTGAGGGGAAAACAAGAAAACCCAGGGCCAAAGGTTTTGAAGAAATGTAGAAGACCATAGATAACAAAAACGTTTTTATTGGACGCGAGTGGAAGGAAATCATCGTCAGCTGCTTCTGGAAACCTCACTAAGATATACAATTCTGCAGTAAAACCATTGATCTGACCATGCCACAAACAATTTCTCCTAGCTAGGCAAAATGTTGATCACCGGTTGTAGACCATTAGACCTCTTTTTTTTTTTTTTCAACCCCAAATCACCTAATGGACTTAAAAGGGAGAGTGCACCCCTTTCCAGAGGAAAGGAATGTTCCCACTCCACCTTCAAGCCATTAGATGAAATTTTTATTGCATAAAAGTTGTATAGTGTTCAGTGGGACAAAGCCCCTTAGGTACATGCATCAAAAATGAAAATAAAGCTATACAGCTCCAATTGGGAGAGAAAAGGAGACTAAATCAAAACTATACATGTCTAATGCGTATATTGGGTATGTTGGCAGCATCGGCTGTAGCAGCTCCTCTAGCAATAAGTGGCAGCTCCTTTGTCGATACAAATTCAGTGTTGTGGCCTACACTGACAGCATGATTTGCCAATGCATCCGCTAGCATGTTAGTTTCCCTGTATGTATGTACAATCAAGCATTGAAACCTGTTGAATATATCTTTGAGTTTATACCACCAAGGGAGAAAAGACCAAGGAGGGCTTCTTTTGTCCTTTAATAATTTCACCAAGACTAATGAATCAGTGTATATAACCGAGGGGTATCTTGTGCTGTTGTGCTAATCTGAGGCCATCAAGAAGGGCTCTACCTTCTGCAACCATGTTGGAACCTAATCCATAGAAATAGGAAAATCCCAGTAGCATCATCCCTTTATTGTTTCGGAAGCATCCACCTCCTCCAGAGGGTCCCGGATTACCCTTACTAGCACCATCCACATTAAGGGAAAAGTTTATTGATGGAGCAACCCATCGGACAATGATGCAGCTAAGTCTTTTGTATTTGATGGAGATACTCATCTTTTGATATCTGTTACAGGTAGAATGGCCAATTCCCTGTTTAAAAGAAATCTGTTGCATGACTAGAATGATATCATCATGGATTTGTTCAGCAATATGAGAGAATCTGACTTTCATTCCTTCAAATCTGCTTCTGCATCTATATTTCCATGTTTCCCATACAATTAACATGGTAACCAACAAAGTAACAAAGCCTTGCGTGCTATGTGTAGTTACCTCATTAATGATTTTTTGTAACCCGTCTTGAATGGTGATAGTTTCCAGAAATGAATTATCAATAAGAGTAGCAAATTTTTTCCACAGATATGCTGCCATTTCACTATTGAGAAAAAGATGATCATAATCTTCAGTGGAATGAGAGTGAATGCAGCAATTACAACAAGATACCATTTGAATTCCCAGTTTTTGAATTCGGTTATCTGTTGGAACAGCATGATTTAAAATCTTCCAGTAGAATAATGCTGCACGAGGAGGAAGTTTTTGATGCCATAATTTGGCAACTGAGTTACCTGCCACTTGTCCTATGATATGTCTATATGTAGACTTGGTATCAAATTTTCCATTGTTAGTGAAAGACCAAACCGATATATCACTCCCTTCCTGAATAGCAAACCTGAGTATATCATTTCTCAAGTTACTATCTTCAACACATTGCCAGATTGAATGTTGATGATCAGCTAATGCATCCTGTACTGAGCAATCCATAATTTGTGTCATGTTAGAAGAAATGTAGTCTTTCAAAGGCTTGTCCTTGAACCATAAATCTTTGAGAAAATTTGTATTAGCTCCATTGAACACTATCTTCCTCATACCGGCTAATAAAACCTTTCTAGCCTTTTCAAAATCCCTGGCTTTGATACCAACAGGAAAAGGAGTTTTGCAATATGAGATGTGCTGGTTTTGTATATATTTACTCTTGATAAAAGTTGCCCACAGAGAATTACTTTGTAAAGACAGCCAAAGTTGTTTCACATATGCACACAATTGAATGTCAACTAATCTGCGGATGCCTAGACCACCATCATAGTATGGTCTGCAGACCTTAGTCCAAGATACCCAATGTTTTCTGTGTACACTTTCAGCTCCTTGCCATAAGAAATTGGAACAAATTTGCTCAATTTGTTTATGTATAGTATATGGAATAACAGCAGCACTTGCTGAATAAATGGGAATTGAAGATAACACTGATTTAATGAGAGTGATTCTGCCAGCCTGAGAGAGTAGCTTGCTTTGCCATCCAGCAAGCTTTGCATTAATTTTATCAAGCAGATATTTAAAGTGTAGAACTTTGGTCTTACCTTTGAATAAAGGAATTCCCAAATAGCTGATGCTGCCAGTTTTATATTGAAAGGCAGTACTCTGTCTAATTTTTTCTATAGCATTTCTTGGCATATGTTTAGAAGCCATGAATGAACTTTTTTGAGAATTAATCCTCTGCCCTGATGAAGCTTCATATCTTCTCAGGAATAGAAGCAGATGCTTGATTGTATGCATTCCCCCATTTGAGAAAATGATAGAGTCATCTGCATATAGTATATGAGATATGGGCATAACATTCCGAGGCATATGATAGAATCTACAATGACCTGATCTAAATATATGACTAAGGCCCCGGCTCAGAGCTTCCTCTGCTATGATAAACAATGCTGGAGCTAAAGGGTCCCCTTGTCTCACCCCCCGTGTGGATTTAAAATATCCATGTGACTGGCCATTAACAGCAACAGTGAACCAGCAGTTCATTAAAATCTGGGATATCAAAGAATTAAATCTGTTTGAAAATCCAAATCTTTTCAAGACTAAGAGTAAGAAATCCCATTCCAATCGATCATATGCTTTGGCCATGTCCAACTTAATAAGAATGTTGTGCCCTCTAACAGGTCTATCCAATTCCATGAACAGTTCTTCAGTGATGAATCTGCCACTTATAAATCCACTTTGCTGCTCAGAAATTATGAATGGAAGAATGTGACGCATTCGATCACTGATTATTTTAGATACAATTTTGCAAGTGAAATTGCATAGACTGATTGGCCTAAAATCAGCATATGTGGTAGGACTTTTTACCTTGGGGATCAGACATAATGTTGTAGATGTAACTCCCTTCGGAAGCCCCCACCCTTGGAAAAAACTTTGGATGGCACTTATTACATTACTCCCAACAATGTTCCAACAGTGAGTAAAAAAATTCCCAGTGAAGCCATCAGGTCCGGGTGAGCTATTTCCTGAAAGAGAAAAAACACAATTTCTGATTTCCTCTGCTGAAGGAATTTGGCATAGTCCCATATTTTGCTCTTCTGTAACTAAATTGGGAATGATAGATAACAGATTTTCATCTATACAATGAGTTCTGTTGATAGTAAGTTCTTAAAGTATTCCACATCTCCATTTAGTAAGACTGCCTGATCCTCCACCCAAGTGCCCTCCAGTTTTAACCTTTGAACAAAGTTCATCTGTCTTCTGATTTTGGTATAATGATGGAAGAATTTGGTATTGCGATCCCCATAAGTAATCCACTGTAACCTGGATTTCTGAAACCAAAAAATTTCCTCTCTATGAAGAATAAGCCTCATTTCAGCATTAGCTTTTTGCAGATTTGTCCGGTTCTCCACAGATGGATTATCATCATAATTCTCTTGCATCCTCTGTAATTGGATCTCAGCATTTTCTTTAGCTTTGTGAATATTGCCAAATACTTATTTATTCCATTTTTTCAATGCAACTTTTAATTGCTTGATTTTGTCCAGCAAAGCATAAAAAGGATGATAGTTTTGAACCTGTTGAATCCAATGCTGTTTGACAAAATCCATATAGTCAGGATGAGTATGCCACATTTGCTGATAAATAAATCTTCCTGGAGCAACTTTCGAAGGATGCATATTCATAAGAATGGGAGCATGGTCAGAAGGACCTCTGACTAAATGTTTTACAGATATACTAAATGAGGAGTTAGACCACATTTCATTATGAAGGATTCTGTCCAAGCGAGCTCTGATGTGTGCTGTCCCACTTTGATTGTTTGACCATGTATAAGCAGATCCAGAATAACCAGAATCAAATAATCCCACAGCAGAAATAAAACTTTGAAAGTCTAACATAGCTCCAGCTGATGGCATAATCCCTCCCATATTTTCTTCAGGAGTAATTATGCAATTGAAATCACCACCGATAATCCAGGGAATGGTTACCCCTTGACTGAAATTCATCAAAGAATCAAACAAGTTCCTGCGAATTCTAGCATTACATGAAGCATATACCACAGTGAAAAACATATAGACAGAATTGCCTTCTTTCAGACCAATTGTAAAATATTGAGGGTGCATCTCTACTACAACAAGATTTATGTCATTGCTATGGAATATCCATATTTTTGAATTATCACCATTATTCCCCAAAACTGATTGAAGTTTTATTCTACTTGCCACCTTATTAGCACGATTAAAATCAATGTGAGGTTCTAAGATAGCTGCTAAGCTAATCCTTTGATCCTTTATAATCTGTGCAAGGCTTCTTACAGTGGCCATGTTTCCTATACCCCTTACATTCCAAATAAGAGCAGAATTAATCATGGGCATAAGCAGAAGAAGAATGATCTGCCAGAACCTTGGCCTTTGCTCTAGTCAATCGGGCATCATTGATAAGATCTCCTGAGAAAGCTGAAATCACATTTTTTCCTTTAACTTGAATGAAATGTGAAGAATTTCTGTTATCCTGACTTATCATCCGAGAATTTTCTGCAGCTGATAATTCAGACACTTCCTTTGATCTGATTATTTGAATATCTTTGATACCCAATTGCTGAATTGGCATATCAATATCCTTTATTTTCTGGTGCATCATGCTAGTTTGGGTTGAAGGGAGTTCCTTTTGAGTTTCAACAGTGAATAGCTCATTAAGATCATTATCCTCATTCTGCATATTTGAAGCATTTTGACAATCGGCTGTGGGGCATATCTTTAACTCTGTTTCTAATATTGAAAGACCATGATCCTGATCATTATTCTTTAATATTGCTGAAGTGTTGTTCATAATCTTTTCAACATTCTTCTCTTGCACTGGATCTCCTTCAAAGCCAGATTTTGCAGACAAATTAGACAAGGCAGAGAATCTATTTGTATCATTATACATCAGCTCAGAATTTGGGATCTGTAATACTCGTGGTCTATATATCTGTCTGACCACTTTCTTTGCACCATTGACATTAGTGTTATCCGTAAATGAATTTCGATTCATGTGCTTTTTCTGTATCTTTTTACAATCATTTTCCAAAAGCCCGATTTTATGACAATGTAAGCACAGATGCGGCACTCTGTGGTAGTTAATTGTTTGCCAAAATCGTCCTCCTTCCAATAAATTAAAATAAATAAAAACCGCGTCCACAAGTCTGGCACGCCCGGTGGGACCTAGTCTCCCTTCATCTTTACACCAAAGTAAGGGGCCCGACGGCCTCTATCAAAATTCTAACTATATGTTGATCTTACTAGAAGAAATTACAAATGGAGACTGGACTGGTTGTTGTTCGCTTCGGCCAGCAAGTGGTCGATGGCCACATCTACGGAGGGTACCTGGCGGTACCGATGGAGTTCGGATCCATGCCTCCGGCGGTGGGTCTGTCCAACTGCTTGGGCCTAGTGTTCGTCGACCTGCTGCAAGTCGACAACAAAGCTGGAAACACCGCCACGGTAAAGGCCACGGTGGCACCAAGAGCTGAAGAGAAGAAGACGATGGCTGCTCCTACCGTCGTTTCTTGCCTTGTCCATCACCTGGAGAAGAAGACGATGGCTGCTCCTACCGTCGTTTCTTGCCTTGTCCATCACCTGGAGAAGAAGACTATTGCCCCCGCCACTGCTGGTAGGAGAAGAAGAAACAACCGGAGAAGCTGGTTTGCTGCAACTGGAGGTCGCTTTTCGGCCTCGGGAAAGACAATGATGGTCGGGAATATGAGGGTGAACCTCAACGGCCGCCCCATAGATGCACGGCCTGACAGGGTCATCCCATCAGTCCGCACCGACAACAAGTTCCAAGTGTTGGCCACTAGAAGGGCCAATGTGGAAAGAGAAGGAAAGAAGCCGCTGGCACCTAAGCCGGCAAGATTCAAACAGGTCTGGGTACCCAAGAGGGTTCAGGGCCCGGCGCCGGCCAAAGAGGAAGAAGACACTACTGTCATGCACCCTAAAGCATGGGGTAGGAGGTTCCCGAAGAGAGAAATAGATGCTGCTGTCATCCACCCCAGGAGAGGGGGCAGGAAGATCCAAATGAGAAAGGAAGAGCCAGGAGAAGCCATCCCGGCTACTACTCAATACAGACCGAGGGCCTGTGCTAGGCTGGCTGATGTATTTCGATACTCCAGAAGAGATTATTTGACCGCTCAAGTTGAAAGGTTGGCCTACCAGCCGAAGACTCAAGAAAGGCCGCTGCCCCAAGCCGATCCCCAAAGGCACAACCAAGAAGAGATAAACAAAGTAGTCCAGGACTACTTCCATTGCCTCGGGAACTCATCCCTTGGGCAACAAAGATTGCTCCGCGCCCTGGGCGCCAAAGAAGAGAAGGAGGATAAAAATGAAAAGATGATGCAAGGAGTCTCGTGTTCGGGCTCCAATGAGTTGGAAGACGGCCGTAGGGCCAGATGTCCGAATGATGTCCCGCAGAGGGAAGAAGAAGAGAAAAGAGTTTGTGTGTTCGATCGGCTGACTTACCCCAGTCAAACCAGAAGAAGAATCCAAAGGCAAAGAGGGAGAATGTAGATCTTTACCTGTAACATGGCCGGTGTTGCCGGAAGATATGGTGCTCTGCCCGGCCAACCTAAGGAGCTAGCCGAACTAGCCCAAAGGCCTGGCGTGATCACCAGACGAAGTCAAGCAGCTAGGGAAAAGATCATGGCTGCCGATGAAAAGATGTCTATGACTATTGATGAAGTATCACAGGTCGCTACTATGGCTGTAAATGTTATGACCTCTGAAGAATAAGACATTTCTGCTATGGACCCAGCTGAAGGAACCTCGGGAGAGATACACATCCCCACAACCCTGGATCCAAAAATCCAGATGATGTTCAGAAGATATCAACAAGAGATCGACTCTCTCAAGAAATAGCTCAATGAGAGGAGTGAGCAAACACCCATCTCCAAGCATGCCGAGCCGGCAAAGGAGACTCCCAACTCGGCGGAGGTTGTCATCCCCGCTGTCTCCTATCAAGCCAACCCCGGGAAGGCTCCATGTCAACCTCTCCCGCAACAGCGCAGCCTCCTGCATCACAAGTGCAATCTACCCTACCAGCAGTCCAGCCCAGTCTGCATGCGACGGTCATGACGACCCCGTTCACACAGCAGCGGACACACTTCTTTCCAGAACCTGTGGACCCAGCATTGGTGAACAAGCTGATGATAGAAAGGATGATTGAGATGAAATTGTCTGAAAAGGCTAATGGTGACCCTGGTACTTATGATGTCTACAGAGTACCATACCCTGCACATTATGCTATGAAAAGATTACCCCAGGGGATCAGCAAGCCACCAAAATTTGAGAAGTTCAATGGGCAGGGATCTCCTCGGGAACATATAGCATATTAAACAACAGTCATAGGGGACCTGGCTGCTGATGAAGCATATCTGTTGAAGTTCTTTGGCTCATCCCTCACAGGGTTGGCCTTTGAATGGTATTCTAGCCTTTCGACCGGGTCCGTAGCTGATTGGGCCGATATGCAGCAAAAATTCTGCGAAAGATTTCATGTTACAGAAAGAGAAATCACAGTGGCCGGGCTATATTCCACTAAGCAAAGATGAGACTACATCAGACTACATCAAAAGATGGAGAGATTTGGCCATGAAATGCAGGCGACCTCCCCATCAAGAAGATGCCATCCAAATATGCAAGCAGAATCTCCGAAGAGAGGTGCTTGAAAAGATGATCGGGGCACATGTCAGGACATTCGACCGGCTCAATAATGTAGTAGCCGAGGTTGAAACCTTTTTGTCTAAACGTCCCGCAGCAACTAATATCCCTGCTGTCCAGAAAGGGAAAGCTGCAGAGCGGCGATCAGCTCCAGCAGAAGCGCACACTGTTGATTTCAGAACTCTTGACCAGCAGAAGGAAAAAGCCAAAACAGCAGTTGTCCCTCCACCAGCAGGTTCTATAGAGAGGAAAGAAGGTGTTTCTTTGAGAAACAAGATGAGGAAGCCATACTCATTCACCAAAGAAAAGACATAGGCACTGTTCGAATGGACATTGCCCAAGCCAAAAAGACCCGATGATGTAGCTAAGAAAGATGATCCTATGTTTTGTCCTTATCACAGGGCACTAGGACATGCTATTGAAGACTACTACGTCTTCAAGGATGTTATGGAAAGCATGATCAAGAAGGGTGAGCTACAGCTAGGGGAGCACCTGGAGGATCCTCCACGACCCCATGAGCCCCCGGTGCTGAGGCTGGCCACTAATATGATTTCCTTATACCAGCTATTGTCTGAAGAAGCTGCTGAAGAATGCACTCGACGCACATACGAGGCCTGCTTCCTTACCCCAATTAAGGAGCAGATAGGGTGGCAAACAGTGCCAGCTAAAATCAGAAGAAAGCCCTCAACCCAGACAGCACCAGGGGCCTCCATCCGAGGAGTTACTCTGAAGCAAACTCTGCCAGCAATAGAGCAGGTATGGCTAACTGCGGAGTCACCGCCAGTTATCCGGATCCCTACTCACAACCGGAGAAAGCAACCTCCGCCACCTGCCCATGAGAAAATAAACCCCGAGGTGAGGCGCCTGCAGCAGTATATTGATCAGCTGGATGAGTATGAACAGTCCGAGCCTAAACCGATACTAGTGAAGGATCATGTCCTCTGGGAGCAGCTAGAAGGACTGACCATCGAAGAAATAGCAGAAAAAGAACAAGAGAAAGCTGAAGTTGAACTCTTCTGGGGGCACCAGCCAGCCAAGAAAAGATCCCAAAGAAAGAAGAAGTCAATGAACAAAAAGAAGGTGATGACAGTGCAATGCAACACTCTGTCGATACTGTTCGCCCTGCCAGGCGAGGATGATGAAGGGGAGTCTTCCACTCCCCCACTAGAGGTCAATCAGGCTGAGGCTTCAGCTCCAGTGCATGCTACCCATTCTGGAAGAAAATGGGGACGCCAACCTCCGGCCAACCATAATATCATTTTCAGGAGAGAACAGCCTTACCAGTTGCCAGAACCCAAAGTCCGAGGCACGGAACTTCCTCCTCCAACAGGCCTCCATGCAGATACAAAGAAAACTAATGAAGCTCCATCATTTGTCGAGTTTCTGGCCATCCTGGAAGGCAAGAAACCTGCACCGGTTGATACCGATAAAGGCAGCAAGCACCATCAACCCCCTGTCCTAGTGCTCAAGGAAAAAGGCAAAATGGGCACTGATCATTCCTCAGCACCAGAGGCTATTTCCCGGGTGAAGACCCCTCAGCTGTCTCCTGAGAAAGAAGAAGCAAAAGATAGGCAGTCAATGCCACAAGCACCCCATGAACCTCCAAAGCCCCGCTGGGCGGAAGAGATGCGGCTATCTAATGTCCATGTGGGCAGCCGAATTATGAAGATGATGAAAAAGCTCCCTACAAGGTTCACCGTATTGGAAATTCTCTCCTTGAGCGAGGAAGCTCGCCAAGCTATTATTGATGCTCTACAATCGCCATCTCAATATGAGGCTCTCCTGACAGAGGTTAACTCGGGGCCAGCCATTACAATCACAGAAGAAGATATGCTGGTTCCCAACCTCAATCACAACAGACCCCTATACATGAGGGGATATCTCAACTGTCAGCCATTGAGTCAGATATTGATAGACCCAGGGGCTGCTGTGAACATTAAGCCATATCGGATTTATCAGAAGTACTATTTCGATCTGCACCTCACCAAGGTGAAAGATATGAGGATAGCGGGTTTCAACCAGAAGTGTGAAACTCTGATCGGGGTGGCGGAATTCAACCTCACATTATGGGACTTCACCACCACAGTGCAATTCTACGTAATAAACTCCAACACCACATACAAGGCCCTGCTGGGGCGGCCCTGGCTGCATGAGTACCAGATAGTACCATCTACATTGCATCCGTGCATCAAGTACTGTCACAATGGTAAAGAAGAAAGGGTCTTTGCAGATTTGCACCCTTTTGAAGTCTTCGAGTGTTATATGCTCGATGCTCCGTTCTATATAGAGAATTCTCAATTGAGAAAAAAGAAAGAGTCCGTTGCAGGCCAGAAAAAGACAGTGTCAAAGGCAGACGACTGGCTTCCACCACCCCCTCCGGGCTCTGTGGAGAAAAATGAAGTCTCCCACATTTCTCAGATCGGGGACTTTGCTCGGGTTGCACCCCCGGACATCTACCCTGGGGAAGCCGATGAGAAGATGAAGGAAAAGCTCACACAGATCGGAATTCCGCAGGGATTGGTCAAACCCGTTCCGAGCTTGGAATACCAGACAGTGTTGCCACTGAGGACCATGGAGGCTCCTCGCTTCTGCGAGCCTCCTATGATATTTTACACCGGGGAGCCTACCAGTGAGGATGATCAAGACTGTCGGATCCCTAAAGAATTGTCCAGCCAGATGGTACCAATTGCAGGCTTGGACTACACTACGCAACGGGTCACGCAGATGTTTTCCAAGATGCAGATGCCCCTGTTACAGTCAGCTGATCAAAAGAAAGCATTTCAAGAACTCCGGGATCCTCCCCGTAATAATAAAGAACTGAAGAAAATCACCCGTCACCTGGGGCTGGGCTATACTCTGCAAGAGTATTATGAAGCAAAGGTGGACGTCGTCTCCACCGTCTTTTCACATGAAGACCCCTATGAGGCAGGATATGACAACTACCCCTCTGAGGAAGAAGAAATCATATACCACTCTGTTACTGGTGGTGAAACCTCTGGCAGCCAGCAAGGCACTGAGGAGCAGAATGAAATGGCAGCTTGCTGATGCTGGGAAGAGCTGTCTTTTAAGGAGGACATTTTCCAAACTGAAGCCAAGTTTGATACGGGGACGCCCGATGAAGACCAGACTTCCGATGAAGCAAAGGAATGTCTCGAGTTTGAATGCATCTTGGAAGAAGTTCGAGCTATGCAACAACTGCAAAGTATGGCAGAAGAGTCTGTATCAGTAAATTCCCTGCAACCCGAGGTATGCACCTCGGAATCACAAGCAGAGCCAGTGACACTAAAGGGCCAGGCTGAATGAAGCCTGATAGAAAACCCAGCAGCTACCATAGAACATAATGGTTCAGCGTCAGCCATCATCCCACTTGAAGAACTGGAAGGATCTGAAACTGAAGAGGACTGCATCCCGGGAGGCTTCGTTGACTTACAAGAAGCTCTACCTGAAGTCGTCGATGGTGGCCAGGCCACCGTCGATGAATTGATAGAAATAAATCTGGGAGCCAAAGAAGATCCTAGGCCTACCTTTCTCAGTGCCCTGCTGACACCAGAAGCTCAGGAGCATTACACATAGTTCTTGAGGAAATTCAGGGATTGTTTTGCTTGGACCTATGATGAGATGCCGGGATTAAGTCCCGATGTGGCACAGCACTTACTGGCAATTGATCCGAATGCAGAACTAGTAAAGCAGTCCTCTAGATGGATGTGGCCTGAGCTGATTAATCAAATTAACAAATAGGTCGATAAACTCATTGATGTAGGGTTTGTTGAAGAAAATCAATACACTATCTGGTTGGGAAATATAGTGCCCGTGAAGAAGAAAAATGGCCAGATCAGAATTTGTGTTGACTTCCGAGACCTTAATAAGGCTTGCCCGAAGGATGATTTCCCAGTGCCAATTACTGAAGTAATGATTGATGCAACCACTAGTCATGAAGCCCTTTCATTTATGGATGGTTCATGCGGATATAACCAAATTTGGATTGCTGAAAAAGACAGAATACACACTGCATTTCGCACTCCAAAAGGGATATTTCACTACAAAAGGATGCCGTTTGGCCTTAAGAATGCCGGCGCTACTTACCAAAGAGCCATGATGAAGATTTTTGATGACTTGCTCTTCAAGAAAGTAGAGTGCTATGTCGATGACCTGGTGGTAAAAACCAGAAAGAAAGAAGATCATCTCCAAGACCTGAGGGTGGTATTCCAAAGGCTGAGAAAATATGAGCTGAAAATGAACCTCATGAAGTGCGCCTTTGGCGTGACCAGCGGAAAATTTCTCAGATTTATTGTCCGACACAGGGGTATTGAGATTGATCCATCCAAGATCAAGGCCATTCAAGAACTCCCTCTGCCGAAGAATTTGTCTGAGCTGAGATCTTTGCAAGGGCGTGTGGACACCAAAAAATTACACACCCAGATATCCTGCTCGGCCCAACATCAACAACGGCACCGAGTGAGGAAGCCCCGGAGGGGCTGGTCATCCGGACTCCCCAAATATGCACACTGCCGTGAAGCCGTCTCCGGAGTCATGACAGTGAAGAGAAATCAACCACCAAGAGCCCCCACAATCCATGGGCCTCGAAGAAAATTAAATGGGCCACAACTCATGCTCACAATGGGCTCAGAACTGCCCCTTTTGGGCCTTCAACGGCACGCCCTTTGGCCCTTTAGCGGTATGCCCCTGGGCCCTTCAGCGACACACCCCATGTGCCTTCAACGGCACGCCCCATGTGCCTTCAACGGCACTCTATTTTAAGCCTTCAACGGCACACTATTTCGGGACTTCAACGGCACACTATTTTAAGCCTTCAACGGCACACTATTTCGGGCCTTCAACGGCACACTATTTCGGGCCTTCAACGGCACACTATTTTAAGCCTTCAACGGCACACTATTTTAAGCCTTCAACGGCACGCTATTTTAAGCCTTCAACGGCACGCTATTTTCAAGCCTTCAACGGCACACCATTTCAAGCCTTCACGGCACACTTCTTGAGCCCGCCAGCGGCACAGCGTGAAGGCATTTCAACGGAACGACGTGATGCCCATGCCCTACGTATCCTTGGCGCGCAGTGTGCTGTCCGAGGTGTCAACCAGAGGTTGGGCCACGCAGGCTACTCCCCTGACATCCAGGATGGGGGAAGTCAATCCCCATCATGACCAGTTGCTTCCCGCCTCCGACTGCCGTGCTCGAGGGCTCCCGCTGCTGGGAGTATAAAACCACTCCCATTCCGACGAAGAAGGAGAGAAGAGGCCCATACACAGAGGACCGGCACACAGAGAAGAGACCCACAGACAGAGAAGAACAGACACAGAGCCACCTACGAGAAGAAGGAAAAGAGAGAGGAAAAGGGAGAGGGCTCCGGCGTGGAGTCTTTCGACGACCACCAGGCAAGGAAAAGAGAGTAAGAGAGAGAGAGAGAGAGCTGGATGTAATAGGAGAAGGTGGGGGAAAGAGCAGTGGACGGTCGTCCCTGCTTCGATCCCCAACACTTCCTCTTCTTTTGTTCCTTTTTCTCCCTCTCCGTTCTTTTGTTCTTTAGTTTTCTTTCTTGCCTGTAGCCTTAGCTCGGGCATGCTTTGTAATGCATACGGACGGCTACGGCCCTTTGTTCCCCATGAATGAAGATCGTCCTCCTCAGTGGGTTTCCTCTTTGTCTCGGTGTTTTGGGCCACAGTGCGTTTGATCGTCTTTCCTTTCACTTTCCGGTGTTTGTGTACATCCCTCATGCCGACGGTTTCCTCCGGATGTGGCATCATCTTGAATGGTTTGAGGTCGCGAACCTCCTCCTGTAAAGCCCAGTGCCTTCATCTGTGCCTGCCCCCCCCCCTTCTCCAGTACACCCTGTCCAGTCTTAGAGGTCTTCGGCTCGTTGTTTTCCCCGTGTTTTCTGAGGTTTTATTAAGGTGTTGCCGCCCTCGGGCGCCCACCTCCAGTTGTCGGGTTCCGCCACTCCATGTGGGCACGTTCCCTTTATCTCCCTTACGCTCGGGTCAAGGGGAGATGCTGCCGAATTTTTGTTAGAAAATAACAAGACGTTAAAAGGCAAAAAGGATGCAACAAACAAATGGGATAATAAATACACATTAAAAGATAACAAAAGCAACAAATAAATAGAGCAACAACAGATTGCAAGAAGAAGGAGAAAAGATTTGTATAAAACTACGCAAAAATCAAAGAAAAGAAGAAAAGAAAAGCCTTAAAAATAAGTAACAGAGGAGTGGGCCTTCATCGGCATGTCTATCCCAGCCTTCGCCGGTACGCCCTCCACCCTCGTTGGCCGGTACACCTCTAACCTTCCTTCAGCGGTACGCTCTAACAACCCTTCAACGACACACCTTCTCGGCCCTTCAGCGGCACACTCCTCTCACCCTCCGAAGTGGAACACAATGTATAGACTTGGCAGATTGATGCGCGAACACAGCAACAAGCAATGTATAGACTTTGAGCTGCAGTCAATGAACAATGTATAGACTTTGAGCTGTACAGACTTTGAGCTGGCCAATGTACAGACTTGAGCTGGCCAATGTATAGACTTTGAGCTGTACAGACTTTGAGCTGGCCAATGTACATACTTTGAGCTGGCCAACGTATAGACTTTGAGCTGTACAGACTTTGAGCTGGCCAATGTATAGACTTCGAGCTGTACAGACTTTGAGCTGGCCAATGTATAGACTTTGAGCTGTACAGACTTTGAGCTGGCCAATGTACAGACTTTGAGCTGGCCAATGTATAGACTTTGAGCTGTACAGACTTTGAGCTGGCCAATGTATAGACTTTGAGCTGATGAATGCAGCCAATGGACAACGTATAGACTTTGAGCTGGCCAATGTATAGACTTTGAGCTGCAGCCAATGGACAACGTACAGACTTTGAGCTGGCCAATGTATAGACTTTGAGCTGGCCAATGTATAGACTTTGAGCTGCAGCCAACGGACAACGTACAGACTTTGAGCTGGCCAATGTATAGACTTTGAGCTGCAGCCAATGGACAACGTATAGACTTTGAGCTGGCTAATGTATAGACTTTGAGCTGCAGCCAATGGACAATGTATAGACTTTGAGCTGGCCAATGTATAGACTTTGAGCTGCAGCCAATGGACAATGTGTAGACTTTGACCAGCCAATGTATAGACTTTGAGATGATGAATGCAGCCAATGTACAGACTTTGAGCTGATGAATGCAGCCAATGTATAGGCTTTGGGCTGACGAATGTACAGACTTTGCGTTGCGGTGACCAGCCAATGTGCTCCTTCACCGGTACACTATCTGTGGGCTTCCCCGGTACACTCTCTTGGCGCTTCTCCAGTGCGCCCTTGGGACACCATGCGCCACCCTTCCCCTCCTTCGCCGGTACAGTCTCCAGCCAGCGCCCCAGCGGTACACCTCCTTCAGCCCTCCAGCGGCAACCCCCTTTTAAGCCCTTCAACGGCACACATCTTCAGCCCTTCGCCGGCACACTTGTCTGCCCACCTTTCTTCAGCGGTACACCCCCTTTAGCCCCCTTTTTAACCCGCCAAGGGCCAACTCTCCCCCCAAAGAAAAAAATACATGTATATATGTACATATGGGCATATAATGGCAGCACTAACAAGCTAGTAAAAAACATGATGAGTAAATAAGCCTGAACAGATCCGTATAAAAAAAATGAATGAAATGAATGAAATAAGTGACAATAATAATAATAATAATAATAATAAATGTAATAATGACAGTAAGCAAGATGAGGGAAAGCACCCGGAACAGATACGGAAAGAGGGATAAGCAACGGAGTAATAAGAACAATAATGATAAAATAATATAAGGTATTACTAATTCCACATCGCAGCCCCGTCTCTCCCACGACCCGGCACTGAAGGAACAATAATGCCGCCCTCTCAGGCCGGGCCCGAGTCTTGGGAACTATCCGACATGGCCAGGTCCCGACCTAGTCTCGGGCCGATACTCTGATTAAACCGGACTCGTTTCTCGGGCCGGATCCCTTCCGAGCCACTACTAAAATTGCCGCACGTTCGGCAGACATTTGAACGGGTTCACCTCGATTTCTGCCGCGTTTCTATTACGGACCTGTGTCCGAACATGACCGATATGGCCGACGGCACCTACCCCGACGTGGTCGTGACCCAGTATTGCTCCGGGCCGATAGCTCGTCAAATCGGATTCACTCTATCGGGATTCGTTCCCGCCCTTTCATTGAAATTGCCGCAAACTCGGCATACATTTGTACGGGATTGTTCTTATCTACGTCGCACCTTCAATATGGACCCTTGTCCGAATATCAAGTGGTCCGCAAGTGACCGACAAAAATTTGAATAGAACGAGATGGCTCCTGTCATCTCTGGACCCTATACACGGGAATATCAATAAGGCCTTTGTGGGCTGTGCTTGGACCTCGGGTCCGTCCCGATTATGGTCATTATCTGACCCACACCCTCGGCCTATAGCTCGCTTCCTTCGAACATATTTTGGTTTTAGAATCTAGTCCCGGGACTCTTCCCCGTTGCCCTCCAGCACCGGAACATTAATGATGCCCACGCAAGCCCCGTTTGGACCGCGGGAGGCGCCCTCGGTGTGGTCCCGACTCGATCTCGCACCGGGTCAATAACTTCGCTAGTTTCCTGCTACACTAACCGAGATTTAACCGAATGTTTTCGGTGTCTCAGAATAATAAACTTGCCGTATCCCGGCATGCATATGTTCCAGGTCCTCCTGCGACGATTACAATATTCTCAAGCCGGACTCCCGTCTGAATATTAAACGTCTCTCGAATGACCGACACGTTTCGAACGTCCGCTTCCCTAGACACAGAGCTTTTCAGCCGATTCAAGGGATATTCCCTCGTTGCCCCTTGGCACCGGAAATATTAATGACGCTCATGCAAGTCTTGTTTCGACCGCGGGAGGCCCACCGCAGTATGGTCGCAGCTTGCTCTTGCACCGGGCCAACAGATTTACTGGTTTCTGACCGCTCTGACCGAGGTTTAGCCGAACGTTTTCCGTTCTTCTGAATAATAAATTGCCATATCCCGGCATACATATGCTCCGGTTTTCCCGCGACGATCGCACTTTTCCCGAGCCGAACATTCGTCCGAATATTAAATGGTCAGCACATGACCGACATGACCGCGAATGCTTTCTTCTCACCCTCATACGGAGATTTCAATGCTCCCTAATAGGCCTTTCCATGCAATTAATCTTCTGGCCATGAGGCCCTGAATCTCGGCGATTAATCAAGGGTGTTCCCTCGTATGGGGGATGTAAATGACGCCGTGACCTTTATGGCGCGGCGGGTTTTGGTCCCGACACGAACCACACAATCGTCTGACCGAGTCAGATCGAGCGCACCATGGGCTCTTCGGAGCCCGAATAAATTGTCACTTTGTGACTGGCACGCCCACGCACTTAATAGACGAATCAACCATTCCCAAAGAGGCCGAGCGTAATAAACGAACTAAAAGTGCGTCCACAATTCTGGCACGCCCGGTGGGACTTAAACCACCTTCATCTCTTCGCCGGATTTAGGGCCTCATGGCCTCCTAATTAACGATGTTTGCCTGCTTTGATGAATGGCAGGTGCTGTCTTCGCCAGTCCTATGGGGAGAAAAGCCAGACTCGGTGCAGCTGCTTTCGTGGCCTCGAGGACGCTGCTTCGAAACATATGCAGCTTCCAGGAATCATGGGGGCTGTTATAAAAAAAAGAGAAGAGAAAGAGAAGAGAATGGAGGGGAAATCAAGCCCCCCCGTTTCCCTCAAGAAGAAAGAGAAGAAAAGAAGAAAAGAAGGAAAGAGAAAAGAAGAAAGAAGAAGAGAAGAAAAGAAGAAAAAAAAAGAGAAAAGAAAGAAGCAAAAAAAAGAGAGAAAGAATTGGCAAGAGAGGGTTGTACGGCCACGTCAGTCGAGACCCGTGCTGAACAAAGATTACCACTGTGGGGTTGATGCGGTGGAGCGAACCACTCATCCCCTCCCTGAGGGGGTGAGCGCTCTCCTGCACCTCCACCCTGGTCAATCATACAAAAAAAAGGGGGAGAAATAAAGAAGAAAGGAAGAAAAGTTGGCCAGCATCGCCGACTGAAAGAGCAAGAAGAAACCCGGCATCCCGCCCGACTCTAGGAGGTCCCGAGTCCGCGGTGCAATGACCCCGCTCGTTCCTCCTTTCTGCTGCCTCCATCGGCACAAAACGGCCCCCGAGTGGTTGTTAAAAGACCCAGCGAGCCACAATTGTAGCTTGGTGAATGGTTGCCCGCTGTGGGGAATGCTTTACAGTAATGAGGCCAAGCACGACCACCACTCCCGAAGAGAGCATGCACATACCCCGCCATGGGGGATGAGAAGAAGATATATACCCTGCTACGGGGGCATAGGAGGCAAAAAAAGAAATACACCCCATTCCCAGGGGCACATGAAGAGAATCCGCCCCGGCTGAGGGGCACACAAAGCAAAAGCTACACCCCGGCTTTGGGGCATTTGAAGAAGAATCCGCCCCGACCTGGGGACGTAAGAAGAAATAGAGCTGTACCCCGACTTAGGGGCATTTGAAGGGGAAATACACCCCGATATGGGGGCACCTGAAGCAAAAGACATACCCCGTCATGGGGGCATAAGAAGAAGAGAATCACCCAGGCCTGGGGACACACAAAAAGAGAAACTCACCCTGGCTTAGGGGTATATGAAGAAGGAACGTACCCCGGCCTGGGGGCATATGAAACAAAAGCACACCCCATACTAGGGGCATATGGAGAGGAATGCACCTCGCCCTGAGGGGCGCAAAAAGTATAAGAACACACCCTGGCTTAGGGGCATTTGAAGAAGAAACATACCCCGCCAGGGGGCATAGAAGTAATGAAGAATACGCCCCGACTTAAGGGCATTTGAAGAAGTCACATCCCGCCTCAGGAGCATGAGAAGCAGCAAGGATACACCCCGGCCTAGGGGTATTTGAAGAAGAAATATACCCCGCCTGGGGGCATAGAAGCCGTAAAGAACACGCCTCGGCTCAGGGGCATTTGAAGAAGCTACATCCTGCCTTGGGAGTATAAGAAGAAAAGAGTCACCCCATCTTAGGGGTATTTGATGAAGAAACGCACCCCGCTATGGGGGCATAGAAGCCATAAAGAATACGCCCCATCTTAGGGATATTTGAAGAAGAAGGATACCCCGCCTCGGGGAACATTGCAAGCAGCGATACACCCTGCTAGGGCGCACATGAAGCAAACCACACCCCACTCCTGGGGACACATAGAGAGAGTACACCCCGTCATGGGGGCACATGAAGAGAATCCACCCCGACTCGGGGGTACATGAAGCAACAAAGAATACACCCCGCCATGGGGGCCCGGATGGCAGTATCAGCCAAAACTGATACGTTTCGGCCGAAACGTATCGGTTTCGGTCGACACCGAAACCGAAACGCACCAAGTCACTGTAGCAAGTCCGATACCGAAACAGGACCGAAACCGACCAAAATCGGACCGAAACCGTCTGGTTTCGGCCGAAACCGGACCTGCTCAATACATTTTTTACCTTTTCTGACTGTTTTGAACCGGTTTCGGCTGAAACCGAAATCGAAACTGAAACCGAAACGTATCGGTTTCGGTACCGACCGAAACCGGTACCGAAACCGATACTACCATCCTTGCATGGGGGCACATGAAGAGAATCCACCCCGACTCGGGGGTACATGAAGCAACAAAGAATACACCTCGCCTTAGGGGAGTCTGAAGAAAAGGCATACACCCCACTTCGGGGGGCACAAGAAGCAAACATTCCCCAGCGTGTCGGGGCAGAAGAAGAAGAATTCCCAAAAAAGAAAGAAAAGCAAAGATACACCCGCCACCCGGTGCCCGGCGCACATGAAGAGAAAGGCACCTCCCTTTGGGGGCACAACAAGCAACAAAGATACACCCCGACTGAGGGGCACAGGAAGAGAAATACACCCCTGCGCCAGGGGCGTATGAGACAAAACTATACCCCGATTTAGGGGCATTTGAAGCAAAGACTTCACCCCGCCTCAAGGGGGGCATAAGAAGCGAAAGATATACCCCACCCCGGGGGCACAAGAAGAAAACACACCCCACCTTGGGGGCGTAAGAAGCCAAGAGATATGCCCCGCCACGGGGCAGTAGAGGCAAAATGCATTCCCCCCGGGGGGGCACATGAAGCAACATACCCCTCGCCTCGGCAGCATATGAGGCCAAGAGGCTACATCCTGGCTCGGGAGCATAAGAAACAAAAGATATACCCCACGTCTGGGGCATATGAAGTTAGGAATCACACCCCCGTCTTAGGGGTATTTGAAGAAGAAGCATACCTCACCTCGAGGGCCTAGAAGCTATAAAGAACACGCCCCGACTCAGGGGCATATGAAGAGAAGTCCACCCCGGCCTAGGGGTATTTGAAGAAGAAACATACCCCGCCAGGGGGCATAGAAGCCATAAAGAACACGCCCCGGCTTAGGGGTATTTGAAGAAGATACATCCCGCCTCGGGAGCATAAGAAAGAGAAGAATACATCCCGTCTTAGGGATATTTGAAGAAGAAATATATCTCGCCAGGGGGCATAGAAGCCATAAAGAACATGCGCCGGCTCAGGGGCACTTGAAGAAGAAACATACCCCGCCTGGGAGATGCAGAAGCAAAGAGACAGAGTACACCTCCACCCGGGGGCACCGAAGCAAAGAGGCATACATCCTGACCAGGGAGCACATGAAGAAAGAATATACCCCGACCTAGGGGCGTCAGAAGAAGAAATATACGCCCGATCTAGGGACATGAGAAGCAAGAGAATACACCCTGCGAAAAGGGTATGAGAAACATGAAAAATGTACCCCAGCCTAGGGGCACAGAAAGAGACACACTCCGCCCTTGGAGCATAAGAAGCAGAAGCACCTACCCCAGCCTGGGGGCACAAAAATACACTCCGCCCTTGGCGCATAAGAAGCAGAAGCATCTACCCCGACCCGGGGCACAGAAACAAAGAGATATACATCCCGATCTGGGAGCATAAGAAGAAAGATATACTCCGCCCAAGCGACATTTGAAGAAACAACATACCCTTCTTCGGGGGCACAGAAGCCGTAAAGAGATACACCCCGGCCTCAGGGGGGCATAAGAAGCAAAAGATACACCCCAGCTTGGGGGCATTTGAAGAGAGCTACGCCCCGTACCAGGGGCATATGAAGAAGAAACATACCCCGCCTGGGGGCATAGAAGCCGTGAAGAGTATACCCCGGCTTGGGGGCATTTGAAGAGAGCTACGCCCCGTACCAGGGGCATATGAAGAAGAAACATACCTCGCCTCGAGGGCCTAGAAGCTATAAAGAACACGCCCCGGCTCAGGGGCATATGAAGAGAAGTCCACCCTGGCTTAGGGGTATTTGAAGAAGAAACATACCCCACCTGGGGGCATAGAAGCCGTGAAGAGTATACCCCACCATGGGGGCATTTGAAGAGAGCTACACCCCGCATCGGGGGTATTAAAAAAAAACACACCCTGGTCTGGGGACATAGAAGCCAAAAAAATACACCCCGCCTGGGGGCACAGAAGCGAAGAGGCAAAACATACCCCCTCAGGGGGGATGCATACCAAATGAAGCTACACCCCAACCTGGGGGCACGTTAGAGAAATACACTCTAGCGTGGAAGCATTAATGAGAAAAGAAGAGCAGAATAAAGAAAAAGACACGCATGAGGCAGACGTGGTCTTCGAACCCGCCTCATCACACAAAAGAAGAGAAGAAAAGAAAAGAATACACATGAGGTAGACGTGGTCTTCGAGCCCGCCTCATCACACAAAAGAAGAGAAGAAAAGGAAGAAAAGACACATGAGGCAGACGTGGTCCTCGAGCCCGCCTCATCACGCAAAAGAAGAGAAGAAAAGGAAGAAGAGACATATGAGGCAGGCATGGTTCCTAAACCCGCCTCTTCACACAAAAGAAGAAGAGCAGAACCAAAAGAAGACACATGAGGCAGACATGGTCCTCGAGCCCGCCTCATCACGCAAAAGAAGAGAAGAAAAGGAGGAAGAGACACATAAGGCAGACATGGTCCTTGAACCCGCCTCTCCACAAAAGAAGAAAAGAAAGAACAGTCACGAGGTAAACATGGTCTTTGCGCCTGCCTCTCCACAAAAGAAGAAAAGAAGAAGAGAGAGAGCAGTCACGAGGCGAACATGGTCCTTGCACCTGTCTCTCCATAAAAGAAGAAGAGAAGAAGAGAAAGAACAGTCACGAGACGAACATGGTCTCTGCACCTGTCTCTCCATGGAAAAAGAAGAGAAGAAGAGAAAGAACAGTCACGGGGCGAACACGGTCCTTGAACCCGCCTCTTCACACAAAAGAAGAGAAGAAAAGAAAGAAATGACCATGAGGCAAGCATGATCTTTGCACCGCCTCTCCATAACAGAAGAAAAGAAAGAAGAGTCACGAGGTAGACATGGTCTTTGCACCTGTCTCCCCACACAAAAGAAGAAGAAAAAAAAAGAGACATGAGACAGACGTGGTCTTCGAACCCGCCGCTTCACAAACCCTTCTCCTCGGCTCACGTATCCTACTACCCGACGCCCTTTGGCTCAGTCATTCCGGCCAAGGCCCACTGTCATAATTAATCCACCCGTCCCACCGCGCTCTCCGATATCTTTTCGGCTTTACAGCCTACTCCTAATATCTCTCGGCTTGTCAGCCTGCTCCCATTATCCCTTGGCTTTTTAGCCTACTTCCCAATATCTTTGGCTCTCACAGCCTGCTTCCCAGAATTCGGCCCTTGCGGCCTGCTTCCCAGAATTCGGCCTTCACGGCCCGCTTCCCAATTTCGGCTTCTGCAGCCCGCTTCCCAATATCTTTGGCTCTCGCAGCCTGCTTCCCAGAATTCGGCCTTTACGGCCTGCTTCCCAGAATTCGGCCTTCACGGCCCGCTTCCCGTAACTTCAGCCCCTGCAGCTCGCTTCCCAACTTCGGCTCCTGCAGCATGCTTCCCATAATTTGGCTCTCGCAGCCCGCTCTCCTCGATTTTTGGCTATTGTGGCCTACTTCCAATATCAACTTCGGCCTTCACGGCCCGCTTCCCCAATGTCCTTTCAGCCGTTCGTGGCCTGCTTCCCTAATACCTTTACTACCACTACACTTATACGTAACAGTAATATTTTCTTATGCAAAAAAAACAAAACAAAACAAAACAAAAAGAAAACAACAAAACGAACACAAAAAAAGAAAGAGAAAAGAAAGAAGATAATGCATGATTGCCCTGCTTGCATGGTTGCTTAATATAGAATAATACACCTCTTTGGAATTTTCTAGGACCGTGCTTCCTTGCTAAATAATATCGCCCCGATTCCGGATGCACGGGCGTCACAGCGCACGCTCAAAGGGAACCCAATTATGGTAGGTGCACACGTCAAGGGGAAGAGTCATGGCTGAATCGCTAAGCCCAGCTCACAAAATAAACCTGAGGCAACGCTCCCACACTTAGCACTTAATGTGTTCAATAGCCTTCGACTATAGGGATTGCCTGAATTTCTTCTTAGCACTCTACGGAGACTTGAATTCCTGCACTCGCGTGAAAGGTAATCGTGAGGAAAAAGCTGCCTACCCCCACTGTAAAAAGAGAGAGAGAGAGAAGAAAAAAAAAAGAAGAGAAAAAAGAAGAGAGAGAGAAACGCGGATCCGAGTAGTCGGAAATCTCCACTGAAACAAATGAGGAGACTCGCGCGAAATGGTGAAGCGAATCACAATAAGGACAAATCCTAGTAGCCGGGAATCCCCATTGAGACACATGAGGAGACTCGCGTCGAACGGTTAAATCCGCTACCAAAATAAATAAATGGGGGCTATGTGAAGCTACCGAAAGTCGAAAGCCTGGAACTAATGTGTAGGCGCTAGAGTGAGCCTTGAGTGTCACCAGGAAAACTTGCATATCCCTATGGTTAGGGCTCTTTGTTCACACATTTGCACTGCCACGCCACATAGAATTGCCTCGGGTGAAATGCGTGAATTTAGGCTATACATGCAAGACATGTGATATCCTCTTGACGGGTGCACCACCCTTCGATTGTGCCTTGCAGCCCGCACCGCATCTACGAATTACGGGCGATGTCCCTATCTTATCCCCTATAGAGGGAGCTGCCTTACTCATATCTATGATATGCCTGCTAATGAATGCTTGCATGCTTGAATAAAAAATTATATATAATAAATATATATATATATATAATAAATAATAAATAATAAAAATGTGTGTATACAATAAACTCAATTTCGGCTATCAAAGCCTACTTTCCCTGCGCTGACTCGTAGAGCCCAATCTTGGCCCCCATGGCCTACCTCTTGCCCTCGCGGCTCGTTAATCTCCTAACTCCGGCTTCTATAGTCCGCTTCCCCGATTTGGGCTTTCACATCTTACGCCCTAATTTTGGCTCTTGCAGCCCGCTTCCCAACATCTTTGGCTCTTGCAGCCTACTTCCCAGAATTCGGCCTTCACTGCGTGCTTCCCAGAATTCGACCTTCACGGCCCGCTGCCCTAATTTCGGCTCTTGCAGCCCGCTTCCCAACATCTTTGGCTCTTGCAGCCTACTTCCCAGAATTCGGCCTTCACTGCCTGCTTCCCAGAATTCGGCCTTCACGACCCGCTGCCCATAATCTCGGCTCCTGCAGCCCGCTTCCTAATTTTGGCTCTTGTAGCCTGCTTCCCCGATTTGACTTCCGTAGCCTGCTCCCTATAATTTCGGCCTTCACGGCCCGCTCCCCAGCTTTGGCTCTCGCAGCCTGCTTCCCCTCGGCCTTCATAGCCTACTTCCCTTTGGGCCGTCGTGGCCTGCTTCCCAATTCTGGCTCTCATAGCTTGCCTCCTAGAATTCGGCCTTCACGGCCCACTTCCCATAATTTCGGCTCTTGCAGCCCGCTTCCCAATATCTTTGACTCTTGCAGCCTGCTTCCCGGAATTCAGCTCTCATAGCCTGCTTCCCAGAATTCGGCCTTCGCGGCTCACTTCCCATAATTTCGGCTCTTGCAGCCCGCTTCCCAATATCTTTGGCTTTATAAGCTGCTCCCCCAATTCGGCCTCCGCGGCCCGCTTCCCGACTTTGGCTCTTCTGGCCTGCTTCCCTTTGGCTTTTATAGCCTGCTTCCCAACTTTGGCTCTTGTAGCCTGCTTACCTCGGCCCCCATGGCCCGCTTTCCCAAGTCTAGCTCTGGCAGCCTGCTCCCCAAATTTCGACTTTCGCAGCTCGCTTCCCTAATTTGAGGACACTAAATAAATTCTCACCCCATGTTTACGTGCAAGGGAATATAGAAGAGGAGAAAAGAGAAGAGAAGAAAAATAAGAGAAGAAGAGACGAACAAAAGCAGGTCAGCTCCCGGCACCCTGTCGGCGCTGACGAAGAGACAAAGAGATCAACAAACCAGGTCAGCTCCCGGCACCCTGTCGGCGCTGACGAAGAGACAAAGAGACCAACAAACTAGGTCAGCTCCCGGCACTCTGTCGGCACTGATGATGAAAAGAAGAAGAGATAAACATACTACGTCAGTTCCCGCTACCCCGTCGGCACTGATGAAGAGAAGAAGAGACCAACAAACCAAGTCAGCCTCCGGCACCTTGTCGACGCTGACGAAGAGACAAAGAGACCAACAAATCAGGTCAGCTCCCGGCACCCTGTCGGTGCTGACAAAGAGACAAAGATACCAACACATCATGTCAGCTTCCGGCACCCTGTCGGCGCTGACGAAGAGACAAAGAGACCAACAGAGCATGTCAGCCCCGACCCCCCGTCGACGCTGACGAAGAGACCAACAAACCAGGTCAGCTCCCGACACCTCGTCAGTACTGACGAAGAAAAGAGGAGACAAACAAGTCATGTCGGCTCCCGACACCCCGACGGCACCGACGATGAGAAAAAGAGGCCAGTACACCCGCGGGCACCGCCCGGCTCATCCTTCGCCTGCGCTACCCGTGGGTGGGGGGCATTTGTGGACACCAAAAAATTACACACCCAGATATCCTGCTCGGCCCAGCATCAACAACGGCACCGAGTGAGGAAGCCCCGGAGGGGCTGGTCATCCGGACTCCCCAAATATGCACACTGCCGTGAAGTCGTCTCCGGAGTCACGACAGTGAAGAGAAATCAACCACCAAGAGCCCCCACAATCTATGGGCCTCGAAGAAAATTAAATGGGCCACAACTCATGCTCACAATGGGCTCAGAACTGCCCCTTTTAGGGCTTCAACGGCACGCCCTTTGGCCCTTCAGCGGTACGCCCCTGGGCCCTTTAGCGACACACCCCATGTGCCTTCAGCGGCACACCCCATGTGCCTTCAACGGCACGCCCCATGTGCCTTCAACGGCACTCTATTTTAAGCCTTCAACGACACACTATTTCGGGCCTTCAACGGCACACTATTTTAAGCCTTCAACAGCACACTATTTCGGGCCTTCAACGGCACACTATTTTAAGCCTTCAACGGCTATTTTAAGCCTTCAACGGCATACTATTTTAAGTCTTCAATGGCACACTATCTCAGGCCTTCAACGGCACGCTATTTCAAGCCTTCAACGGCACACCATTTCAAGCCTTCAGCGGCACACTTCTTGAGCCCGCCAGCGGCACAACGTGAAGGCATTTCAACGGAACGACGTGACGCCCATGCCCTACGTATCCTTGGCACGCAATGTGCTGTCCGAGGTGTCAACCAGAGGTTGGGCCATGCAGGCTACTCCCCTGACATCCAGGACGTGGGAAGTCAATCCCCATCATGACCAGCCGCTTCCCGCCTCCGACTGCCGTGCTCGAGGGCTCCCGCTGCTGGGAGTATAAAACCACTCCCATTCCGGCGAAGAAGGAGAGAAGAGGCCCATACACAGAGGACCAGCACACGGAGAAGAGACCCACAGACAGAGAAGAACAGACACAGAGCCACCTACGAGAAGAAGGAAAAGAGAGAGGAAAGGGGAGAGGGCTCCGGCGTGGAGTCTTCCGACGACCACCAGGCAAGGAAAAGAGAGTAAGAGAGAGAGAGAGTGCTGGATGTAATAGGAGAAGGTGGGGGAAAGAGTAGTGGACGGTCGTCCTTGCTTCGATCCCCAACACTTCCTCTTCTTTTGTTCCTTTTTCTCCCTCTCCGTTCTTTTGTTCTTTAGTTTTCTTTCTTGCCTGTAGCCTTAGCTCGGGCATGCTTTGTAATGCATACGGACGGCTACGGCCCTTTGTTTCCCATGAATGAAGATCGTCCTCCTCAGTGGGTTTCCTCTTTGTCTCGGTGTTTTGGGCCACAGTGCGTTTGATCGTCTTTCCTTTCACTTTCCGATGTTTGTGTACATCCCTCATGCCGTCGGTTTCCTCCGGATGTGGCATCATCTTGAATGGTTTGAGGTCGCGAACCTCCTCCTGTAAAGCCCAGTGCCTTCATCTGTGCCTGCCCCCCCCCTTCTCCGCTACACCCTGTCCAGTCTTAGAGGTCTTTGGCTCGTTGTTTTCCCCGTGTTTTTTGAGGTTTTATTAAGGTGTTGCCGCCCTCGGGCGCCCACCTCCAGTTGTCGGGTTCCGCCACTCCATGTGGGCACGTTCCCTTTATCTCCCTTACGCTCGGGTCAAGGGGAGATGCTGCCGAATTTTTGTTAGAAAATAACAAGACGTTAAAAGGCAAAAAGGATGCAACAAACAAATGGGATAATAAATACACATTAAAAGATAACAAAAGCAACAAATAAATAGAGCAACAACAGATTGCAAGAAGAAGGAGAAAAGATTTGTATAAAACTACACAAAAATCAAAGAAAAGAAGAAAAGAAAAGCCTTAAAAACAAGTAACAGAGGAGTGGGCCTTCATCGGCATGTCTATCCCAGCCTTCGCCGGTACGCCCTCCACCCTCGTTGGCCGGTACACCTCTAACCTTCCTTCAGCGGTACGCTCTAACAACCATTCAACGACACACCTTCTCGGCCCTTCAGCGGCACACTCCTCTCACCCTCCGAAGTGGAACACAATGTATAGACTTGGCAGATTGATGCGCGAACATAGCAACAAGCAATGTATAGACTTTGAGCTGCAGTCAATGAACAATGTATAGACTTTGAGCTGTACAGACTTTGAGCTGGCCAATGTACAGACTTGAGCTGGCCAATGTATAGACTTTGAGTTGTACAGACTTTGAGCTGGCCAATGTACAGACTTTGAGCTGGCCAACGTATAGACTTTGAGCTGTACAGACTTTGAGCTGGCCAATGTATAGACTTTGAGCTTTACAGACTTTGAGCTGGCCAATGTATAGACTTTGAGCTGTACAGACTTTGAGCTGGCCAATGTACAGACTTTGAGCTGGCCAATGTATAGACTTTGAGCTGTACAGACTTTGAGCTGGCCAATGTATAGACTTTGAGCTGATGAATGCAGCTAATGGACAATGTACAGACTTTGAGCTGGCCAATGTATAGACTTTGAGCTGCAGCCAATGGACAACGTACAGACTTTGAGCTGGCCAATGTATAGACTTTGAGCTGGCCAATGTATAGACTTTGAGCTGCAGCCAACGGACAACGTACAGACTTTGAGCTGGCCAATGTATAGACTTTGAGCTGCAGCCAATGGGCAATGTACAGACTTTGAGCTGGCCAATGTATAGACTTTGAGCTACAGCCAATGGACAATGTATAGACTTTGAGCTGGCCAATGTATAGACTTTGAGCTACAGCCAATGAACAATGTGTAGACTTTGACCAGCCAATGTATAGACTTTGAGATGATGAATGCAGCCAATGTACAGACTTTGAGCTGATGAATGCAGCCAATGTATAGGCTTTGGGCTGACGAATGTACAGACTTTGCGTTGCGGTGACCAGCCAATGTGCTCCTTCACCGGTACACTATTTGTGGGCTTCCCCGGCACACTCTCTTGGCGCTTCTCTAGTCCGCCCTTGGGACACCATGCACCACCCTTCCCTTCCTTCGCCGGTACAGTCTCCAGCCAGCGCCCCAGCGGTACACCTCCTTCAGCCCTCCAGCGGCAACCCCCTTTTAAGCCCTTCAACGGCACACATCTTCAGCCCTTCGCCGGCACACTTTTTTGCCCACCTTTCTTCAGCGGTACACCCCCTTTAGCCCCCTTTTTAGCCCGCCAAGGGCCAACTCTCCTCCCAAAGAAAAAAATACATGTATATATGTACATATGGGCATATAATGGCAGCACTAAAAAGCTAGTAAAAAACATGATGAGTAAATAAGCCTGAACAGATCCGTATAAAAAAATGAATGAAATGAATGAAATAAGTGACAATAATAATAATAATAACAATAAATGTAATAATGACAGTAAGCAAGATGCGGGAAAGCACCCGGAACAGATGCGGAAAGAGGGATAAGCAACGGAGTAATAAGAACAATAATGATAAAATAATATAAGGTATTACTAATTCTACATCGCAGCCCCGTCTCTCCCACGACCCGGCACTGAAGGAACAATAATGCCGCCCTCTCAGGCCGGGCCCGAGTCTTGGGAACTATCCCAACATGGCCAGGTCCCGACCTAGTCTCGGGCCGATACTCCGATTAAACCGGACTCGTTTCTCGGGTCGGATCCCTTCTGAGCCACTACTAAAATTGCCGCACGTTCGGCAGACATTTGAACGGGTTCACCTCGATTTCTGCCGCGTTTCTATTACGGACCTGTGTCCGAACATGTCCGATATGGCCAACGGCACCTACCCCGACGTGGTCATGACCCCGTATTGCTCCGGGCCGATAGCTCGTCAAATCGGATTCACTCTATCGGGATTCGTTCCCGCCCTTTCATTGAAATTGCCGCAAACTTGACATATATTTGTACGGGATTGTTCTTATCTACGTCGCACCTTCAATATGGACCCTTGTCCGAATATCAAGTGGTCCGCAAGTGACCGACATAAATTTGAATAGAACGAGATGGCTCCTGTCATCCCTGGACCCTATACACGGGAATATCAATAAGGCCTTTGTGGGCTGTGCTTGGACCTCGGGTCCGTCCCGATTATGGTCATTATCTGACCCACACCCTCGGCCTATAGCTCGCTTCCTTCGAACATGTTTTGGTTTTGGAATCTAGTCCCGGGACTTTTCCCCGTTGCCCTCTAGCACCGGGAACATTAATGATGCCCACGCAAGCCCCATTTGGACCGCGGGAGGTGCCCCCGGTATGGTCCCGACTCGATCTCGCACTGGGCCAATAAATTCGCTAGTTTCCTGCTACACTAACCGAGATTTAACCGGATGTTTTCGATGTCTCAGAATAATAAACTTGCCGTATCCCGGCATGCATATGTTCTAGGTCCTCCCGCGACGATTACAATATTCTCAAGCCGGACTCCCGTCCGAATATTAAACGATCTCCCGAATGATCGACACGTTTCGAACGTCCGCTTCCCTAGACACAAAGCTTTTCAGCCGATTCAAGGGATATTCCCTCGTTGCCCCTTGGCACCGGAAATATTAATGACGCTCATGCAAGTCTTATTTCGACCGCGGGGGTCCCACCGCAGTATGGTCGCAGCTTGCTCTTGCACCGGGCCAACAGATTTACTGGTTTCTGACCGCTCTGGCCGAGGTTTAGTCGAACGTTTTCCGTTCTTCTGAACAATAAATTGCCATATCCCGGCATACATATGCTCCGGTTTTCCCGCGACGATCGCACTTTTCCCGAGCCGAACATTCGTCCGAATATTAAATGGTCAGCACATGACCGACATGACCGCGAATGCTTTCTTCTCACCCTCATACGGGGATTTCAATGCTCCCTAATAGGCCTTTCCATGCAATTAATCTTCTGTCCATGAGGCCCTGAATCCCGGCGATTAATCAAGGGTGTTCCCTCGTATGGGGGATGTAAATGACGCCGTGACCTTTATGGCGCGGCGGGTTTTGATCCCGACACGAACCACACAATCGTCTGACCGAGTCAGATCGAGCGCACCATGGGCTCTTCGGAGCCCGAATAAATTGTCACTTTGTGACTGGCACGCCCACGCACTTAATAGACGAACCAACCATTCCCAAAGAGGCCGAGCATAATAAACGAACTAAAAGTGCGTCTACAGGGCGTCTGGCCTACATCCGTCGATTCATATCAAATTTGTCAGGTCGGTGCCACCCCTTTCACAAGCTCATGATGAAAGATGTATTATTTCTATGGGATGGCGGATGCCAAGAGGCTTTCGAAAAGCTGAAGGAATATCTCAAGACTCCCCGGTATTGGGGGCACCAATCAAGGGCAATCCTTTAATCCTTTATATAGCAGCCACACATTGTTCGATGGGGGCAATGTTAGCACAGATAAATGAAGATGGAAAGGAGCAAGCCTTATATTACCTCAGCAGAAGGCTGATCAGAACTGAGGAAAGCTATACTTACATAGAGAAGACCTGCTTGGCACTGGTTTTCGCTGTTAAGAAACTCCGACATTATATGTTGTCACATGAGATCAGACTGATATCTGCAGCAGATCCGCTCAAATATATATTGACTCAGCCGGCACTCAAAGGTCGACTAGGCAAATGGGCCGTGATTCTGATGGAGTTTGACATCACCTATATACCTCAGAGGGCTATAAAGGGCCAGGCTATGGCTGACTTCTTTGCAGAGCACCCTGTACCAGAAAATGCTATACTGGAGACTGAGCTCTCTGATGATGAAGTGCTCGAAGCATGCCAAACCCAACCGGTCATGTGGCAATTATATTTTGATGGGGCATCAAGAACAGAAACTTATTCCAGTGGGAAAACAAGAATACGTGCAAGGGCCGACATTGTGCTGAAATCGCCAGAAGGAGAAGTGTTGCACACCTCCTGTTCTATAAATAAACCCTGCACCAACAATGAAGCTGAATATGAAGCCCTGATAGTTGGTCTTCAGATTACCCTCAGCATGGGCATCCGGATGCTTCAGGTATTCGGTGACTCAATGTTAGTAATAAAATAGGTGCAAGGGGAATTCGAGGTGCGAAAGCCAGAATTAAACCCCTATTACCGAATGGCTATACGCCTCATGGCGAATTTCTACCACATTGAGCTCAATCATGTGGGCCGGGGGCACAATGCTCAAGCCGATGCACTGGCAAAGCTGGCCAGCTCATTAGCAGTCCCACCAGATGAGACACTTAACATCATTGTCATGAACAGGCGGCAGGTCCCCAGCATGCTGGAAGCGTGTCCTGAAGAATATGAGATTGATGCCGTTGACAAAGTCCAGGCGTCTGATTGGAGACAGCACCTATTGCAGTGGTTCCTACACCAACAGCTGCCCAAGAACAAAGAAGAAAGAATGAAACTCCTAAGGATCAAGGATTCCTATGAATGCAGAAATGGAACTCTGTTCCGAATTATGGCGGACGCCCGCAAGAAGATTTTGCTTCGCTGCCTGTCTACTGAAGAAGCTTGGCAAGCAATGAAAGAAATACATGCCGAGATAGCAGGGGCACACCAGGCTGGGCCTAAGATGAAGATTGAAGTCAAAAAGCTGGGTTATTATTGGCCCACTATGTTTAAAGACTGTTGCCAGTTTACAAAGTCATGTCAGAAATGCCAGGAGCATGCGACTGTACCCAGGAGGCCTCCTGTAGCTCTACACCCTACAATTCCCAGCTGGCCTTTTGCTCATTGGGGAACTGATGTGGTCGGGCTACTACCGACTTCTTCAGCTGGACACAGGTACATCCTGGCTATAACAGACTACTTCTCCAGGTGGGCGGAGGCAGTAGCACTCACAGAAGTGACTGGCGAATTGGTTGCCAGATTCATCAAGCACAATATCATCTTCCGGTTCGGGGTCCCCAGCCGAATAATATCTGATAATGGAAGTCATTTCAAGAACCAGAAAATATATCGGCTTGCTGAGAAGTACAAAATTGAATGGAGGACCTCCACTCCTTACAATCCACAAGCAAATGGACTGGCCGAAGCCTTCAATAAGACACTGTGCACCCTGCTAGCCAAGGTCGTCAGTTCTAACAAAAAGGACTGGGGTGAAAAGATGTATGAAGCACTATGGGCATATCGCACTGTCTATAAGACCCCCACGGGTTGCTCACCCTATTCACTGGTGTACGGCTCCGAGGTAGTAGTCCCTATAGAGCTGGAGGTACCGTCACTCAGGATTGCAGTCCAGCATGGCCTAGTTCGTGACGAACAAACCAACGCTGAAAGAAGATTTGAAGAACTTGCTGAACTGGAGGGGAAGCATCTGCAAGCCCAGAAAAATATCCAGATGTACCAAGCCCGCATGGCAAATGCCTTCAATAAACTCGTCAAAGGGCGAGAATTTAAGAAATGAGATCTGGTCATGGTCAAGAAAAGAGAAGTCATGGCTTCCAATCCGAAAGGCAAACTTGCTGCTAACTGGCTGGGTCCATACGTAGTCCAGAGGGTCTACGAGGGCGGAGCCTACATGGTTGTCAACCATCGAGGGGAAATTCAATTCTTGCCACTCAATGGGAAACATCTGAAACTCTATCATGCTGCACCACTGCCTGCCGGGGGAGTGGCGAATGAACAGTTAAATCAAGACTGATGACACTTAGGAGGGTCACCCCTTTGCTACACACCGATGTCAATTCGGACCCTTCGTTCGGATTAGATGATGAAACCCTATTTTTTTCTTTGCGTAGGTGTTCACCCCACATCAACGATAAAATCCACCCACCTTTTTGGCGAATGGCTTTAGGCCCGAGCTGCTATATGCCAACATCAATCCAGATCTCCCATCAGATAATGAAACCTTATTCTCCCTGGTGTTGATAAAAAAAATGGGGCTTAAAATGGAGGTGCCCCACCAGACTTGTCTAAGATGTCTTGGGCGAGTGCAAAAATGGCCAAAACCCAGCTATGGTGAAAACCCGAAAGGGCACTGTAGGCAAAATCGGGTACCCCGCCACGTGAAAACCCGAAAGGGCGCGTGGGCAAAAGCAAGAGGGGGTTGGCTCCGGTGAAAACCTGAAAGGGTGTTTGAGCCGGTAATGTGATAATTTAAAGTTCCCCTTTTCACCCTTCCTGATATAGCTCCGAGAAGGACGATCATCATGAAGTCCCACCGGGCGTGCCAGCTTGTGGGAGACGGATTTTATTTATTTTAATTTATTTATTGATTTGATTTATTTGTCTGTTTTGTTTATTGATTGCTTTATTAGGTGTGCCAGTCACCGTAGTGACAATTTTTATGCAGTCGATCTGGCTGAATCAGTCGATTGTGAAGTCCGAGTCAGGACCGAAAGTCCGCCATGCCGTAAAGGCCATGACGTTAATTACATCCTCCCTGAGGAAGACAACCCTTGATTAAACGCCAAAGACAAGAGGAGAATAGCGGCAAAGACCCAAATGAGAGTGTGCTAGTTTATTCGTAAAACATTAAATATACTGGATAAAGCGAGAGTACATCAGATGCGGAGCGAATCTGGCAGCATATCCCCATTATCTTGGACTATGTCGAATGGGAATAAGAAACCGTCCATGCAGCGGCAGGACGGGATCCGTGAAAGATCGGGTATATTCGACCCGGAGTCCGAAGAGGGATCGACATACCATGATACACCGCATGCCGGTACGATGTCTTATTAATATTCCCCTTTTCGAAGGATCATCGGAGGACATGCAGTGGCAGAACTCCGTGGGCTAGCGGGGTTAGGAGAGAATACCGTAGTCACTCGGTATGATGTGGGTGAATTTCGACAGCATATCCCCTTATCTTGGATCATGCCAAGGAGAAATAGACCATCATCCACGGGATGCCGGGATGGAGGCCGAAGGAAAAGGGCATTAGGCCCAGGAACGCTGCTTGCATTCATAGCACCAGTTGATATCCCCTTTGGAACCATCAGAGCACATGCAGTGGCAGAGCTCTTTGGGTTCGTAGGGTTATAGAGGAATCCGGACCTGGACTGAGTAATGTAGGGAAGTCTTTCCCCGTTGCTGTATCTCTTCAGGATATACATGATGGTCTCTGGACATCCCTCAGACAGATACATGGAGTAATCAGAAATGAAATGGAGTGTTGATAGGAGTTCTCGGCACAGTTATAGCATGAAAGGAGGGGTTCCCGGCGCAGGGGTTCTCGGCACAGTTATAGCCTAAAAGAAGGTTCCCGGCGCGGGGGTTCTTGGCGCGCAAGCCATCGCGCCGGGAAGGTCGTCTGAAGGGAGGCTGTCACGCCCCGAGCGCAGAAGATACTCGGAGATGCGTGACGAGTTTATATCATTCATGTCATTCAGAGGATTAGTGTATTCGACACCAAAAATTAGAGATGCGCAAAAGTAAAGATAACCCAATCCTTTATTCAATCACAACCTCAAAGTACTTCTATTACAATTCACTTAATGAAAGTGCTATGACCCAATAAAAGGAAAAGTACAATGGTTGACTTAAGAAATTTGAAAGGTAAGACTAGTAGACGCTTGGATAGACGGAGAGCTCTACTCTCTTCACTCTTGACCTTCCCCTTCTGTTTGGGTCTCGTCATCGGACTTACCTGAAAAGTAGAGAAAACACTGAGTGAGCGAACGCTCAGTAGGAAATTATATCTCAAGAGCTAGCAAGAGGTTTAAGTAATTACATTTTTTATGAATGCACTATAGCTATGCGTGCTCGCATAAAAGGACAAGATAGAGAGTATATCAACAAGATAACAAGGTGAACTATTCATGAACTTTCAAGTAATAGATGTCAGGATGTTCAAGCAAGTAATTTCATCATGTCATGTCGAGAACTTGGCTATCACGTTTCAAGCAAGCAAGTATATAAATTACCCTTTTTCGGGACACGTAAGTCATGTCATGTCAAGTCGAGTCAAGTACGAGATTTTTGTGGAATGTCCAATCAAGCTAGTCATGCACTTCGGTACAATGCCAATACCGTTATCATTACAACTCCCATGGGCACTAGTACTTTTGGGTGCTCCTCCCAGGACCAGATCGGGCCCCATATGCACAGGCATTGATCATGTATTTTGACATCCACTTTGTGTATAGCCAATATGGAGTTTCAAGGATAAAGAACTTGTATGAACTTAGAGGTAGATAGCATTTCAAGGATTTGAACATGACAATAATGATGATAATAATGGTGCAATCACGAGTACCGATAAAACTAGGTGGAATTGGTTCCCTAACTTGGGTACCATGACAAGTAAGTGCCCACAAGTAGATGGTCACTTTTTTAATATAGAATTGAGGTCCACAAGAACATTTGATTATATTGCTGTGATTGGCTTATCTTATACTGCATTTTGTGACATTTGGTTGAGAGACCTCCTCTCTCTACACTAGGATTCCACACACCTTTCTTGGAATCGGGACAACCCTCCATTGAGCATTCGTCTCTTTGGACCGGAAATCCCTTTTCCAAGACCTCCGTAAGTCCCCGCACCCGTGGATTCCCTCACGGACGCTGGGCTGGTTGTACCCTTGAAGTACCCGGAGTTTAGAGAACCTATCGTTGGTGAGAAAAGAGAAAGAACCTAGTTGACACGGAGGCCACACTTGGATCCAAACTAGGTTTCACTTTGCAAAGAGGAGTGAATTATTCTGCAATTTAACTCACTCTAATCTCAAACATAACACTAAAATCTTGCCTTCATCTCAACTTGTTTGCATAACTTGATTGAGTTGAATTGTTTAAACTTGTTTGAGTTGAAGGATTGTTGTGTGATAATTCGTTCATAAAGCTTTCTCTCTTTTTAAGTATGCAACTCCGTCCAGGTAAGATTATCAACATGGCAAGCTACGGATATTCCTATGATGATGTGGAGGAGAACGTTTTCGGTCAATCATATGAGGTTCCCCAAGATTCTATCTATCATGAAGGGAATTACCCTCCTCCTCATTCTCATTATCCTCAAGTTCATGTGGTTGATACCACTACTCAAGAGGTTGTGCCCTCTTCTCAGACTTTACCCTCCAACACTTCGGGGAACCCCTCCCCATCCTTCAATGTTACCGATTTGATTAATGCTCCATCTCAATTAGATGACTCCCAGCGGCAGGCAGTTCAGGCCGCTTTGAAAGGGAAGTCGTTCCAACTTCATCCTCCAATCCCCCTCCGGCCGAGAGTGGCCATCACCTCACTAATGACCAAGCGGTCTTGCACAAACCCCCCTCTTGTCCACCAACACCTGGTGCGGCCATGCCGGCCCAACAGGCGAGCTACTCAGCGGCTAGGCCCCAATTCTTTCAACCTCCCCAAATTCTAAGGACGCCTATGCCAAACACCTTCATTCCAAATTCGGCCCCGGTCGAGTCAGACACTAATGCTTTGCTCCTTCAAAAATTGGCTAGCATGGAAGAAAAACTCAACAAGGTTACTGCCGCCAAGAATGCCCCAGAAATCTCTCTTCCTACATTGCTAGTTTTTCACTTACCACCTTCTAAGATGCCGAACTTTCGGCGATACAATGAAACTGGTAATCCCTTTATCCATCTGAAGGATTTTATGTATGAAACGTCCTTTTGGTAGGGCAACAAAGCCTCATTGGCTTACTTGTTTAGAAGATCTTTAGAGGGGCCAGCCCTCAAATGGTTCTACTCCTTGGATCCGGCAGATGCTAGTGATTTCGATGTGGTTCAAAGGAAATTCTTGCAGAAATATAGGGACCGGGTTGGACCCTCCCTTTCAGTTACAGATTTGGTTGCAGAGAAAATGAAGCCCGAGGAGGACTTCATCATATTTGCTGATAGATGGCGGTCAATGGCCGAGAAGTTAAAAGATACCTTATCAGAACCGGAATAGGTTAAGATGATTATATCCAATGCAACCCCTCAGTTCCGGCATATACTGGCTATGAATAGATTGACCACCATGGAGGAGCTTTATGAAAGAGCTCGTTATATTCAGACCCAAATGAAAGATTCACCCATCATGGGCATGTTTGAGCCAAAACCAAGGTTGGTTAAAAAGAATACAAATGTCAACAATAGCGGGCCCACGACTGAGGGCACCGTCATCAATGAGCAAGTTGGCGCGGTCGGCAACCCCACACCTTTTCGCCAATCTAACCCACGACCTCCGCCACCTCCATCACAAGGCACCCTCTTTACTTCACCCCCACAACACCAATTTACTCCTCAACCTTCTTTTGTTCCACCACAAAACCAAGCGCCCCGCGCTGACCCTCCAGCTCCGCAACAATACCACCAAGTACCGCCACCCACTAATTATGGACCACAACAACAACAGCAGAGGAGACCACTTGGCCCCAAAAGGGCCCATTATCCGCCATTGCCAGAAAGTCTCTCGGATATTTTCAATGCCTTAATGGCTGCCAACTTGCTCATGCTACCAAAGGAAAGGGCAGCGTGGCCCGCTAATGTTGACACGTCCCGCTACTGTGTCTTCCACCGCTCCCCTGGTCATAACATTGATCGTTGCTTCCACTTCAAGGACTATATTTATGACTTAAATGACCAGGGTGGCATTAACTGGGACGAGATGAGGCAGTTTATCGCCACTATGAAAGAAAGAAGGCCTCCTCGGCAGTAGCAGGCTCAGCAGCCACAGCAACCGGCTCCACAAGTACAACAGCAAGCTCCAGCACCTCAGCAAGATATGGGGATTGTCCACAATCCACTGCCAGAGCACCCACCAAATCAGCACGTGAACCCTGTCACATCTCTCCACGAGGTGGAGAGAGGACAAGGATGGCATGAAGAAAATGCCTCTGTCGGGGCATTTAATCATAATTCAAATCAACCTCCGCGCCTTTTGCGCACGCTTCCTTCTTCTTCTACTCCCCAATTGATCCGGGCTCTTCTACGCCCCGTTAATCCACCTGCTCCTACCAATTCTCCATCCTTGCCAACCCAATCTCTCCTTACCCGTTTACCGCCTCCGCCGCCTACCACGCAGCGAACTCCGCTATCCACCACCAACCCTTCACCTTCGCCGTCTAGACTACTCCTTATCTGCCCGTCACTAATGCCCGCTACACCCACCACAACTACTCCTCCACTGGCAAGGATCCCCCCACCATCGGCTCCCTCATCTTTTATACCCAGATCTCTCCTCATTCCACACCCCAGCTCTCCTCGCATTCGGGTATCCCTTTCTACTCCTACGCCTCCTGCGGGGGCATCTTTGTCAAACTCTTCATCAATGCCCCCTACAGGGACTCCCTCTGCAAACACCCCTCCACCACTTCTCAACGCCAATACACCCTCTTCCTCTTCCAACCCTCCTCCTTTACTTGCCCCGACAGAGGCACGACAAAACGTGGCGCCGCTCCGCAGTGGACGGATGTTCCAGCGCATCTTTCCCCAAAGAGAGCAAGAGCCCGCGCAGGGGCCGCAAGAACAAGAACAAGAGCAAGAGTCCGTACCCGGAACTCAGTATGATTTGTTAAAGCATCTTGACCGAACTCCAGCAAGAATTTCAATCCTGGAATTAATCAAAAGGTCCACCACTCACCAGCTAGCTCTGAAAGAGTATCTGCAAAAGGTTATGGTCAATGAAGACATCCCTGTTGAGCAGATAACCACAGTATTAACGCCCGCTAGCAGTCAGCCGGCAATTACTTTTCATGAGCATGAACTGGCACCACTCTCAGCAAGGAAATATGCGCTATGCATCACAGTCGACATCAATAAGGTGGCGGTGAAACAATGTCTAGTGGACACTGGGGCATCTATCAATGTATTGCCACCGAGCACTCTGAAATTATGTGGCATTCCTGAAAATCTGATTCGGCCGTCTACTATAACAGTCACAGCATATGACAATACCAAGAAGCCTCCTCTAGGCATGATCACACTAAAAGTCAGTTTGGGTCCGGCCACAATCACGGTCGATTTCCACATTTTGGACATGGATCCAAGATTCAATGGCATTCTGGGCCGCCCCTACATTCAACAGCTCGATGCAGTGCCCTCTACAAATCATCAGTGCCTTAAGTTTCCACACAAGGGCCGCATCATCAAAGTTACCAGTATGCCAATTCTGCCAGAGGAAGATATACACTTGACTTCATCAGTTCATTATATTTGGCCTGCCAACAAGCCATTGCTATCAATACTAGACCTCCCTTACCCACGGCCAATGTCGCCCGAGACAGTCACGACAGTTGCTATGACACCCTTGCCTTCCAAGGGGAAAAAGAAGAAAAGCATGATAAACACCCCTGGTTGGAAAATTCTAATGAAAATGGGGTATCAAAACGGCAAAGGTCTGGGTGCCAGTTGTCAAGGTAGGACTAGGCCTATTAAGCCTCAGAAATTGATTACACGAGGCGGCCTGGGCTACAAAGGGCCGGGCAAAAATGAAGATGAACCATGGACAGTTATGACATCCACCTTGAAGACAGATCGCCAGCCGCTTACTTGGACATTGAAGACACATTTTGTCACGGGTGGCGTTCAGAATAATGAGCAGACTACAATAATCACCTCCATTCTAGACTGTCAAGATGTTCATGCAAGACAGTTTGCTCGTCACATCGCACCATTGGCCACTTATAAAGCCCTGGAGTCTCTAAGGCCCGATAAAAGAAGGAAGATGGATGATCCATAGTGTGATTGGTATAGATGGTTCGATATGAATGATATTACTATTGCCTTGAGCCGTCTCTTTATGCCGACTGATCCGGAATGGCCGCCACTAATACATGAACTGATTGAAATGCCGGCTGTGATTACGGATAAGAGGCAGTTGCTGAGTGATTACACTGACACTGGAGAGCCAGATGTTCCGTATGAAGAAGGATTTACAATAGACAGGCTGTGGGCCGGCCTCTTTTCCCTCACTTCTATGCATCCGTCTCTTCTTGTTTCCCTACATTCTCAATTGTTCTCTCGCGTGCCGAGACCGCCGCCAATTACGATCAGCTTTTCTCCAGATCCACTGCAGATTTCTCTCCCGATTCCTCCCTTGCTCCTCGAGCAATTCTCCAAACTCTCCATCACACCCCCGCGCGGGTCATCTCTGATTCAATCTTTCTCCAAGCTTTCAATCTCCACTCCTCCTGCTATTCTCCCTTCACATTGCTTTCTTCTAGAAAAAGAAAATAAAAATGAAAATAAAGATAAAAACGAAAAAAAAACGTCAAAATTCCAACTCTTCAATCCTCCATCTCCGTGGAGGAGACTTCTTATCTCTTTTCCGAGTGTGTCCCAAGCCAGGGGCCACTCTTCCATGATTCATTGATAGATCTTTTCTCCCCCTCTGGTGAGGGGTCTCCTTCTGTATCACCTCCAGTATCCACTTTTTCACCTCCTTCCTCCTTTTCAGCTAGTTGTTCCTCTTCCTCTAATAAAATTTTTGGGGTAGATCTTCATAAGAAATCTAAGGGTAGGCAGATTCCGCGTAGATTTCTGTTAGAGTTAGCCAGAAGGTGCCAGGCTTGTTTAGCCCTTCCTGAATTCGTGGAGAATCCGGTTATCCTGCCAGAGTCGGAATATGAGGATATTAATGTTTCTTATGAGGGTTTAGGTGTCTACGAAATCATGAATGATGAAGACCCTATTGAAGAAGGGGATGAAAGTTATGAAGAATATGAGGACGAGGCTGATGCCTTTGCCAGTGGCATGAGAAGATTCGACGAACCATCAGCCTCTGTAGAAGAGCCTACCAAAGAAGTTAATTTGGGTACGGAAGAAGACCCTAGGATTGTCCTCATCAGCAAGAATTTGCCGCCCTCCGAAGAGGAGGCGCTTATTTTGGTACTTCAAGAATACAAGGACACGTTTGCGTGGAGTTATGAGGATATGCCTGGATTAGACCCTGCGCTCGTTGAACATCGGCTTACACTTAAGCCAGGGTCTGTCCCGATCAAACAACGGTTGAGACGTTTCCACCCTAACATGGCTTTAAAGATGAAAGAAGAGGTCGACAAGCTTCATAAGGCTAGGTTTGTTAGAGTTGTCCTCTATCCGAATTGGGTGGCTAACATCGTCCCAGTCATGAAGAAAGATGGAAAAGTTCGGATTTGTATAGACTTTCGGGACCTCAACCGTGCGTGTCCTAAAGATGACTTCCCCCTCCCTCATATCGATGTTTTGATTGATAATACAGCAGGATTTGAGACTCTCTCTTTTATAGATGGGTTTTCAGGTTACAATCAAATTCGTTTGACTGAAGAAGACCAAGAGAAGACATCATTCACTACACCATGGGGTACTTACTGCTATGTGGTCATGCCCTTTGGACTCAAGAATGCTGGAGCCACCTATCAGAGGGCTATGATGGCAATTTTTCATGACATGATTCATATTTATATTGAAGTGTATGTGGATGACCTGGTAGTAAAATCAAGGACAAGGATTGAGCATCCTGGGGTTTTAGCTAAGGTCTTGCAAAGATCACGAGAGTATCAGTTGAAAATGAACCCCAAGAAGTGTGTATTTGGCGTATCATCAGGGAAGTTGCTTGGATTCATTGTCAGCAAAAGAGGAATTGAAGTTGATCCCAACAAGGCGAAGGCCATCAGAGACATGCCTCCTCCCAAGAATTTGAAGGAAGTTCGAGGATTAATCGGGAGGTTGCAATTTATTCGCCGCTTCGTCTCCCAGCACTCACAACGATGCAGGCCGTTTTACGAGCTTACTAAGCCGGGAGTCAAGTTTAATTGGGATGACAAGTGTCAGGCAGCTTTTGACGGATTGAAGGATTATCTGGCCAATCCTCCTGTCCTGAGGCCGCCGATTCCAGGCAAACCGCTTATTATCTATGTTTCTGTCCTGGATGACTCTGTAGGTGCTGTCTTAGCTCAGTGGATGAAGAAGGTAAAGAGAGGGCAGCATACTACTTGTCCAAACTTCTAAACCATTGTGAGCAGAGGTACTCAGCCATGGAGAAGACTTGCGCTGCTTTAGTCTGGGTAGTTCAGAAGTTAAAACACTATTTCTTAGCTCACGAGGTTCACCTCATTGCACGCATGAATCCGATTAAATTCCTTCTTGAAGAATATGTTCTTACTGATCGATTAGCACGCTGGCAAAGCTTCCTTTCACAATTCGACATCACTTACATTCAACAGAAAGCTATCAAAGGTTATGCCATTGTCGAACATCTTGCTCACCATCCTCTACCCCGATTTGATCCTGTCAATTCAGAGTTTCCAGACGAAGAACTAATGTCCATTACTCAACCCCACGATCCCATGTGGACGTTACATTTTGATGGAGCTCTAAATTCCCAAGGAAGAGGGATCGGCATGGTTCTTCTAACACCAGAAGGGGTCACCATCCCATTTGCTGCTCGGCTCACTTTCCCTGTCACGAACAATATAGCTGAGTATGAGGCTCTTTTGGCTGGCCTTCAAACCGCCCATAGATATGGTGTTACTCACTTGCGAATTGTTGGTGATAGTCAGCTTATTCTACGCCAGGTGCTTGTCAAATGCCGCACTATCAATCCTAAGCTCAAACCCTACCAGGAGCTTGCTTCAGCTTATGCCAAACTCTTTACAAATTGGTCTTCGTTCATGTTCCTCGAAGCCAGAACATCCTAGCCTGACGCTCTTGCCTCTTTGGCCTCTGCTCTAGTCTTCCCTCCTGAGCGTGATTTCCATGTTCCTCTCATTCATCAGCGTGACACTCCAGCTATTAAGGATCGTGCATTCCTCGATATTAGGGATAAGGTGCTCGAGAAGGTCAGGCGGAGTGAATCTCTTAAAGGCAAAGAGGTCATGTTGTTAGATTGGGAAGAAGAATTGGCTGATGAAGAGAAACCTTGGTATTATGAGATTGCCATGTATTGCAATGATCAGTCCTATCCCGAGGAAGCCACTGCAGAAGAGAAGAAAGCAATTAGAAGAGTGGCTCAACGTTATGTTTTGGTTGGAGGTGTGCTCTATAGGAGAGGGCTCACAGGTGTTTTATTAAGATGCCTCGACGATGATGAATCTTGGAAAGTTGTGGAAGAGGCGCATTCAGGAGTGTGTGGTGGTCATGTGAACAGCCAGATGTTAGCTAAGAAGATCCTTAGGCTAGGCTTCTATTGGCCAACTCTAGAAGAGGATTGCTCCATCTATGTTCGAAGGTGTGTTAAGTGTCAACTGCACGCCGACAAGATTCATTCTCCTGCTTCTTCACTCCATCCTGTGTCCTCCCCATGGCCTTTCTCCATGTGGGCTTTTGATATCATTGGACCTCTTGGTGATTCGAACCTCCTGACCAAGCAAAAATCGTTCATCCTGACGGCAACGGAATACTTCACCAAGTGGGCGAAGCGGAAGCTTACGTGGAGATTAAAGCATCAACAGTCTGCAAATTCATAATGAAGAACATCATCGCAAGGTTCGGCATCCCGAGTACCATCGTCACCGACAATGGACCTCAATTATCTCTCAAGAGCTCAAGGATCTCTGCAACAGGTATAACATTGCATTGCATCATTCTTCTCCCTATTATCCGCAGGGCAATGGCCAAGCAGAGGTAACTAATAAAACTTTGATCAAAATTGTTAAGAAGATGTGTGAGGCTAATAAATTTTTGGATTGGCCAGACAAGCTAGTTGAAGCTCTCTGGGCCTATCGCACTTCCATTCGTACCCCTACTGGGCAAACCCCTTTCGCCCTTACTTATGGAATGGAGGCGTTAGTCCCTTATGAGATTCTCATTCCATCTTTGCGAGTACAATTGGACAAGGAACTCCCTATTGATGAGCGTTGCGATTCGCTCCTTGCTCAATTGAAACTCCTAGATGAGAAGCGTCTGGTCGCCGCTGAGCATGCGTGCGTTTATCAAAACAGGCTGTCACGTTTTTATCAAAAGAAAGTAATTGAGAGAAAATTCAAAGTCGGTGAGATGGTAATCAAGAGAATTTTCGTAAAACCTGGTGGACCTCGCTCAAAACTCCAACCAAACTGGGAAGGACCGTTTGTTATAAAAGAGGTTTATTCTGGCAATGCTTATAAACTGATTAATGCTGAAGGACAAGAGTTAACTCATCCTTGGAATGGTCTGTAACTTAAGAAATATTACCCCTAATCCAAAAAAAACTCCAAAAATATATAGAATTTTCCAAAATCAAAAATATATATATATATTGAAAAGGGTTGCCATGGCACACAAGTGCTCAAGGTCTGAAAGGTCAAAATTCAGAATTCATTCATCAGTCTTGTTAACTCAAAAGGGGGTTGACACCTGCACACATTACACACTTAAACCGTGAACTCAAGTGGTGCAAAATCCGATGGGAAGTCAAAAACCTGACTAAAGGTGAATACGATGCCCATTCTTTTTCTCTTCGGCCCATAAGGGAGGAAAGGAAGTCTCGGGGTAGATCCACCAAGCCTATCCGCCGCCCTAGTAGGTGGAAGTCAGGGCCCAAAAGGGAACAAATGCCACAAAAGCCCAAGTACAATTAGGTTTATTTTTCAGCAATGCAAATCAGTTCTAAGTGAAAGTCAAATCATGAAAAGAAAAGCATGTCAAGAGGGCAAAGTCCCCGCAAGAAAATCTTGGGCGTATGCATGCAATAAAAGAGGCAAAAGGCAACAAAGTTTCCCTACGCCGAAGACCGAACCCTAACAGGCATAGGGTAAGGGGAAGTGGTTTTATCTAGAGCTTGTCAGAATCTCTTATGGGCTTCCTTATATCTTCGTTTTCTTTGTGGTAAGTCACAAACCAACAGAATGGTCAAGGCTGACCTAGGAGATTGCACCATGCGAAATCTCAGGTATAAGTTAACTATTATCATGTCGCCCCCCTTTTGATTAATCAAGAAAGACCAACGAATTTTAAATGGTGACCGTATAGGATTAAGAGCCCGGGTGGCTTTGGCAACCCAAAGAAAAAGAATTAACGCCTTTGATTAAGGCGCTTTTTATTGAATTCACGCCTTTCTTAAGGTCATCTCTTTTTAAATAACGCCCACATATATGGTCGTCTTTTTCAACAAAATTCAAAAACGTTTTCAAAATTCACGCCGTCACCTAGGGCGTCTTTTGTTTGAATAACGACCTAATCTAAGGCGCGTCTTTTGAAAAATAAAAGAAAAAAATATAAAAGGAAAAGAAAAGAAAAAAGGAAATGGGGTTTATTCTTCATGTGTGTGCTTGCATTATTGCATAGGGCATCTTGATTATTGTTTGCATACGTGTGCTTGCGTGTCGCATCTCCCTTTTTGGTTATTTCATTTACCTTATTTGATTAAAGGCTTGGCCCCTTGACCCGCTATCCAGGTCAAAAGTAAAGGCACCCCTTGCTTATTGAGCAAGGGGCCAAGTCGAACAGATGAATTAACCTGTTTATTCAAGTGTGAACCACAGCTACAAGTACAGGGCAAGGTAAAGCGAACACAAAGAACGTGAAAAAGAAGCGAAGTACACAACCACAAGTACACAACTACACAAGTGCTCAGGTAACAGAAATGTCAATCTCATATATATATACATCATAATATCTGAGTACAGGTGTGAGGGTAGAGGAGTACAAGTAAGTCTCTCAGCTCTCGCCTCCACCCTCCTCTCTCCTACTCTCTACCTCATCCTCGCCGTCCCGAGGAGGCACTGGTGGAGGGGGCATGGGCCCTCGAGAAGAAGCTGGAACTCGAGCCTGGCCCCCTGCCTCGCTCCTCTCTCGAAGAGAAGAACCCGCCACGAAGGTGGAGCTAGTGAAGGAGTACCCTGCAGCACGAGCTCGCTCACGCCCTCGCTGGAGGCGCTCCTCAGCAACTCGTAGCCGCTCCTGAACAAGGACCAGCTGGGTCCTCGAGTCTGCCAGCTCACGCTCGTGTGCTACCACCAGCTCCTGGTACTGGGCACGCTCTGACTGCTGTAGCTCGTGGTGACGGGCACGGTCCGCCAGGTGCTCCTCCCGCTCTCGAGCACGCTCTCGTCGCTCCAGCTCGAGGGCAACCCGCAGCTCTGCCACGTCCTGAGGCAGCTCCTCCCGTCGCCTCATGGTCCGCTCCAGCTCTGTAATCCGCTGCTCACGGATTGCCAACTCTGTCCCGGTCAGGGCAGCCTGGGTACGTGCCGCCTGTAACTGTCTGGTCTGCAAACAGGTAAACAAATCATCAGTTCCACAGTTCAAATTCATAAAATAAGCAATGCATGACGGAAAGTAAATCACTCACCTGGGCAGTCATCGCCTGCTGTCCCTCACAGATGCAAGCAAGAGCGGCTCGAAGCTCCTCAGTCTGAAAAATAACTTTTATCAGTGCATAATTATATAATCAATAATTGAATGAGGTTTGAGTTCTGGAATTTACCCGTGAGGCGAGGTCGCGCTCTGCAGCCTCGGCCCGTGCCACCGCTCCCGCTAGCTGCTCCGCTAGTGCGGTCACCTCTGCACTGGGTCCCCTCGAGCTGGAAGCCTCTCCTGCATCTCTCCCTACGGCTCCCTGCTGGGCACGCTGCATTCATTGAGATCGTCAGTGGCTAATCATCAATAATTCAATAAAAATTCATTTACATATAGAAATAATTTAAACACTCACCAGGGTCTCTAGGTCGGCCCGTGTGGCAGCTAGCTGGTCCTCCAGGCTGTGTAGATGGGCCTGGGCATCCATCGCCGCTATGTCCCGTGCATCTTGCATCATTTCATTTTAGTCACATAATAGAAACATAAGCACTTGCATTCAATTTAGAAATAATTGCATTCATACATAACCCTAAGACCCTCATCTGGGGTCGGCCGGCGTAAACCTCCCAGTAGCGCCGGAGGTACTCGGAGCTGTCAGTCGCCTGAGAGGTGACTCGGGTCCCACCTCGCCGCCAGTCGGCGTACTGCTCCTCGAAGCGCACTCTCCAGTCGATCGCCTTCGTGCGACCGCGCGTCTTCTTCCCGATTCCTCGTGGCTCCCCGACCTCTATCCACTCCTGGTGTAGGCCCAGGGTCCTCATCACCAACCTAAGCCGTAACGGCTCGATCTCACTCAGGCAATGAACCCAAAGCTCATGCTCAAAACGAGGTCGCCCCGCTACGACCCACAGCTGGCCCTCGTCAGTCATACCCTCGTAGGGCCTCCATCGCACCTGCATCCATAAACATGCATGTCATCAACATCATTCCATCATCATCATAATAAATTCAAATAAACATAAAAAAAATGCATAACATTCATGCATACCAGCGAGGGAGGGAAGTCACGTAACTCTCTCCGTATCACCCACAACTCGTAGCCAAGTGGGGCACCGAAAACCACTGGCAGCCAGCGCCGTGCTAGAGGGAAAGCACCCTCACCTCCTGGCCGTGGGTCAGCATGCCCCATGGGCATGTACAGATGGCTCCAAACCTGCATCCATGCATTGCATTAGTAAGGCATTCACATGCATAATAAAAAGAAAAGGAAGAGAAAAAATGCATACCTGAAGAAAAGGTGAGAAGCCACTGACGGTCGTCTCTCGTCCTGTCCCCGTGGACAAGTTGGCTAGTAGGTGCGCCAGCAGCGCCGCTCCCCAGGCGTACCTGCCGACTCCCTCTAAATCCTCGAGGATCCCTAGGAATCGGCAGTTGATGACGTCGCCCTTTGTGCCGAGCAATAGCCTCCCGAGCAGCAGCAGTAGGAACCTCCTCAAGTCTCGGTCTGCTCTCTCCCTGTCAGTTGGGTCCTGGCAATAGATTGCCCTAGCCCCATCGATCAATCTCTGTGAGAATCGCTCTAAGGACTCCCCTGACCTATGCCTAGCATCCCCTAAGCCCATCACTGTAGTCAGGTCGGTGCGGAAGATAGTCCTACACTCGCTAGGTGTCTCGTAGACCATCTCTAGCCCTAGCAACCTCTGGGCAAGCTCGGTGTAGTCTGGTAAGGTGATCCCGCTCACTGCCTCCCCGTCTACCCTCAGTCCCGTGATCCTAGCTACATCCTCTAGGGTAGGGACCATATGCCCCCAAGGCATCAGGAATGCCCGACTAGTCCTATCCCAACGCTCCCTCAGAACCTGGATAAGTGGTAGGTCGGGTCTGACTGGCTCTATGCTAAGGAAGGCCCCAAACCCCATAGCATCTACCCTGGCTCTCTGGAACTCGGGGAGGCCGTAATATGCTGCTCGGACCATGACCCAGGAGATTCGTGTCCTCATCAACCCCTGCACGCATAAAGAAAGAAATTGTGGTTTAATTGTTCAATTATTATCGTTGAAATTCACTTAATTGCCTTGGTTGAGATTTTGATGTTTAATTTAATTAACGACCATCCCCAGGTCGTGGTTTGTTTAATTAGCGCCCCTGAGGAGGGCGTGGTTTCTAAGTGAGCTTTGAATTAACGACCTACCCTAGGTCGTTGTTTATCTAAGAGACGTCCCGATGGGGGGCGTGGTTCTGAGGTTAATTTGTAAATTCCTAAAGGTTTTCCAATTGACGCCCGTCTCAGGGTCGTCATTTGATTAATTAACGCCCCTGTGGAGGGCGTTTTCTGTTGAAATGGGTTTTGGGTTTTAATAATTTATTCTGGAATCGTTTGAATGGACGACTATCCCTATGGTCGTTATCTATTGAATTGACGCCCCGATGGGGGGCGTTGTTTTCCAGGGTTGTGAAAATAAAATAAAAACAGCATGCAATATTAATCATGAAAAAATATATGATTAAACAAATGCACGGCATTAACAGCATGATTGATGCGAAAAATGATAATTTAAATGGACGACATGCTCTAGGGCGTGTTTTCATAATTATTTTCAGGAAATAAAACGAATTCACGACACCCATATGGGCGTCCACGACACCCCTGGGGGCGTCTTCTTTCTGAGTTGCAGGTCTTCTTGCCCGAGGGCTATGAAAATTGAAATAAAAATAAAATAAATTTCAAAAAAATGGAAAATAGGTTAGAGGCCTACCTTCTGGCGTTTGGGTCCTATCAACTCTCCCCGGAGTTCGGGCCATGGCTATCGTGGCCGCCGGAGTTGGCCACGGCGAGGCACGGCCACCGTCGTTGTTTCTTCTTCATCTCCCTCCTCTTCGTCTTCTCCTTCTTCATCCTCACCGCCTTCACCTTCTTCTTCTTCCTCATTTCCTCTTCCTTCACCTTCGTTTTCTTCATTTCCCACGGCCTCGTCGCCGTGTTCTTCTTCGTCGTCGGCCATCGCCGCCGGACCTTCCTCGGCCGTCGCCGGCGGAGCCTCCACGGCGTCTTCTTCATGGGCGTCTTCGCCCAAGTCCACCGTCTCCGGGGCCGAAACCCTCTGCCGCTTGAGTCCACCGGCCATGGCTAGGGCTAGGGCTAGGGTGTAGAGAGAGAATGAGAGAGATGGGGGGGTTACGGTTAGGGTTTGCAGAAGAGAAGAGAGAAAGAGGGAAAGAGGACGAAGGAAGAAGAAGAAAGGAGGGAAAGTTAAGTCGAACGGTCAAAAAGAATTAACGACTTAAGGAAGGCCGTGTCTTATGGAATTAACAACCGGAACAAGGGCGTTTCTTACTAATTGACGACATTTCTTAAGGCGTTATTTTTGTTTGCATGGGGAATGATAACCGTCATCAGACGCATTCATTAGGGATTGATTGATGTGATGGGAATAATCATTACTGTTTCTGAGTAACGACTATGTCTGAGGCATTATTTATATGAAACGTGGCTTTGCTGAAGGCGTTACTTTTGGAATTTTAACGAATACTTTTTGGAATATAAATCGAATTAACGCCTTGTCTTAAGACGTTATTCATTTAACGCCCATATCTGAAGGCGTCAATTATGAGAGATCGATCATTGAAGACGACGTACGCTGGGGCGTCATTTATAGAATTAACGACATTGACTGAGTCATTATTTGCAACAGAACCGCAGGTTATTGGAAGATTTGATCAGAAACACTATGTTATTGGCTCAATCAGGACATTATCATTGATTTATTGGAAGAAAGATTACATTACTTCAATGAGCCACTTTGGGCCTCAAGCTTCTTAAAGCTATTACATAAGACTTCCACTGTTCTCTGTCTTCTTCTAAGTTTTCCACAGGATGATGAGCCTTGTTGATTTTCCACAGAGCTTGGATAGTGGTGCACTATTCTCCATCTTCATTGCTGCCGAGATCCCGTATCTTGATCGGAGGGAGATGAGATGGATCTTCGAATACTTGCCGTGGAAGCCCGAGTTGAGGAAGGCACCGATGTGAGTTATACAAGATAAATTCTGAGGCACCTATGAGTCGAAGGTCCGTCCCGGGGGAAAATCTTGCACGGAGTTCTTGAGTCTTGAGTATTCCCGGGGCGCAAGTGAAGAGGTTCTTTGGCATTACTTTAAGGTGTTCTCTCCATTCCGCTCTCTTCTTAATCTGGGGAATCCGATTCGTCACCCTATTGCTTATTCCTAATGAGCCGGTCATGCAAGAGAGTGGGCTCTTTGAGAAGATTCTTGAGGATTGTTGGGCCTCATCACATGGATCGAACTTGAAGTGGAGATCTACCCAACTAGAGAGAGCTAGCACGCATCCGTAGATGGGCCTTCCCATCGCCGCTGAGGTAAGCCCACTATAGAGATAGGCTAGGATAGCCGGTCCAACTCTCTCTCCTTCCCATAAGCTCACTATTGCGCTTAATTGGGCCTCCTCTAGGAAATCCTCCGTGGATGGGAATAAGAGTGCTCCCGCTAAGCATACCACGAAGGCCTTTGTCACCCGTTCGATCTCTTCTTCTTCTTTAGCTTGATCCGCTCTCTTGTATACCCATGAGACAAGCTTTAGAAGATTAATTCCTTTAGTGACCTAGATTTTGTTCATCAAGTTTGGGCTAGGTATCAAGGTGGTTAATAGTTCATGTGAGGAGCTTGGTTTTGGCATGATGGCCATCTTTTCTTCATCCCCTTGCTTCATCCTCTTTAAGTCCAAGATCAACTCTAATTCTGCCAATAGGATGGTGGCTTCAAAAGTTGAGAAAAGGAATGTGTGAGTGGAAGGGTGCCATATTTCAATTAGAGCTCCTATGGCAGCCCAATCGAGGTGGATTTGATCATAGTGTTTGGCATGGGTAACTAGGCCTAGAAGGTGCCATCTTGCTAAGTACACCCTCATATCTGAAGAAAATTTGGAGATAATAAGAGGCAGCCACTTAATCTTTGTGAATCTCCTAGCACCTGGGACATTTGGGTAGTCCTGAGGAAGAAGGAAAAGAAAGAAATAGAGACAGACATGAGCATACAGAAGAAATATGAAGAAGCAGTTTGAAAGAGCAGTAGTTCGGGGAAGATATAAAAGAAGGAACAGAGAATCAATTTTTACATGATTCATGGCAATCCGGTTGCTTATGTGCCCATTGATTTCAGTAAGTTTGGGAATAGAAGTTTTGGATCTTTTAATGGCTCTCTCCATCTTTGGTATGCAGGAGGAGTCGAGCGATTGCAGTGCCTATAGAAGAACACGAGCAGTAGCAGAAGCAGAAGTAACAGAGATTTGATGAATTTGTTTTGATTGATCTACAGAGGTTCCCTCCTTTTATGGAAGTCTGGAGGGGCTTAAGGCTGTTCGGAGTTGGAAGATTGATTGCCATTAGGATTGGGTTTTGCTTTCGATTTGGAATCGGAAGCGGGTGGTTAATTAACATCTTTTGTTGGGGCGTCAATTGTTGAATTGACGACTGAACAGAGGTCGTGTTTTATTTTGCGCCCCTTGATGGGTCGTCTTCTTCTTGAAGGCTCGGTGCATTTAACGTCTTAATGAAGGGCGTGTTTTATGTTTTGACGCCCTAATGTCAGGCGCCTTTCATGCTTTTGACGCCTTTCCCACCAGTCGTGATTTTATTTTGCTCACATGTTTAACTCCTCTATATGCTTTAATGAACTTAAGTGCTATTCTTTGGTTGGAATTGTTTTTTTATTAAACACTTATGATCATATCTTGAGGGTTATTTCTGATCATTGTTATGAGGGCTAATGAATTTTTGAGTGCATAAGAATTGCAGGTCCGAGATGCTTGGATCATTCGTCGGAGTAACATCATTCTTTTCTTGTATTTCTTTCCTGTAAGCATTGTTACTATATGGTATTTTATATTATTATAGCATATCAAGGACCTTGTGGTTCTGATGAACCTGGAATTTGAGTTCCCCTTTATCAAAAACAGTGATAGTTCCAGGAGAGTCTTGATCACACGGACAGGCCGTTGAGTCATTCAAGGTCTGGGACGATGGTTCCACTTTCTGGGTTGATGCGCGGACAAACGGGCTTCGGCTTAGTGTCAGCTCATAGATCTGGTTTCTTGACCAAATCTAGATGGCTTAACAATATTATCCTTGATTATTTTCTATTTTTAGTTTGTTTTATCTTTGTCTTTTAGCCCAGCATGCATCATGTAGGACTTTATGCATCATGCTGAAAGTCTTCATATTATGGTAATAATGAAGGTCACTCGCTCTTGATTGAGTTGACATGAGATATTCTATTCCAAATCAAGTACTTTATTCTCTTTGAAGTCGCTCAGGCTAGTTCCTTGAAACTGTTCCTTTGCTAGGGTCTTTATCTCGATTCCCTTTATTTTTCTGCAAATCCACCTTGGTTGTAGCACGTCCACATTGGCTGATAACCGCTCTCCAATGGTGTCTCCCTGTCGTGCCCACGTGCACATTTTATTTACTTAGTTTAGTCTCATTTATCCAGCAAATCGATGCTTCCTTGGAATTACCCGGAGTTGTTTCACTTTGAATTTTGGAAAGATTTTCCAATGCTTAGTGTCTGAGGCATGTCACATCACACCTTGGCATCTACTTATCAGTTCGCTCCACTTCATTTCGCTTGTTGCACTTTCACCTCATTCCGTCTCACTCCCTTCCAAAGCAGACGCCAAGGCGGGGCAGCTGTAGACACGCCAAAATTGACACTTTGTTGATTAAATCTCATGTCACTATGTTAACGCCCCAAAGTGAACTTCAATATTTCTATAATATAAAGTTTTTCTATTTTTGTGTGGTTTTATGATTTATTCTTGCATTTTCGGTGATTCACGACTTGAAGAAGGGCGTGTTTTAAATAGCGACCTAATCTGAGGCGTGTTCTTAACAAAGGACGACCACAGACACGGGCGTCAATTTCTGATATTTTACGAGTCCCACAACGATTAAAAATCAGTGATTAACGTCCTTCCTCAGGGCGTGTTCTTAATCAACGCCTTTGCTTCAGGCGTCTTTTTGTAATTCTCAAATAAAGAAGGTTTTATTACCAAAATTGAATCCAGGAAGTGACGTCTCAATCCTGGTCGTGTTTTGAATTAACGTCCTTGGGCAGGTCGTCAATTGTTGAATTGACGCCCTTCGGTGGGTCGTGTCTCACCTTTTTCGTGTCCTTCTTAAATTCGTCTTTCCTGAAGAGTTCCCTGCCTTTCTTGGTCACCTTGCTCGATCTGGGAACTAGAGTCCTTGCCGTTGATAACCACTGCATGTTCTTATCTTCCCGAATCTGTGTCTATCTTTGATTGAAACCTTATAAAAGGACTCCCTGGTTGATCTCGCGCGAGTTTTACGGGGGCACACAGCGAGGAAAGGTAAGGTTAGATAGACATACAGGAAGAAGAGAAAAGAGAGAGCGGTTGTTATTGTCACAGAAGTTTTTGCGCAGAGAAGAGTTTCTCTTCATCCGTGTGATTTCTTCATCATCTTCCTCTGCTTCCTGCTGCTCCGGTGGTTCTCCCTTTACTGTTTACAGGAACAGCAAGGGTTTCTCTCCTTTGTTTATATTTGTCTTCATCGTATCATTGTCTATCATCACCGTTTTTCCCCTGTTGCATTAGTATTGCATCCCTCCTCACCCTAATTCTCTAGGGGTTTTAAAACCAAACAAAAAGGTGCGCATGCTATATTCTTATTTCACCATCATATTGTTTATTTGGATTGATACTACACTCACTCTCGGCTGATCCACTTTTCTTTTATTTGTTTGTTCTTCGTTTCAAGGTAATCAACAAGGAAAACCCCCTTCATCGGCCGGCCGATAGAAGGTGGAGGAAGGAATTCACATGCATCCCGCATCCTATTATCACTAGGTATTCGCGATCATCTTTCTTCTTATTGAGGTAACCCCTCTGGCGATCACTCTCCTTCTTAGCACCACGTGCTCTTTTACTCTTTTTTTTTTCATTATTCTTCTTATTATTCTTCATATTCTTATTATCACTCTTCTTATTTTCTCCTTTAAGAGTGGATTTTTCATGATCCACAGACGACTCCTGGTCAGGGCGTCAAAACAAGAATTAGCGCCCTAGTGTGGGTCGCTTCTTTTAAAATTAGCGCCCTAAGGAGGGTCGCTACTTACACTATTTTCCAGAAAACTATGAAAAATGTAGAGAATCTATATACATGAATTGACAGATGACTTTATCATAATTACTATGTATGTTTGGGCTACAATTCTTGAGAAAACCTACCTGATGGGTGATTTGGATGAAGAAACGTGAAGAAACTTGAAGAGGGAACGGTACTCTGTTCTAAACATAGTGTCCTGAGAACAGCTACTCACGAACTTTAAACAATAGCAACACCAACAACAACCAAGCAACATCAGCCCTTAGAGTGATAATAGATGAACAGGATGTTGTTCTTAGGCTTCAGACGTAGATATTAACAGCTCCCTCCCCCTTTCACAGTGAACGGAAGAAGAGGACGTCGATGAAGAACCTCACGTCCTTCAGCTAGACAGGAGGGTTCGATGCAGGCAACCTACAGAAGAAGAAGAAGAAAAACGATTAATAATCTCTGACTGAAGGCAGATGAAGAAGAACATTACCTGTTCTTCACGCACGGCAGCAGAGCTTCCTTCAACCAAATAGCCTATTAGGGTTCGACAGGAAGGGTTATTTATAAGGTTTTTACGATCCTAATGGAGTTAGTATCGTATTGGAAGTAATATTTCCCTAATAGATTTCTTACCCTATTCAATCTTCCACATAGTTATCCAGAAACTTGCTCTGGATAGTCTCCTGGGTCGAACGAAACTCGAACGGAATTAACGCCTTGCCATAGGGCGTTAGTTTAAATTGACGCCTTTGTTTAAGTCATTTCTTATGTAAAACGCGTCCATGTGAAGGGCGTCATGTTTACTTGCCCTTTTTTTATTATTTTGGTCGTTTAAGAATTGACGACATCTGCTGTGGTCATCCTTTCTGGAATTCACGCCTTGTATAAGGGCGTTTCCTTTTGAAGTAGCGCCTTGAATCAAGGCGTTATTTACATTTTAGTTTATTATTTACTTCTTTAGGCTCTTATCATTTATTCATTAAATCTTTTAATCTTATTTGATCAATTGGGGTTTTTATTTCCTTTTATTTTTACCAGGGTTGCTACACCCTCCCCCACTTAAAAGAATTTGGTCCCCAAATTCAATCGCATAATTATATATATGTGGAGAGTGTAGAGTATATACCTTTTTAGAATAAGTCGGGAATCGTTTCCTCATAGACTCGTCGGTCTCCCATGTGGCTTCGTGTTCTGAGCATTTACTCCATTGCACCTTTAGCATGGGGATAACTTTATTCTTAATGTTCGTACCTCGCGATCGAGGATCTTCATGGGCTTTTGTTCATAAGTAAGGTCCTTTTGAATCACCAGGTCTCCATGATCAATGATATGTGACAGATCATGTACATATTTCTTCAACATTGATATGTGGAATACATTATGAACTTCGGATAATTGAGGAGGTAAAGCGACGCGATAAGCAACCTCGCCAACCCTTTCTAGTATCTCAAAAGGTCGATAAATCTTGGCGTAAGCTTGCCTTTAACACCAAATCTCCTTATTCCACGTCCAGGTGATATTTTGAGAAAGACGTGATCTCCGACTGGGAATTTGAGATCTCTTCTCTTGTATCAGCATAAGTCTTTTGTCTAGACTGAGCTACTTGCAGCCTTTCTCTAATCAACTGTATCTTCTCGGTGGTATCTCTTACCATATCTGGACCTAATAGTTGTTTCTCTCCAACTTCGTCCCAGCATAAGGGTGATCGGCAACTCCTTCCGTATAAGGCTTCGAAAGGTGCCATTTGTATACTTGCCTGGTAGCTATTGTTGTATGCAAATTCAACCAACGGCAAGTGATCATGCCAGCTTCCACCAAAATCAATGATGCAAGCTCTGAGCATATCTTCAACTACCTGATTAGTTCTCTCGGTCTGACCATCCGTTTGAGGATGAAAAGCTGTACTAAAGTTAAGTCTCATCCCAACGAATGTTATAGTCCTTTCCAAAAATGCGAAGTAAAACGGGGATCTCTGTCAGACACGATTGAAACATGAATACCATGTAATCTGACTATCTCTTTTATGTAAAATGCAGCCAGAACATCAACTGACCATCGACTCTTGATTGGCAAGAAGTGTGCTAATTTGGTCAATCGATCAATGATAACCCATATTCCATCATATCCTCCTTTTGATTTAGTTAGACCCATGATGAAATCCATATCAATATCCTCCCACTTCCATTTGGGAATATCCAGAGGATGTAGCTTTCCGGCAGGCTTCTGGTGTTCAGCCTTAACTTGTTGGCAGGTGAGACAGCGAGACACAAAGTCCGCGACTTCTCTCTTCATATTAGGCCACCAGAAGGTCCTTTTTAAATCTTGGTACATCTTAGTAGATCCTGGATGAATTGTGTACCTTGATCTGTGAGCTTCATCTAAGATCTTCTTCTTTAATTCTGGACAATCCGGTATACAAGTTCTATTTTGAAATAACAACCTTCCATCTGAAGCTAGTTGGAACACAAATTGTCCCTCTAGTTTGCCCTTGATTTCCACTAATACCGGGTCACTACCTTGAAGTCCTTGTATTTCGGATAGCAAGTCTGACTGTATGCTCATATGGGATAAGGTGACACACCTACTGTCCTTGTCCATGCTTATATTAAGTCTAGTGAATTGTTCTAGCAACTTCCACTCTGAATCATACAATTGGCTAATAACGCTCTCGACTTTCGACTAAGGGCATCAGCTACAGGATTACCCTTTTCAGGATGATATTGTATAGTAAAGTCGAAGTCCTTAAGATATTCTAGCCAACGTCTTTGCCTCATATTCAATTCCTTCTGAGAGAAGAGATACTTAAGACTTTTATGGTCAGAGTATACAAGAAACTGCACTCCATACAGATAATGTCTCCATATCTTCAGTGCAAATACTACCGCAGCCAATTCTAAATCATGAACTGGGTAGTTCTCCTCGTGCTTCTTCAATTGGCGAGAAGAGTAGGCTATAACCTTCCCTTGTTGCATTAAAACACATCCGAGGCCAATGCCAGATGCATCGGTGTATACCTCGAACTTTTCTCCTTCAATTGGTAGAGCTAAGACTGGGGCAGTAGTCAGATCCTTGAGAGCTTGGAAGCTTCGTTCACAATCCTCGCTCCATTCATAGCGTATCTCCTTGCGAGTTAGCCTAGTGAGTGGTACGGCTATCTTGGAGAAATCCTTGATGAATCGCCGATAGTAGCCCGCAAGACCCAAGAAACTACGGACCTCGCTAGCATTGATCGAACTTTCCCAATTCCTTACAGCTTCAACCTTTGATGGATCTACGGATAAACCGTCTTTTGATATAACATGCCCCAAGAAAGCTACTTCTCTTAACCAAAATTCACATTTGCTGAGCTTTGCATATAGCTGATTTGTCCTCAATATCTGTAATGCAATCCTTAAATGTTCCTCATGCTCTCCCTTGGTCTTGGAGTAAATCAATATATCATCAATGAAAACCACCACGAATTGATCTAGATAAGGTCTGAATATACTATTCATCAACTGCATAAAGGCAGCAGGGGCATTTGTTAGTCCAAAAGGCATAACAACAAACTCATAATGGTCACACCTGCTTCTGAATGCGGTCTTATGAATGTCATCATCCTTGATCCTTAGTTGGTGATAACCTGACCTGAGATCAATCTTTGAAAAATACTTGGATCCAGATATTTGATCAAATAACTCATCGATTCTCGGCAGTGGATACTTGTTCTTGATAGTGAGATGATTCAACTGTCGATAGTCGATGCATAACCTCATGGATCCATCTTTCTTCTTTACAAATAGCACAGGTGCTCCCTACGGGGAAGTGCTTGGTCTAATAAATCCCTTCTTGAGAAGTACCATCAATTGCTCCTTCAACTCCTTGAGTTCAGCAGGGGACATCCTATATGGTGCCTTAGAAACTGGACCAGCACCAGGGACTAAATCGATGGTGAAGGTCACTTCTCTTTGTGGGGGTAATCCAGGCAAGTCCTCCGGAAACACGTCCGGAAATTCTTGCACAACTAGGATGTCTTCTAGCTTAGTCTCCTTAGTCTCCTTAATGGTGACGAATGCAAGGAAAGATACACATCCTTTCCTTATTAGCTTGCTAGCTCGGAGAGCCGAAATAAGAGGTGACTTGCTCCGACTCTTAGGGCTAGAATAGACTAGTTCTGGAAAGTCCTTGAAAGTAACTTTGCTGTTACGGCAATCCACAGTTGCCTGATACCTAGATAACCAATCTGCTCCCAATATGACATCGTATTCCTTTAGGTCTAAACATATGAGGTTGATAGGAAGATTTCTTCCTTTTACTAAGACTTCACAGTTTTGATAATGGTGAGTAATATCGGTTTCGTTTCCGAGAGGAGTAGATAAAAATATGTTCATCCATTCGGTTCCATAGGCAGTGGGTCAGTAAACTTCTTGGAAATAAAAGAATGTGATGCACCCGTATCAAATAAGACATGTGCAGACTTGGAACAAACTTTCAGTGTACCTTCTACTAGTCCGCCTTCGTCTTCTTCGGTCTCCTTAATTGCGTGGAGACGAGCATTCTTTGTTACCGGGCGCTTTCCGTCACCGGCTTGATCGTTGAGTAGGGGACAGTCGGGAATCTGATGATCACGGCTCCCGCAACGGAGACACGCTCCAAGTTTCCTCCAACATTCTTCGGCCTTGTGCCCAGCCTTATCACAGTGCTTACATACCACCTTAGCAGGTGTAGTGGTGATGGAGAAAGGTTTGGTCTTCTTTAACTTTTGCTCCTGGGAGGGAATGCCTCCATTACTTGGCCTCTTCTTGAAATTGGGTTTGAAGGTGCCGGAGCTAGTAACATTCTCCTTCTTATCTTTCCCACGGATCCTATCAGATAGTTCCGTGGCATCTTCTAGTAATTGGGCTCGTCGAACCATCTCCGAATAGACTTGTATGTCCACCAGTGCCAGTTGTGTGATATATTGGGGCCTGAGTCCATTAAGGAATCTTCGAGCTTTCATCTTCTCAGTACTAACTAAGTGTTTAGCGTACCGAGACAGCCTAGAGAACTGCGCTTCATATTCAGCCACCGACAAAGATCGTTGCTTAAGTGCGGCGAATTCAGCGGCTTTCTTCTCTTGAACTCGATCTGAGAAATATTTATTGTTGAAATGTTCAACAAACTCCTCCCAAGTAACTTGTCCTTGATCTAATGTGGCTTCTACCGACTCCCACCAGCATCGGGCGTCTCTTTCTAATTGAAATGTGGCTAACAGGACCTTCTCTTGGTCCGAGCATTGCATGACTCTAAAAACACGTTCCGTCTCTCGGATCCAGTGTTCGGCATCATCTGGATCAGTGGATCCCATGAACTTAGGAGGGTTCATGTTCTTGAAGCTTTGGTGGAGATTTCCTGCTCCACGATGCGCACCTCCTTGTGCCACTGTTGAAGTGCCTGGGTCATGCCTTGGAGAGTGCGTTGCATGTTGCGCCATTGAGCACGTTCGGCAGCCATTGTCCTACAATTTCGATAGCTATATTAGTATGTGATGGCGTTAAAAGGCTTTTAATTCTATGTTGACTTTAACCCTTGGTTCTACCCAATCTCACTGGTTAGAGGTTCAGACTTATCCTTGGACTTGGGTTTCCTAGGAATTGAATACCCTAGGCTCTGATACCATAAAAATTGTCACGCCCCGAGCGCGGAAGATACCCAGAGATGCGTGACGAGTTTATATCATTATGTACATCAGAGGATTAGTGTATTCGACACCAAAATCAGAGATGCGCAAAAGTAAAGATAACCCAATCCTTTATTCAATCACAACCTCAAAGTACTTCTATTACAATTCACTTAATGAAAGTGCTATGACCCAATAAAAGAAAAGTACAATGGTTGACTTAAGAAATTTGAAAGGTAAGACTAGTAGACGCTTGGATAGACGGAGAGATCTACTCTCTTCACTCTTGACCTTCCCCTTCTGTTTGGGTCTCGTCATCGGACTTACCTGAAAAGTAGGGAAAACACTGAGTGAGCGAATGCTCAGTAGGAAATTATATCTCAAGAGCTAGCAAGGGGTTTAAGTAATTACATTTTTATGAATGCACTATAGCTATGCGTACTCGCATAAAATGACAAGATAGAGAGTATATCAACAAGATAACAAGGTGAACTATTCATGAACTTTCAAGTAATAGATGTCAGGATGTTCAAGCAAGTAATTTCATCATGTCATGTCGAGAACTTGGCTATCACGTTTCAAGCAAGTAAGTATATAAATTACCCTTTTTCGGGTCACGCAAGTCATGTCATGTCAAGTCGAGTCAAGTACGAGATTTTTGTGGAATGTCCAATCAAGCTAGTCATGCACTTCGGTACAATGCCAATACCGTTATCATTACAACTCCCATGGGCACTAGTACTTTTGGGTGCTCCTCCCAGGACCAGATCGGGCCCCATATGCGCAGGCATTGATCATGTATTTTGACATCCACTTTGTGTATAGCCAATATGGAGTTTCAAGGATAAAGAACTTGTATGAACTTAGAGGTAGATAGCATTTCAAGGATTTGAACATGACAATAATGATGATAATAATGGTGCAATCACGAGTACCGATAAAACTAGGTGGAATTGGTTCCCTAACTTGGGTACCATGACAAGTAAGTGCCCACAAGTAGATGGTCACTTTTTTAATATAGAATTGAGGTCCACAAGAACATCATAATAATGTTTGATATAGAATTGGGGTCCACAAGAACATCACAATAATGGCATGCTTTCCCCGTTCATTAAGATAATTCTCATATCATACACATAGCATAACATGAGGGCCGGTATACCATGTTTCTATAGAGTGACATGGCAAAGTAGTGTGATAGGTTTTTATGGTACAACCCGCTCAATCGGCCTTGAGGGAATCCAAGGCTCGAGGAGTCTTATGGAGGTCTCTATGACTAACTTGCTAGTCCAAAGGAACGGAATATCCAATGGAGAGCTTGTATGTCACTGAGAATTGAGGGGTAATGCGATAAACCATCGTGAAACATGGGACTATATTCACGGGATGGAAATATAGTGCCAGATAATATAATTATATATATATCAAAACCCTCGGTTAATAGAAAATAGTTCAAAATAGTAACACAGGAAAATAGCGACTTAATCTAAGTCATTACTTATCAAATTAATGCCTTCTACAGGGGCGTTTATTTATGATTTGACGACTACAACAGTAGGCGTCCATTAGATTTATAATATTTTGTAAAATTGCCAATTTTCTGGCATTTTCATGAAAACGCGCCTCACAGAGGGGCGTTAATTTTAAAGTCACGCCCTGGTGCAGGGCGTTAGTTATGTAAGAGACGACCTATCCCAGGTCGTTAATTCCTTAACATCCGAAATAGGATTCATGAACAGTATAAATTTTCAGATCATAAAATTTTCAGGAAGAGGATCACATGGTCAGTAAGAGAAAAATAGCAGGATTCAACAAGTATGATCATGCATTAGATTAGATACATGGTTTACTTGATGTAGAATTTTAAACATGGGTAATTAGTAATTAAGTGAAGTTGACGACTCCTGGTCAGGGCGTCAAAACAAGAATTAGCGCCCTAGTGTGGGTCGCTTCTTTTAAAATTAGCGCCCTAAGGAGGGTCGCTACTTACACTATTTTCCAGAAAACTATGAAAAACGCAGAGAATCTATATGCATGAATTGACAGATGACTTTATCATAATTACTATGTTGGTTTGGGCTACAATTCTTGAGAAAACCTACATGATGGGTGATTTGGATGAAGAAACGTGAAGAAAGTTGAAGAGGGAACGGTACTCTGTTCTAAACAGAGTGTCCTGAGAACAGCTACTCACGAACTTTAAACAATAGCAACACCAACAACAGCCAAGCAACAGCAGCCCTTAGAGTGATAATAGATGAACATGGTGTTGTTCTTAGGCTTCAGACGTAGATATTAACAGCTCCCTCCCCCTTTCACAGTGAACGGAAGAAGAGGACGTCGATGAAGAACCTCACATCCTTCAGCTAGACAGGAGGGTTCGATGCAGGCAACCTACAGAAGAAGAAGATGAAGAACGATTAATAATCTTCATATTCTCTGACTGAAGGCAGAGGAAGAAGAACATTACCTGTTCTTCACGCACGGCAGCAGAGCTTCCTTCAACCAAATAGCCTATTAGGGTTCGACAGGAAGGGTTATTTATAGGGTTTTTACGATCCTAATGGAGTTAGTATCGTATTGGAAGTAATATTTCCATAATAGATTTCTTACCCTATTCAATCTTCCACGTAGTTATCCAGAAACTTGCTCTGGATAGTCTCCTGGGTCGAACGAAACTCGAACAGAATTAACGCCTTGCCATAGGGCGTTAGTTTAAATTGACGCCTTTGTTAAAGTCATTTCTTATGTAAAACGCGTCCATGTGAAGGGCGTCACGTTTACTTGCCCTTTTTTTATTATTTTGGCCGTTTAAGAATTGACGACATCTGCTGTGGTCGTCCTTTCTGGAATTCGCGCCTTGTATAAGGACGTTTCCTTTTGAAGTAGCACCTTGAATCAAGGCGTTATTTACATTTTGGTTTATTATTTACTTCTTTAGGCTCTTATCATTTATTCATTAAATCTTTTAATCTTATTTGATCAATTGGGGTTTTTATTTCCTTTTATTTTTACCAGGGTTGCTACAGAGGCTCTGGCCAGTTAGAAAGGAAGGATGGGGTTATCGGCGCGCCCAGCTCTCGGCGCGGGAAGTGCCGCGCCGGGGACTGTTTGGTGCGCCGGGAAGGTTCCATGCCGCGAACGTATAGGGTTTCAAGGTTTTGCGGAGCTCTGTTATGGATATTTATGCGATCGAGACAAGAATTGGGATGCAAGAGTGAATTGGACCAAAGCTTTTACTGGAGGGATACTAGGGAATCATCTAGAGACAAGGTCTGTAGAGGAATCGAGACCATCGTTCATCCAAAACACACTCAAAATACCCTGCGGATGTAAATGTTTGTTCGTTGCCGGTCGCCCAGGAAAATCAAGAGATGACTGTCTCTGACTCCTGGGACGGCCTTAATAACATCGAGGGAACAATCGAGGGAGGGAGGTCGTTAAAACCTACCGCACTGGGATTCCTCGGGAGCCATGGACCCCAAACATCCATAGGTTAGAATGGGGGAAACCTGCTGCCTCTCACCCAGAGCAGAAGCAAAAAGGGAGCAGAGGATCATGGCCAAAGCTCACGCCAGACCCCAACTTCCGGATGAACATACATAAGAGAGAATATGTTTCAAAAAGTAATAACTAGATGCATTCAGTATCGAAAACAAGGGGAAGACCCTGCTCATCTATACACATGCTGTCGATTACATCGTCTGACTATGCCCATCCATACGCAATGGGGGGGGCAATAGCATTCTTCAAAAGAAGTAAAGAGACGGAAGCGATACAAAGGATACATGTCGGAGAAATGAAAATGCAAAAGGATAAAAACAAAGGATGGGGGAGGGCGGTGCATTGACTCCTCTCCCTCCCCGAGCACCCCACCTTCTCCTTCTTTCAGACCTCACAACAGCTTCTCTTCTCTTCTCTCTTTTTGACGAGTGTAGCTATTCTATCTTTGATATCTGTTGTCCCCCTTTTCTTTCGAGAGAAAGAGGGGGGTTTTATAGCACAACCCCCTCCCCCTTCTCGGCATGATCACCTCGGCGCGAAGACAGCAGGTTCCCGGCGCGCCTCAGTCGATTACGGAGGCTTCCCGACGCCAAAGGGTATGGCTTCTCGGCGCCACCTCCCATGGGCTTTAGGCCGTGGTGAAGAGTTCTCGGCGCCACATTCATGAGCCCATTTAGGGCTTTTAATGTTTTAATCTTCCTCATCAGTAGGCTTCAGCTGTCAAAGATGCCTAATCTGCCTTTTCATTTGTCAGTCCTTCAAATCTGTCAGAATAGGTGAAGGCCCATTAGTTAGTGAGTTGACATAGTCTTATCAGAACATTTCTGGAGATTTTCATCAGTCAATAGACTGCAATTCTTCATCAGTACTGCCATCTGGGCGATGACAACACCGGACATCAGCTTGGCCGGGGAGGGCTTCAGCCGGGTGGTAGTTTTAGTGACGACTATTATGTAGTTCTAGCTTTGCAGGAATCCCTGGGATCTTCATTTCTGTTTCAATCTTCTCTTCGGCCTCATCTTTATTCTTAATTATATTTCGGGTGTCAACAAATGCCCCCCACTTGCAGGTAGCGGGAATGCAGGATAAATGACACGGTGCCTGCAAGTGTATGTATCATTCAGTTTTCTTTAGTCTTTATCCTGGCAACTTTGCTGTAATGGCTTCAGTGTATTTTTTTCTTTGTTTTTTCATACTTTCTGGCAATTTCATGCTTCATCAATAGTTTCAGGTGGCTTTTTAGTGTATGGGACTTGGTTTTCGGCGCACGAAACCTTCCTGGCGCGGAGATGAAGGGGCTCTCGGTGCGCCTGGCTTCCCGGCGCGGGGCTTCTCGACGCGCCTCTTGGCCGAAGGGGGGCTCTCGGCCTGCCTGCTTTCGGCCGGATTTTTTGAAATAGGGGGGTTCTCGACGCGCCTCTTATCGCGCCGAGAACCCTTCTTCTCCGAGGGTTATTTAACCCGCCGAGAGATCGATTCGCTCTCATTTCTCACGGTCTCTTCTCTCTCTTCATCCTCTCTCGACGGTGGTGGCGAGCTCTCCCCTCCAGCCATCCAGCCTCATTCCCATCTCATTAGATTTTGCCCGGTAGGACATTATTTGGGGATTAAATCCCTTTTGCTTCCAGGATCACTCCCTCTTGGTGGGTGACTCCCTATCTTCTTTGGGCAGACCCTGAATAAGGGGATATGCTACCGAAATTCACCCACATCACACTGAGTGACTACGGTATTTTCTCCTAACCCCGTTGGCCCACGGAGTTCTGCCACTGCATGTCCTCCGATGGTCCCTCGAAGGGGGATATCAACAAAACATCACACCGGCATATGGTGTATCATGGTACATCGGTCCCTCTTCGGATTCCGAGTCAAACATACCCGATCTTTCACGGATTCCATCCTGCCGCTGCATGGATGGTTTCCTATTCCCAATTGGCACAGTCCAAGATAATGGGGATATGCTACCGGATTTACTCCGTACCTGATATACCCTCGCTTTGTCCAGTCTACTCAATGTCATGCAGATGAATTAACATGCTCTCATTTGGGCTTTTGCCGCCGGTCTCCTCTTACTTTGGTATTTAATCAAGGGTTGTCCCTCTTAGGGAGGATGTAATTAACGTCATAACCTTTATGGTATGACGGGCTTTTGGTCCAAACACGATCACTCACAATCGACTGATTAGAAGTCAGATCGAGCGCACAATGAAATCGTCACACATGTGACTGGCACGCCAATAAACTATAGAAATAAAAGAATATAAAGTGACCATTAGACCTCAGTATAAACAGTTTTATTTTGGAAGTTTTGTTAATGCTGCATACATATTGCATGTGTCTCAGAGTGCCATCAGTTATCAATTGGCTCAAACAACTGTGCCTTACTGGAATTCAATGTCTGATTTATTTCTTGATGTTCTTGTCAAACGACCAAGCTAGTTAGGTTTTTCAGAAAGAATTGAGATTCACTCCATAGAAATTGATCCATCAGCGGCTTTTTCTACTGTGGTAGAAATGCAACTCTCAGTCCTTCACTTGTTGCAATCTCTTGATGTTGAATCTCTAGCTGCCAGGTCTATCCTTAAGAGACCCATTGGTGGGAGGATAGATTGTAAAGGCAAGGCCAAGTTTTTTTTCCTTTAAAAAAAGAAAAAATACTTACAACTCCTTTCCTAATTTGAATTTACCCGAACTGGTAGTAGATTTGATTCTGGCCCTTAAAATGAGGCTAAATAAAAAAAAATAAAAATATAGGAGCCAGTCTGAATCAACCCAAATTGGGGAGATCGACTGAACCAATCAGATCTAGGTGAGTTAAAAGTGTGAGATTTTGTGTTTGAGCATCTCACTTTTCTCTCTCTGGCTTCTAGAGTGAGAAGCTCTGAGGTTTTCGGGGGTATGGCCTGGAGGGGAGGTCACTCGCCGGAGTTAGTCCTCGGAAGAGGGGCTCTCTGCCCTGGGGGGATGGCCGATTAGGTGCTGACCTGTTTTGGGTGTGGGAGGAGAGAGGCCACATCAGGCATTTCTGCCTGCAAGGTGAACTCGCAGGGTCTTGTTGGAGCTCCGAGTGGCTCAGATTGTTCGCGGAGGTGGTGAGGGGTAATCCCCAATTGGGGCTGAAGGGGAATAAGCAGTGTGTGGATGCGATGGTCTTCCCGCTGACCTCTTGAGCACCTGGTCAACCTGGTTACGGCGTTGCCTCTGTCTGACAGAGGTGGTGTGGACACCAAAATTGCACACACAGATATCCTGCTCGGCCCAGCATCAACGATGGCACCGAGTGAAGAGGCCCTGGAGAGACTAGTCACCCAGACTCCCCAAATATGCACACTGCCGTGAAGCCGTCTTCGGAGTCACGACAGTAAAGAGAAATCAACCACCAAGAGCCCCACAATCCATGGGCCTCGAAGGAAATCAAATGGGCCACAACTCGTGCTCACAACGGGCTCAAAACTGCCCATCTAGCCGTTCAGCGGCACGCCCCTGGCCCCTCTCAGCAACACGCCCTTGAGCTTTAGCGGCACACCCCCAAGGGCCTTCAGCGGCACACCCCTAGGTAGCTTCAGCGGCACACCCCTAGGTAGCTTCAGCGGCACACCCCCAGGGGGGGCTTCAGCGGCACACCCCTAGGGAGCTTCAGCGGCACACCTCAGGGAGCTTCAGTGGCACACCCCCAAGGGCCTTCAGCGGCACACCCCCAGGGAGCGCCAGCGGCACGCCCTCCAGGGTCCTCCAGCATCACACTCCCGTGAAGCCCTTCAGCGGCACACCATGGCAAGTCCCAGCGACACGACCATTTGCCCCTCCAGCGGCACGCCCTTTTGGCCCTCCTGCGGCACACTGATTGAGCCCGCCAGCGGCACAGCGTGAAGGCTTTTCAACAGCCGAGTGACGTGGCGCCCATGCCCTACGCATCCTTGGCGCGCAGTGAGCTGTCCAAGGTGTCAACCAAAGGTTGGGCCACGCAGGCTACTCCCCTGACATCCAGGACGGGGGAAGTCAAACCCCATCATGACCAGCCGCTTCCCGCCTCCGACTGCCGTGCTCGAGGGCTCCCGCTGCTGGGAGTATAAAACCACTCCCATTCTGGCGAAGAAAACAGACACACACAGAGAAGAGACCGACAGGCAGAGAAGAACAGACACAGAGCCACCTACGAGAAGAAGAAAAAGAGAGAGAAAAAGGGAGAGGGCTCCGGCGTGGAGTCTTCCGATGACCACCAGGCAGAGAAAAGAGAGTAAGAGGGAGAGAGCTTGATGTAGTAGGGGAAGGTGGGGGAAAGAGCAGTGGACGATCGTCCCTGCTTCGATCCCCAACACCTCCTCCTCTTTTGTTCTTTGTCTTCCCCCTCTCCGTTCTTTTGTTCTTTGGTTTTCTTCCTTACTTGTAGCCTTAGCTCGGGCATGCTTTGTAATGTATACGGGTGGCTACGGCCCTTTGTTTCCCATGAATGAAGATCTCCCCCTCCCCCCTTCAGTGGGTTTTCTCTTTGTCTCGTTGTTTTGGGCCACTGTGCGTTTGGTCGTCTTTCCCTTCGCTTTCCGATGTTTGCGTTTATCTCTCATGCCGACGGTTTCCTCCGGATGTGGCACCATCTTGAATGGTTTGAGGTCACGAACCTCCTCCTGTAAAGCCCAGTGTCTTCACCTGTGTCTGCCCCTTTGAACCTTTTTCCCTCTTGCCGGAAGTCCCTGTGGGCTTGATCGGCCTAACACCCCGCCCCGTTAGCAGACCAGCCCCTTTTGGAGCCCTGTCCGGTGCACCTGCACTTTCCCCCAGCGGTACACCCTTCCGGCACCTTGGCCGGCACACCCATAGTAGCCCTCCAGCGGTACACCTCCCCTTGGTGCTTCAGCGGTACGCCTGGCCTCTCCCTAGCCCGGTACACCCCTCAAGCACCCTGTGCTCATCCTTGGCCGGTACGCCTTGGCTAACCCCCAGTCCACCCTGTCTAGTCTTAGAGGTCTTCGGCTCGTTGTTTTCCCCGTGCTTTCCGAGGTTTTATTAAGGTGTTGCCGCCCTCGGGCGCCCACCTCCAGTTGTCGGGTCCGTCACTCCATGTGGGCGCGTTCCCTTTATCTCCCTTACGCTCGGGTCAAGGGGAGATGTTGCCGAATTTTTGTTAGAAAATAACAAGACGTTAAAAGGTAAAAGGATGCAACAAACAAATGGGACAATAAAAAACATATCAAAAGACAACAAAAGCATCAAACGAATAGAACAACAGCAGATTGCAAGAAGAAAGAGAGGAGATTTGTATAAAACTATGCAAAAATCAAAGAAAAGAAGAAAAGAAAAGCCTTAAAAAAGAAGTAACAGAGGAGTGGGCCTTCATCGGCACGTCTGTTCCAGCCCTCGCCTGTACACCCTTTTAGACCTCCAGCGGCACACCCTATCAGCCCTTCAACGGCACACCTTCTTGGCTCCTCACCGGCACACTCCTCCTCCGTCTCAACCTTCCCCTCACCGGTACATCTCCATCCTCCTTCGCCGGTACACTCCCACCGTCTCTCTCTCACCGGTACACACCTCCTCACTGTCTCACTCTCTTTCTCACTCTCCCTCTCACCGGCACACTTCCTTCCCCCCCCCCTCACCGGTACACTCTCTCTCTCACCGTCTCATTCTTCCCCTCACTGGTACATCCTCTGTCCCCCCTCATCTATCTCCCCGTCTCACCTCTTCTCCACCGTCTCCCTGAAATGGAACCCAATGTGCAGACTTGGCAGGTTGAGGCACGAACACAGCAACAAGCAATGTACAGACTTTGGGCTGGCTAATGTACAGACTTTGAGCTGCAATGTATAGACTTTGAGCTGCAATGTATAGACTTTGAACTGCAGCCAAGAAACAATGTATAGACTTTGAGCTGGCCAATGTACAGACTTTGGGCTGACCAATATACAGACTTTGAACTGCAGCCAAGGGACAATGTATAGACTTTGAGCTGGCCAATGTACAGACTTTGGGCTGGCCAATGTACAGACTTCGAACTACAGCCAAGGGACAATGTATAGACTTTGAGCTGAACAATGTCTAGACTTTGAGCTGGCCAACGTACATACTTTGGGCTGGCTAATGTACAGACTTTGAGCTGCAATGTACAGACTTTGACCTACAATGTATAGACTTTGAGCTGCAGCCAAGAAACGATGCATAGACTTTGAGCTGGCCAACATACAGACTTTGGGCTGGCTAATGTACAGACTTTGAGCTGCAATATACAGACTTTGAGCTGCAATGTATAGACTTTGAACTGTAGCCAAGAAATAATGTACAGACTTTGGGCTGGCTAATGTACAGACTTTGAGCTGCAATGTATAGACTTTGAACTGCAGTCAAGAAACAATGTATAGACTTTGAGCTGGCCAATGTACAGACTTTGAACTGCAGCCAAGGAACAATGTATAGACTTTGAGCTGGCCAACGTATAGACTTTGGGCTGGCCGATGTACAAACTTTAAACAGCAGCCAAGAAATAATGTATAGACTTTGAGTTGGCCAATGTACAGACTTTGGGCCGGCCAATGTACAGACTTTGAACTGCAGCCAAGGGATAATGTATAGACTTTGAGCTAAACAATGTCTAGACTTTGAGCTGGCCAACGTACAGACTTTGGGCTGGCTAATGTACACACTTTGAGCTGTAATTTACAGACTTTGAACTGCAGCCAAGAAAAAATGTATAGACTTTGAGCTGGCCAATGTACAGACTTTGGGCTGGCCAATGTACAGACTTTGAACTGCAGCCAAGGAACAATGTATAGACTTTGAGCTGGCCAACGTATAGACTTTGGGCTGGCCAATGTACAGACTTTGAACTGCAGTCAAGGAACAATGTATAGACTTTGAGTTGGCCAATGTATAGACTTTGGGCTGGCCAATGTACAGACTTTGAACTGCAGCCAAGGGACAATGTATAGACTTTGAACTGCAGTCAAGGAACAATGTATAGACTTTGAGTTGGCCAACGTATAGACTTTGGGCTGGCCAATGTATAGACTTTGAATTGCAGCGAATAGACAATGTACATACTTTGAGCTGAAGGATGTATAGACTTGGTGTGCGGGTTGTATAGGCAATGTACACTCTGAGCTGAAGGATGTATAGACTTTGTGTGCTGGTTGAATAGACAATGTATAGACTTTGGGCTGAGGAATGTACAGACTTTTTGTTACCCCCCTCCTTCGCCGACACACTCTCCATCCATCGCCCCAGCGGTACGCCTTCTTCAGGCCTCCACCGGTACACCCTCCTCAAGCCCTTCAACGACACACATCTGTAGACACGCCAAAATTGACGTTTTGTTGATCAAATCTCATGTTATTATATAAATGCCCCAAGTGGACTTCAATATTCCTATAACATGAAGTTTTTCTATTTTTGTGAGTTTTTCTGCATTTTTCCTGTATTTTTGTGAGTCACGACTTGATTAAGGGCGTTAATTTCAAAAATAACGACCTGTTGTAGGGCGTTTTCAAAGAAAGGACGACCGTATATGAGGGCGTCAATTCATGGTGTTATCCCTTAATTTCTGGAATTATCTATTTTCAAAATAAAAGGCATTTTGTGAGTAACGCCTTTTCTCAGGGCGTGATTTTAATTAACGCCGTTATCTCAGGCGTGTTATCTCAGTTTTCAAACAAGGCAAGGTTTTATTTCCAAAATTAAATCCAGGAAGAAACGCCCTTTCCTAGGTCGTGTTTCAAGAAACGTCTCTGTGAAGGTCGTCAATTCATAAAAGACGCCCTGTATTAAGGCGTGTTTCACTCCAGAGTCCTTCCTTTTTCCATCTTTCCCTCACAGTTCCCTGCTGTCTTTGGACTCTTGCTCGATCTTAATCCTTCCTTGGATGCCTCATTACCCGTTCTTATCAATTCCCTTGTTTGATCACATCCGATTGACACTATAAAGGAAAATCTGGTTTGATCGTGTAAAAGGTTAACAACAACAACAACTCAAAAGGTTGAAGATTTTTTTAAGTATTCAAGTGCGCAGAGCTTCTTCCTTCGAGCATTGATTTTCTTCATCCCTCTGCATCCGTCCAGCGTCTCTCTGGTTCCCTTTACTCTCGTCAGGGAGAGCAGGGCGATACATATATATATAGTTTGTTTGTTGTTCATCATATTCTTGTCATCATCACTATCTCCTGTCGTCAGTTCTTTTACTGCATCTAGCATATTAGCTCCTTCCCTAGTTCTCTGCTAGGGGTTTTAAAAAGAAAACAAAAAAGAAGGTGCGCATGTTGATGTCTTTTCATCATTTTTATGTTGGTTCTTGACTGATACTACGGCACTTTGGCTGATCCCCTTTCTTTTGCTTGTCTTTCATTATCTTTCTTACAAGGTAATCAATCAAGAAAACCCACTTCGTCGGCCGGCCGATTGGAGTTGGAGGAGGAGATCCACATTCATCCCGCATCCCATCTTTCACCAGGTACATGCGATCTTATTCTTTTTTTTAT
>JAHNEJ010003160.1:0-98680 GCA_022559845.1 Amorphophallus konjac | reverse complement strand
GTCCCCGCTATGTTGGTCCCTTTGTGATTGTGGAGCGCATCGGTGAGGTAGCTTATCGTTGCAGTTACCCCCTGAGTTGGCGTCGGTGCATGACGTGTTCCACGTCTCGATGTTGCGAAGTATATGCCCGAGACTCTCATGTGCTTGCGGATTCTGTGTGGCCCGAGGTGACTCCAGATCTTTCTCTTCCAGAGTTTCCCTTTCGCGTTGTGGATAGGCAGAGAGCAGCGCCTGCAGAGCAAGGCCATCCCCTTGGGAAGGTGGTGTGGCAGCGAAACTCTGGTGGTGAGGCTTCTTGGGAATGTGAGGACGAGATGCATCAAGCAGTTCCCTTACTTGTTTAAGTGAGTCTTCCTCTTCTTCCCCTTAGGCTGTCCTTAATTTCGAGGATAAAATTCTTTTAAGGGGGGAGGGCTGTAAATCCCGGACCTTTCGGATCCTTCTTCGTGAGTCCCGGATCTGGTTTCTCGGAGTGTCCAGCTCCGTTGAGTCGAAATTTTGTTTCGGGCATCTTTCGTGTTTGGATCGGCGCGATCCGGAGTTGTTTCGGAGCCCGGAAGCGTTCGCGGCCTTTCCGCACGTGTTTCCCAATTACCAGTGTGTGTTTCGGTAATTCCTTCGGAACCTCGCTGCGGGTGAACCGAGTCGTTCATCTGGCACGAGTGGTTACCGTTGCGATCGGTGCGTTCCGAGGATCCCGGAAATGTAATTTTCTATTTTTCGGTATTTTCAGAATTTCCAGATTTTCTATAAATATCTCAATTTTCTCTCTCTCCCCTCAACCCTCTTCTTCTTCTTCTTTTATTCCTTCTCTTCTCCCCACCGTGACCACCGCCCCTCCCTCTCTCTCTTAATTTCTCTCTCGTTCGGCCGCTGTGACGTCCCCTTCTGGCTGTAGACGGTGCGGGGCGACGGCGTGACGACGTGGGCGACGGCGAGAGTGATCGTGGTGGCGTAAAGCTTGTGGGGAACCGTGAAGGGTCGAGGGTTTTCAAAGTGTTCTTAGTGATCTCGGCATCGATTCGGCGGAGCGTTCGCTCCATTGAGGTAGGGTGATGTTCCCTAGCTCCCCACCGTTCATTTCTATGGTTTATAGGCCGAGGGGGAGGCCGAGACGGGCTTGATTAAGCGGGTTTGGGGTTTTCCATGATTTGGGGAGAGCTCGCCTGAGCTATGGATTTAGCCCGCGATTTCACGTTTTGATGGCCTAGTATTATGCTAGGAGTCCCCAGGGTTCTTCCCTTTCGATTTCTCCTCTCTGGTGGAGGCATGGGGCGTGGTTGGGTTTTTTTGGGCTTTCCCCGCCGTTTCACGTCGGGCGGGTGTGGCGGTCCTTCCAGTGACCGTCACACCGTGTGACGCATTTGGGCGGGTGCGTCACAGCCCTTGTTTAGCCAACTAGGGTCTGGGAGTGTGACAGTCCCACAATAAACCGCCACAGGCGTGTGACGCGCCTGGGTTGGGCCGTCAGAGCGTCCTGACCGTTGACATCCGACCGTTGGTTTGACCGTTGGGGTCAAGGCGTGTGACGCACCAGGGCTGGCGCGTCACAGCCTTGTGACGGCCCAGCGTGGGTGCGTCAGGGTTTTCGACCCCCAGGCAATGTGATGCTCCAGGGCTGGACCGTTACATGTGTGTGAAGCTCCAGGTGTGGACCGTCACATTCTGTGACGCACCGAGTGGCACGCGTCACAGCTTGCCTTTGTTTTTCCCTGTGACGCACCTGCATAGACACGTCACAGTCTGTAACGCACCAGGGCAGGTGCGTTACACTCTGTTTTACACTGGGAGTGTGACGGCCTGCGTTGGACCGTCAGGGTTCTGTGACGGTCCAGCCTAAGACCGTCAGGCGCCTGTGACGGTCCCGCCTAGAGCGTCAGAGTCCTATGACGCGTCTAGGGTAGACCATCAGGAACTGGGTTGCCCCGGGTGGTTTGCAACCCCATTTCTGTTCCGACAGTGGTCGTCGTGCGACGGTGCCGGTACGTGGGGTTGTCCCCGTACGTCGTCGGATGCGGACGTTTTTTTCGTTGATTTGAGAGGTCTACTCCTTCAGTGACCCTCCACTAGTTGTAGCCCACCAGTACGCGGTGCTGGTCTCACCAGGGAGTGGTGTACGGGTCGACCCTTAGAGATGATTTTTAGACTGGTTTTCGTCGGGCCCCACGTCTGTAGCCAGAGTTCGGCTAAGGGGAAAACCAGTCAGAGGACCAGACTAGGAACACGCGGTCTGTTTGTGCACACGTGGTTGGGGGCAGTTGGACACACGCTGACAAGCGTGACCCCAGCTAGTCACTTGTTTGTGATACTTGTTCGGTGTCCGTGCCTCGGGTAGGCATTACCATGTCATGAAGTTCACCTATGGTGCGGTGTAAGTCATCAGGGGATGCTACCGGCTGTTCTTCTAGTGGGAGGTACTCTTGTCGAGTCGGGAGTGTCAGGCTGTCAGTCGTTACGGCTTCGACCTTCGGGTTTCCGCCGTGTTGACCGTTGCGTTTCGGTCTTCCCACCGTGGTGCGTGTGTCGACTTGCGTGCCGTGAGACCGGTGTTTTGTAGTGGCAGGGCTTCCTTTTCGAGGTACTCGCTTACTGCTAGCATAGCGATTTCTCCGTTTGCGAGGTAGGGTTCGAGTGATCCTACTGAGTCTTGTTCCGAGACTCATTCCCTGCGTGTTTTCAACCATGTTTCAGGCGAGGCGAGGCTTCATGGGAGTTCGTCTGAGGCCTCAACGCGGTTCAGGTGCCCAGCGTTAGTGCCAGAGGTCAGAGCCGGGGTATGTCCCGCGTAACTATACTTTCTTTTCTTGTCTCTGTACTAGTGTGGACTACTGTTGTTATTTTATTATTATATTATGGACCATGTAAAACGTTAATTCATTTCCTGCTTATTTAGTGTAACTGTTTAATTCTGAAATTACTTGTGATACTTGTGTAGTTTCCACACCATCCTTCTAACCCTTCCGAGTCTTTGGACTCGTGGGTGGCGGTGCGAGTCTCGGGTTATCGGGCCTTCCCGGTAATCAGATTCTTGGGTCGTTACATATGTATTTCTATCTACTTCTTGAAAAAGTAGATGTTTTCAATATTTTAAGGATTCCAGAATGAAGTAGAGAAACAATCAAGAAAACCAATCAAAGTAGTCAGATGTGATAAGGGTGGTGAGTATTATGGTAGGTATATAGAGATAAGACAGAAGTCTGGACCATTAGCTAGGTTCTTTAGAGAGGGCATTGTACCCGCAATACACTATGCCTAGTAACCCTTATCAGAATGGTGTGTAGAAAAAAGAAACTGAATGTTTAAAGAGATAGTCGGGATAATGTTAAGCCATTCTATCATTCCTTTATCTTTGTGAGGGGAGGTCTTAAAGATAGCTATATATATTTTGAACAAGGTTCTTACGAAGGTTGCTTCCTAAACTCTCTATGAGTATGGAGTGGTAGGAAAACCTTCAGTGAGCTATATGTGCACATGGGGATGTCCAGTCGAGACTAAACCATATAACCCACAAAAAAAGACTTTTGATCTTAGAACAACCCATATATTCTTCCTTGGATATCTAGAGAGATCAAAGGGGTGCAAGTTCTATTATCCATCATATATTCCCATCATTATAGAGACAGATAAAATAAGATTTCTTAAGAATGATGGAGTCAGTGGGAGTGGACCTCCTCAAAGATTACTTTAGAGGAGTCACATGATTAGGAAGATGTGCATGTGATAACTGACAACTTTGTTCCTATGATCATTTCACAGAATGAGATTTCATAGGAACAACCTGTTGCAGTTAACCCACCTCAACTGGATGAGTCACCAGAGGATGTTGCAGTAGATGACTAACCACCTCCTCAAGTGGATTAGGGACCAATACTGTGCAGATCCAGAAGAGTTAGGAGACCAATTATATCTGATGAGTTTGTAGTTTACCTATAGGAGGACAATATTGACAGGGGTAACATTGATGATACGATCACGTTTTCATAAGTCATGAAGAGTGAAAAATCCACCTATTAGTTCGAAACCATGAAGGAATAGCTTGACTCTATGACTGAGAACCAAGTTTGAGATTTTGTTGACTTGCCTAAAGGATCAAGACTGTTAGATGCAAATGAGTATTCAAAATTAAAGTAAACTTTAATGGTAAAGGTTGAGCGATATAAAGGTCAGATTGATGGATAATGGTTTCACTTAAAGGAAAAGAATTGACTACAATGAGACATTTTCTCTAGTTTTTAAAAACTCTCATTCAGCATAGTCAAGGTCTTGGTAGCTCATTTTGATATAAGCTACATCAAATGGATGTGAAAATAACCTTTCTTAATGGGGACCTAGATGGGGAAGTGTACATGACTCAACTTGAGGGTTTTCATGCTGTGAAAGAATACATGGTATGCAAATTTACAAAATCTATTTATGGAGTTAAGCAAGTCCCCCGTCATTAATTTATCAAATTTAATAAGAAAATATTATCCTTTCGATTTAAGAAAAATATCATTGATGAATATTTATACCTAAAGGTCAGTGGGAGTAAATTTATCATCTTAATTTTGTATGTGGGTGATATCTTACTTGTCAGTAGTGATCTTGGTTTGTTGCATGAAATAAAGACATTTCTTTTAAGAACTTTGAGATGAAAGATTTGGGTGATATTTACTATATTTTAGGTATTAAAATCACTAGGGATATACTCTCAGGCACTCTTGGTTTTTCCCATAAAGCTTATATCTCAAAGATCTATGAGAAATTCAGCACGCAATTTATGCACCCGATAGAGTACCCATTGTTAAAGGTGATAAATTAAGTGAGCTACAATGTCTCAAAAAGGACATAGAAAAGAAACAAATAGAGTACATTTTTATGCTTCAATGATTTGGAGTCTGATGTACCTTTAGACTTGTACACAGCTTGATATTGATTTTGTTGTAGATATACTTTGTAGGCATATGAGTAACCCAGACATGAATCATTGGGAGGCAGTCAAGAAGGTTATGCCTTATCTCTGAGGCAAGATGGATTATATGCTCACATATAGGAGGTCAGATCATTTGGAGGTCATTAGTTATGATGATGCTGATTATGGTGGTTGCCTAGACACAATGAAATCCATTTCAGGCTATATCTTCTTTGGCAAGGGGAGCTATTTGTTTTTGCAGTGAGAAGCAAAGCATTACAGTGGGATCCACCATGGCATTAGAGTTCATTTCTTGTTATGAGGCTAGCAGACAAAGCATTCATTTACGAAATTTAGTGACAGCTCTACGTTTGTGGACTTTATCTCTAGGCGTATCAAGATTTCTTGTGACAATTTTGGTGTGATCTTATTCTCTAAGAATAATAGGCCATCCAAAGATGGTGGAGCCTTAGACATAAAGTATTTTACTTTTAGAGATAAAGTAAGGAATCATGAGGTGTCTATTGAGTATATTGAGACATGTCTTATGGTAGTAGACCCACTCACTAAGGGACTACCAATTAGTATATTTTGTAGTCATGTGATTCAGATGTGTCATGTTAATTCTCTCAATATGCTGTGACATTTACAATTTGACGCTTATAGTTATTTGTGATCACATTTAAGACATGATTCTTTTCTTATTATTTTGACTATTACATGTTTAAAATTGTGTACACATGTTCATGGATTATGGTTGGCAAAATTAAATGTTTAATTGGTGACCGACAAATGAACAATAAGTTTTAGTTTGTTTGCAAGTGCTAGTGTCACGCCCCAAACCGATAGTAGCGGAACGTGTCGTTTGCTCGGCACGTGGCGGTTAAACAGTCATGTCAATCAGAGCATAACCATAAGACAAGATATAATTGAACAAAAATATGACTTTATTGCAAATGTAAGTCTATTATAATTACGACTCCACTAGAAAGACTCAATAAAGGAAAATTACTTTGGACTCTCAAACTAGACTCGACATAAGACAAAAGACAACAAGACCAGAAGGTTCATCTAGATTTGTTGAAGCTACTTCACTCATTCCCTTGCCCCTCTTGATCGTTCTCGCCATCACTATTATCATTACCTGAAAAGCATTGGAGAACGCTAGGTGAGCGAATGCTCAATAGGTCATATATCTCAAGCTCCAAGCTAGCTTTAACTAATTAACAATTTATCATGAATATGCAGATCATGCAAGGTATCATAATCCAGAACTATAATGGCACGAGATAGATAAATGAATCGGAGACAATTTCAAGAACTATAAAGGAAAGTAGACATGACAATAGATAATTTCAAGGTCATTCATGATGAGACAAATAACAAGTTTTTCAATAAGGTACTCGCTTCCATAAGAGCATAACATGTAACTATTACTTTATAAGATTGGCCATATACATTTAGGAGTTCAAACATTCGAATAATGACAATCACTTGTGGAAGGTCATATATCAATCTTGCTTTTGGTTGGTGTAATGCCACACCCGATCAATCATGATACCGGCACACATTTGAATTTTACCTCGCCCATGGGATCAGATCCGGACCCCGTCACTTTTATTTCTAGCATTGAGTATCGATCAATTGGACCCATAGCCCCTTTTATGTCCTAGACCAATTCCACTTTAATTAATGGCCAAAGAGTTCCAAGGATCAAACATGTAGGAACATTAGGGTATATTTCATGAAGCATAGAGTTCAAGGACAGAACTTATAGTAAGGATGATATATCAATAAACCATACAAGAACCATGACAATCTGAAAAATTTGGGTAATTGACGTCCACACAGGTCGCAATCAATTAAAGAAAATGTGCCCACTGTCATTATAATGCCGCGGATTTTTTGGACCTGGATCCGTGGGTTTCGGATCGTCTTTCCGTGTGTTTCGGATCGAGTCCGATTGGGCTTCGGACTATTTTTACTGGATTGTCAGACCCATTGGTGGTGTGCCCATGTGTTTCCTTGGGTCCGTGGTGTTGTGAGGAGCACGCCGGTAATTTTCTGGAATTTTCGGAGCGCCTTTGTAGGTCCCGGGTTGCGTTTCGGGGTTTTACGCGTGTTTTCCATCTGTCGGACCTTCGGAACCCCATATAGGGTGAACCGTTGTGTTCTCCGATGTCGGGATGTTACCACGGCGATCAGCGTGTTCCGAGAATCGTAGAGGTATATTTTTCTATTTTTTGGTATTTTCGAGAATTTCTAGATTTTCTATATATTAACCTCCTTTTTCTCTCTCCCCATCTCTCATTTTCTCTCCCTCACCCTCTCTCTTCTCTCACGCACTCTCCTCTCCCCCTCTCACTCCGGGCGACCGACGGAGGCGACGAGGGCGGGGCAGCGTGGCTCGTGGGACATGGAGCGACGGGCACGGGACGAGGATCGCAATGGTGGAGACGGTTCGTGGGATCGTGAACCGGCGAGGGTTTAAACGGTGTTTCTTCATGGACCGACGTCCACGGCGCGTCGAATCTTCGGTAGAGGTAGGGATATGGACCCCCAGCTCGTGCACTTCCTTTCCCGTGAGTTTTGTAGGTCGTGGTGAGCCGAGCGGGCTAATCGGGGCGATTTGGGAAAAATGCATGTTTTTGGGGAGTGAGCCGGTTCTCTCGTTTTACGGCGTTTTTGGCCGATCCAGGGGTTTAGATGCATGCCTAGGGGCTTGGGGAATGGATTCCCCTTTGTTTCCCCCTTCACTTGGGGGTGGGTGGGGCGTGGAATGGATTTCTCGCCATTTTCCCGTTCCTCCGATTTTGGACTGAGAACGCGCTAGTCTCAGGTAGCGCGTTCTTGAAGGTCGCGCCGTCCCGATTGGGCGCGTTCATCGAGGAAGATGAATAGTAAGACAGTTTTTTCACGCTAGGGGTGAGTAGCGCATTCTGTGTTGTCGCGCTATAGGCCTATAGCGCGTTCTGTTCTGAACGCGCTATAGAAGTATAGCGCGATCTTGTTGAACGCGCTAGGTATGTATAGCGCGTTCTGCCTGAACGCACTATGCGTGTGTAGTGCGTTCTTGGGGTGGCCTACCGGGCTGCCCAGGGTGGGCAGTCTACGGCTGATCGTGCTCCCCTTGGGCCGTGTGTGTCCCGGACACCCCATGGAGTTCTGTTACCTCGATTAGCGTGCCCATAGGTTTAAGGGTCCGGGTGACCTTCTAGCATTCCGAATTGTGTTGTGTTGGCCTCCGGTCAACCCGGTTGTGATCCAATGGTCGACCTTCGGCCTCGTGAGTGTCCCGGACACCCCGTGGGTTCCGTGTTCATGTTTCTGGGGTGTCGGGAGGACCGTGTTACCTCGATTAGCGTGCCCATAGGTGTGGTGGGTCCGGGTGACCCCACGTGTTCCGGGCTTTCGTGTTACGCTTGATCGAGTCACCGTGTATTGGTGTGTGTGCGGTGGGGTTCCCCCGCATGTCGTGAGTTTTCCTGAAAGATGATTCCCGAGTGGGCCATGTGTTTGGCCTTGGACTGCGAGTCCAGTTATCGGCGTGGCGGCTTGGGTGCTGCCTTGGGAATCGTGCTTCTGTGCTTTCCGCGTGGGCGGTGTGTGTGGCCTTGGACTGTGAGTCCAATTGCCCTGCCTGGGGCTGGAAGGCTTCTCATTTCCCTTCCCAAGGGAATGGTCTCGGCGGCTCATGAGCTGTCTCGGTATTCATGCTACCGTGGTTTTAGACCTAGAGATTGGACTAGATTGACGGCCTTGTGCTGTTGTGTACAACGGTCTTGACCCCAAGTCTTGTGACTCAAGGACCGTTGGCTATAGTGCGTCTAGAGGACTGTCCAGAGTCCAGTGGCTTAACGTCACTTGGGTTTTCTCGACTCTCACGCAGGATGTGTGTGTGGACGTGGGCTGCGAGTCCCGTTTCTTCTCCGATTGTGGTCACCGTGCGACGGTGCTGGTACGTGGGATGGTCCCTGTACGTCGTCAGGTTCGGACGTTATTTTTCGTTGACTTGAGAGTCTACTCCTTGACCCTCCACTAGTCGTAGCCTGCCTGCACGCGAGTGGACCCACCAGTGAGTGGTGGAGAGACTACCCTGAGGATGATTTTTAGGCGGGTTTCTGTAGGGCCCCTTGCCTTTGCCACCAGAGTCCGGTGGGGGGGCAAAACCAGCTAGAGGACCCGACCTAGAGCAGATGGTTGGTGTGTGCACACGTGGTTGGGGGTGGTTGGACCCACGTCGATGGGCGTGACCCCAGCTAGTCACTTGTTTGTGGTTACTTGTACGGTGTCTCAATTCCCGCTGGGCCGGAGGGAGACACCTGAGGCGCGAACTAAGACGTCAGTGGACGCATTCGGCCTTGCTTCTAGTGGGAGGTACTCCTGTCGAGTCGGGAGTGTCAGACTGTCAGTTTCCATGACTTTAACCTTCGGGTTTTCAGTCATGTCGACCGTTGAGTTCGGTTGTTTCACCGTGGCGCGTGCGTCGGTTCTCGAGCCGTAAGATTAGTGCTAGTGGCTTTACCGATGTTGCGTCTTGTTGTGCGGTACCCACGACCGGATGGTCGGGGTTGCACTTTGGACAGCGTGTCCAGGTTGGCTGTGTTATGGGAGACAGGCCTCTATGGCGTGGTTTCCGTGGGTTTTTACTTTGGTAAGCGGTACTAGTGTAGTTCGGTGGCCCCCGACCGTGAGTTCGGGGTGTGTTTCCGGTACAGTAGGAGTAGTTGTAGTGCCAGGTTCCGACCGACCACCGGGTTTACTGTTCCTACTGTTGCGGTTGCTCTTGTAGCCTTCCTTTCCGCTACCGCCGTTGTTTCCGGTTGGGGTTCCGCGGGATCCCTGCTAAGTCTCTGTTTTGGAGACTCATTCCCTACTTTTCAGGGGTGGCGGTTCTTCTTCCTTGAGGTTCGAGGGCGCGGTGCGGAGGTTCTCAGTTGCCAGCTTGCCGGGCCGAGTGTTCACTCGGCATGTGGTACATTTTTACTACTTTAGACTGTACTTTCTGTTGGACTGGACTCTGTTGTAGCTGTAGTTGTTTATCTGTTTCTGTTAATTGTTGAGTTGTCCTGCTTTCTTTCCTATTTCTTTGTGCCTCCACACTCCTTTCAGCCCTTCTGAGCCCTCCCGGCTCGTGGGCGGCGGTTCGAGTCTCGGCTTATCGGGTCTCTCCCGGTAATCGGATTCTCGGGTCGTTACAGCAGTGGTCGCCCATTCTGTGAACAGAACAAGCTGGAAGAAATAGCATCCATCCAGACAGTCGCCCATTCAATTAATGCCCGCTAGCCTAGTCGCAAATTCTCAGCAGAAACAGACTTCTCACAGAACACCCTAAACTACGCTCTATGATGGCTGGGTGTCATGTTTCTTCATAGTGACATGACAAACAGAGTTTCCAGGATTTTTAGGGTACAACCTGCTTGATTACCTTGAGGGAATCCAAAGCTAGCGTAGACTTACGGAGGTCTCAATGAAGAAAGTACTAGTCTGAAGGAAGGAATATCCCGCGGAAGGTCCAATCATCACCAAGAGTTGAGAGTGTGAGTGATAGAAAATAAAATAGGGACTCCATCTATAGACGTGAGATGAGAGTGTCAAAAGACTCGCGGTATGGGTTAAAAGTCAATAAAACACGTGAAACAAGAAATTGACATCTGTACTGGTGGGCGCCCATTCAAAATAGACGTCTCAGTGCAGAGGCATCAATTCTTATATATTTTTCTTTTTCTGGGTTTTAAACAATTCACAGAAATTGGCGTCCTAACAGTAAGGCGCCAGTTCATTAATGGACGTCAATATATTTAGTCGCTCATTCTTTATTTCCACATTTTTATTAAATAAAATAAGGATTGGCGTCTGTGTGGGCAGACGCTCATTCTTTTCGAGTTACAGGTTATTGAACACCGGGCGGGTGCGATCACAGACACAAAATATTGTTCATTAACTCGAGTTACTGTTCATTTAGGGGATGGATAGTGCCCTTTTGACGTTTATGAAGGTTTTAAGGAAACTAATCATGTAGACATGTAGAGAAAAATAAGGGGAATCTAGATATATGCAGAACATGAAATTTAGATGTACGGTTACATAGTTATTAAATTCTAAATACGCTGTATTTATTGATTTGCCAAATAAATTGGTGTATGGTGTATGGGTCTCTAATTAATGAGCGTCTCAGTGATGAGTCGCAGTTTCAAGAATCTGCGCCCAGGCAGTGGACACAAATTCTTTTACATGCAGAAACGAATGAACAACATCCAGGAAACGATCAGGATATGATCTATGCATGTATGGATCCTATTTTTACATGGTACAAGGTTTGATCTTGAGAGATTGCCTACCTTGACCAAGCTTTAACGGACGAAGACGAACGAAGAACAGGAGGAAGAACTAGCAGAGGATGCAGTCGATACGGTAGGAAAAGAAGAAGAAGAAGCTTCTACGTGCAGCAACGGCAGCAACAACCGCAACTGCAACACGCCCACGCACATGACAAATGGGAAGGGGAAAAGCTAGCATTGTTTCTTCTCACAGGATGCGTTAGGAAGAAGAGGAGGGCGAGGACGTCGACGCAGGGAAGAAGAGACGAACAGCCTCCTCTTTTCGATCGGCAGTAGTAGTAACGACGTACTGTTCTACCTAGGGTTATATTTATAGGGGAAGCATTCTTATGTGTGCTTGGATCCTAGTGGGAATTAAACTTCCCTTCACACAATCCTAATGGGGTTTAATTTCCTTGATCGATCTCACCCTTTCCACATCACCAGCCACCTTCCTTATTCAACTTAAACCCTAACCTCTCCATGTATGTTTCGAACGTGGAAATGTTTGTGGCCTTTTTGAAAAACCCTCTGGTTATTATATTTATATATACATATATATCCCCTTATCATATGTTTATATGTAACTCTCTTAAGGCCCAAAAGCCCATTACCTATTGTTTTAGAGTTATAATGGGTTTTTATGCTACTTTAACATGTTAGTCTTTCTTAAGGCCCATTTTCTACCAAAGTGGTCATATATATATATATTTGAAATTATTTGTTAAAGTCCAGTAAAGCCCATTACTTAAATTATTAATGTCCATTTAATTCTTTTAGTTATTTCTATTTTTCTTATATCAAAATTTTATTCTCCACAACTTTATATGACCAATATTTATGTAGTCATTATTATTTATTTTCTATTTAAATTTTCGGAGTGCTACACCCTGCTCCACTTAAAAGAATTTGGTCCTCAAATTCACACGATCTTCTTTGCATAGCACTGGGGTAAAATCACCATATTCAAAAATATCTATTATAGCTAGCTAGATTCATCCTCATAGCATGCTAAGTACTAAGATCACCATATCCAATCATGTGATTTATAACAGAGGTAGGTTTTTAGAGTTACCTTCCAATGTTTGTAGCCTACCCTGCCGCTTAGGTGCACCTTGTTGATGTTCTCGTGATGCTTGTTCCTTTAAAAGTGGACAATGGGCGATTCTATGATCTTCACTTCCGTAATGAATGCACTTCCCGAGCCTATACTAACACTCTTCCGGTTGGTGCCCTCCTTTATTGCAATGTTCACATTTTTCCTTGGTCGGAACAACTTGTTGGTCTACGTTCTGGGGTTTCTTATCCTTCCGAGAACCATTACCACCATTTGGCCTCCTTTTTCCATTCACGGCTTCCCCATTCTTGTGTCCGTTTGCTAACTCCTTCTTGGCGATTTTTCCTTTGATTCATTCCATCATATCCATAGCGTCTTCCAATAGTTGCGCTTTCCTTACCATCTTCGTATAAGTTTGGATTTCTAACGGTGCTAATTGAGGAATAAGTTCCACCTTTAAGCCATTCATAAATCTCCTTGCTCTCATCTTTTCCATGATGAATAAATGAGGTGCGTAATGGGCCAATCTAGAAAACCCCGCCTCATAGTCCGCTACCGATGAACTACGTTGTTTCAATGCCGCAAACTCCATAGCCTTATTTTCCTGGATTCTCTCCAAAAAATATTTATCATTAAAGTGTTCTAGGAACTCACCCCATGTAACTTGATCGTTGGGCAAGATCGCTTCCACGGACCCCCATCATGTCCGAGCATCCTTTTCTAGTTGATACGTCCCCAATAGTACCTTCCCTTGGTCGGTACATTGTATAACCCTGAAGGTTCTCTCTATTTCTTGCATCCAATTTTTCGCCTTATCCGGGTCGGTAGACCCACTAAACTTAGGAGGATTCATCTTTTGGAACTTCTGATGTAAATCTCCGGCTCCATGTTGAACTCCACCTTGTTCAACTTGTTGCAAAGTCTGAGTCAACCCTTGGACGGTGCGCTGCATCTCTCTCCATTGAGCTCTATCGGCAGCCAGCTTAGCCTACAAAACAAGCTTTTAAAGTAATGATTACTCATGTCTTGACATTAATTCTAACATAGATAGTCATTTTTATTGATTAGCCCATGGCTCTACTCAATTCTCACGGTATTCCTATAGGGTAATTGACAAGGACAACTCGATCTATAACTTGGACTTAATGACCTAGGGATTTAGAAAGCGTAGGCTCTGATACCACCTTCTGTCACGCCCCGAACCGATAGCAGCGGAATGTACCGTTTGCTCGGAACGTGGCAGTTAAACAGTCATGTCAATCAGAGCATAGCTATAAGACAAGATATAATTGAACAAAAATATGACTTTATTGCAAATGTAAGTCTATTACAATTTCGACTCCACTAGAAAGACTCAATAAAGGAAAATTACATTAGACTCTCAAACTAGACTCGACATAAGACAAAAGACAACAAGACCAGGAGGTTCATCTAGATTTGTCGAAGCTCTCTTCACTCGTTCCCGTGCCCCTCTTGATCGTTCTCGCCATCACTATTATCATTACTTGAAAAATATTGGAGAACGCTAGGTGAGCGAATGCTCAATAGGTCATATATCTCAAGCTCCAAGCTAGCTTTAAGTAATTAACAATTTATCATGAATATGCAGATCATGCAAGGTATTATAATCCAGAACTATAATGGCACGAGATAGATAAATGAATCGGAGAAAATTTCAAGAACTACAAAGGAAAGTAGACATGACAATAGATAATTCCAAGGTCATTCATGATGAGACAAATAACAAGTTTTTCAATAAGGTACTCACTTCCATAAGAGCATAACATGTAACTATTACTTTATAAGATTGGCCATATACATTTAGGAGTTCAAACATTCGAATAATGACAATCACTTGTGGAAGGTCATAGATCAATCTTGCTTTTGGTTGGTGTAATGCCACACCCGATCAATCATGATACTGGCACACGTTTGGATTTTACCTTGCCCATGGGATCAGATCCGGATCCCGTCACTTTTCTTTCTAGCATTGAGTATCAATCAATTGGACCTATAGCCCCTTTTATATCCTAGACCAACTCCACTCCAATCAATGGCCAAAGAGCTCCAAGGATCAAGCATGTAGAACCATTAGAGTAGATTTCATGAAGCATAGAGTTCAAGGACATAACTTATAGTAAGGATGATATATCAATAAACCATACGAGAACCATGACAATCTGAAAAATCTGAGTAATTGGCGTCCACACAGGTCGCCATCAATTAAAGAATATGCGCCCACTATAGTGGTCGCCCATTCTGTGAACGGAACAAGCTGGAAGACATAGCGTCCATCCAGACAGTCGCCCATTCAATTAGTGCCCGCTGGCCTAGTTGCAAATTCTAAGCAGAAACTAACTTCTCACAGAATGACCTAAACAACGCTCTATGATGGCTGGGTGTCATGTTTCTTCATAGTGACATGACAAATAGGGTTTCTAGAGTTTTTAGGGTACAACCTACTTAGCTATCTTGAGGAAATCCAAGGCTAGCGTAGACTTACAGATGTCTCAATGAAGAAAGCACCAGTCCGAAGGAAGGAATATCCCGCGGAGGGTCCAATCATCACCAAGAGTTGAGTGTGTGAGCGATAGAAAATAAAACATGGACTTCATCTACGGGAGTGAGATGAGAGTGCCAAAAGACTCGCGGTATGGGTCAAAAGTCAATAAAATAAGTGAAACAAAAAATTGGCGTCTGTATTGGTGGGCGCCCATTCAAAATAGGCGTCTCAGTGTAGAGGCATCAATTCATATATATTTTTCTTTTTATGGGTTTTAAACAATTCACAGAAATTGGCGTCCTAACAATAAGGCGCCAGCTCACTAATAGGCGTCAATATATTCAGTCGCTCATTCTTTAATTCCACATTTTTATTAAATAAAACAAGGATTGGCATCTGTGTGGGCAGACACTCATTCTTTTCCAGTTACAGATTATTGAACATTGGGCAGGTGCATTCACAGACACAAAATAATGTTCATTTACTCGAGTTACTGTTCATTTAGGGGATGAACAATGCCCTTTTGATGTTTATGAAGGTTTTAAGGAAACTAATCGTGAAGACATGTAGAGAAAAATAAGGGGAATCTAGATATATGCAGCACATGAAATTTAGATGTACGGTTACATAGTTATTAAAATTTAAACATGTTGTATTTATTAATTTGCCAAACAAATTGGTGTCTCGTGTATGGGTCTCTAATTAATGAGCATCTCAGTGATGAGTCACAGTTTCAGGAATCTGCGCCCACGTAGTGGACGCAAATTCTTTTACATGCAGAAACGAAAGAACGACATCCAGGAAACTTTCAGGATATGATCTATGCATGCATGGACCCTATTTTTACATGTTATAGGGTTTGATCTTGGGAGATTGCCTACCTTGACCAAGTTTTAATGGACGAAGACGAACGAAGAACAAGAGGAAGAAGTAGCAGAGGATGCAGTCGATACGGCAGGAAAAGAAGAAGAAGAAGAAGAAGAAGCTTCTACGTGCAGCAACGGCAGTAGCAACCGCAACTGCAACACGCCTACGCACAGGACGAAGAGGAAGGGAATAAGTTAACGTTGTTTCTTCTCACAAGACGCGTAAGGAAGAAGAGGAGGACGAGGACGTCGACGCAGGGAAGAAGAGACGAACAGCCTCCTCTCTTCGATCAGCAGCAGCAGTAACGACGTACTATTTTGCCTATGGTTATATTTATAGGGGAAGCATTCTCATGTGTACTTGGATCCTAGTGGGAATTAAACTTCCCTTTGCACAATCCTAATGGGGTTTAATTTCGTTGATCGATCTCACTCTTTCCACATCACCAGCCACCTTCCTTGTTTAACTTAAACCCTAACCTCTCCATGCATGCTTCGAACGTGGAAAGGTTGGTGGCCTTTTTGAAAAACCCTATGGTTAATATATTTATATATACATATATCCCCATATCATATGTTTATACGTAACTCTCTTATGGCCCAAAAACCCATTACCTATTGTTTTAGAGTTATAATGGGTTTTTATGCTACTTTAACACGTTTAACATGTTAATCTTTATTAAGGCCCATTTTCTGCCAAAGTGATCATATATATATATATATATATATATATATATATGCATGTATATTTGGAATTATTTTTTAAAGTCCAGTAAAGCCCATTACTTAAATTATTAATGTCCATTTAATTCTTTTAGCTATTTCTATTTTTCTTATATCAAAATTTTATTCTCCACAACTGTTATATGACTAATATTTATGTAGACATTATTATTTATTTTCTATTTAAATTTTCGAGGTGCTACAACAAGATACAATACTCAATTGTAGGAAGTTGGTGACATTGTGATATATAAAAGGTGTTGTGTAATTCAAATGCATTTATTGCTATGACTCGTGTCATTTGATTTTCTATAATTTAAACTTTTAGATTCTTTCTTTAGAACAATGTGTGATTTTGTTTTAAATCGTGCACATATCGAGCTTTTTTTCCCAAGTGCAATCCCAGGGCATCAAATCTTCAAAGTCAATTTTCAAAATCATATGCATAATTATATTATATGTACATCTTTTAAAGTGATGATTTGATGTTATTATGACAAGCTGGATCAAGTGGCAGGATGTTGGGCCTCACTTGATGTTAGTGGTCCACTTGTGTGGGTTATTGGGCTGCTTAATTTAAACACACTTAAAGTCTAGACTAATGGAATTGGGTTATTGGGCCTGACCCATATGTGGCCCATGAGTTTCGATTATGAGTAAGAACCCAATTAGGTTAAAATCTTGGATTGGTCCCTCCTCTCATATAAGCACTCCTGGCTGTGACTCCCCCTAGAGGTTTCATGCATTCATGCTCAATAGAGAGAGAAAACCAGGGAGCATTGCGAGGGGTCACGCGGCTTTCCATCGGGCTGTTCGTGATCAATGTCGTCTTACTCCTTCTCGTCGTGAGTGACTGTGAACACAATGTCTTCTACCACAGGTATGCTTCAGATTCCAACATGCATAATTAGTTGTATACACTGACTTTAGTGTGTACACTAATGAGTGTAGGCCTCTTGCATAGGCTCATGCTCCTCACCTCGGCACCGGGAAAGTAGTATTGAACTCTCGACCCTCTGTCCCCTCCCCGCTGTGCCATATGACTAAAAAAAAGACTTCAGTGTCACCTCCTAATGAGTGTGTGCCTAAGGGGGGGTTCAATTAATAAAGGAACTATTAATTCACATTTATAATATGGAGTAAATGAATAGTCTTATTGAAGCCAAGTGTGGGGTAAGGAAAAGCAAGCAATTAGGTCGTCCAATATAATCGAATTAAGAATTAAACGGAGGTTGAGAATCTTCATTTTTAATTTCAACAAAAAAGGACTTTAATTTTTTGATATATGATATGTTTGTTTCATCATAAAATATCATAATTATTTTATTTTATAATATTTTTTGATTATCTTTTGAGTGTAAAATAGTGTACATGAGATTACTGTTTGGTTGACGGTGTATATCCACGAAAAATCAAAACTAGAGAAAAAAATGAGTTGAAATCACAAACAATCAACATATACCTTATATTATTTCCCTGTCATCTAAACAAAAAAATTGATTAAAAATTATAAAATATATTACTTTTAAAATTAATGATGGTAAAATCGGAGAATTACATGGAAAGCAACGAAACCATCACATATTCAAAGCCCGGCCGAGATTTCTAAACTGTAAACTCTGGCCCTTTGGGCTGAGTTGATGGGCCATGAAGCTTTCGGTTTGAATGGGCCTTCCGGCTGGAGGCCCGCCAGGCCATCCTACTTGGCCCGTGTTTGTTCAGGCAGGACCGGCCTTTGGACGTAAACTTACTTTTACCTTAATTTTTGATATTTACCCAAAATCTGTTGCCGTTAATATGTTCAAAGCAAGAAGAGATACGAAAAAAGAGAACACCACTAATCTAAATATTCGAATGGTACTTATTCTTTTAATCATTATGAAAGAGTAATCTCACACTCTCAAGTATGGCACATGAATTCCAAACTTCATTCTTTTAATCATTTGATAACCGATTAGGGTGAGGGAGTCAACGAGAGAGAGAGCGGTGTGGGTCTCACCACTCTCCTCACACACATCGTCACTAATTACGGGCAGTTATTGCACTCGACCTCCTGGGGTCGGTTGGCTAATTACACCCCGTTAGCAAAGCGCCACTTGAGATTTTGAGCAGTTTCAAGTCTACTCTCGCCACCTCCATAGAACTCTTCTCAAATCTCCCCATTCCAGTTATATTTTACTTGTCTTGCCAATAAGAAAAAAAAATGATAATATTTTGATCAAGTTATTCGTTCCAATTCGGTCGGATTCCAATTGTATAAGAGTTAGTCTTGTTGCACGCCCACGATTATTGCACATCTTGGGTGCGCAACAATTTTCTTTTTTCCTTTTTATAAATATGGTGAGATGGGAGCTCACCTCACATATCTTTTAGTATGTGTTGTCTCTTCAAAAAGGTAATAATAATAAAAACAAGAATTGCGAGAACTTGATTCCTTAAAAAAAAATTTGGACGACATTTTTTTTATTTTATTTTAGGTTGTCCGATGGAGGGACAACCCGTATCGATAGATAGATAGATAGGTGAGGTGGGCCCCTATCTCACCATATGTATTTTATAAAAAAAGAAGCTTGATGTACATCCAAGTGTGCAAAATTTTGAGTGTGCGGCAAGAGAAACTGCATGTGGGCTCGGCCCAAGAAACCGAGGAACCTCCATGAGGAGGGTTCATCCGGGAATGGTTGACTTAGTCCACACTGGAAATGGTTTTTCATCGGAACCCTGGTTGCAAGAATTCGTGGTCATCTTCAGACAAGATGATTAATAGAGCAAATCCAGACGTTCTAAGCTGAATGAACAACCATCACATCCAGATGTTCCAAGGTGAATGAAAACTACCTCTGAACAGATCTCTATGCTACACTGATTATGGGACTAAAAGTCCTGCTTGAAAATCCCTACTAAACTGGAAATTAGAGGTGAGGGAAAACATTCAAAAAGGTGAAATAGGATGGCACATGTGGGTTCTCACTTGAGACTGCCTACATCTTCCATCGGTGTCCATCTGCAATATTCTTGCCAAATATCAAAAACCCTGACAATTTGGCACCACAATTTCTTTCTCAGCAATTAGTTTTGCTGGATCCTCACAGGTCATCGAAGTAAATCCGCTGATATTGACACAAAATCTGTTGATAATCTACCGTTGATATGTTCAAATCAAGAAGAAATGATAAAAAATAAAAGAGTATATTGGAATGGGTGCAGTCCAGATGAGGGTGAACGAGGGTGCTCACGTTAGATTTGACATTTTAATTTCTGGGTGCGAGACCTTAAAAGGAATCTGATACAATGTCTCATTACTTCTCTTTATATTAAGATGCATGGGGTTCATCCATCTGCTACCGTGATGACCTAAACATATGCACATGTGCTCAAATCATGGTAAGTCGACTACTAGTGATCTGCGCCCGATCGGGATCGCCCTGCTCTGGTACGGTCCAAGTCCACCCTGTCCTTCGCCCACCCTCACGTCGTCAGTCACTTTCTTCCCCCCACTCCGGCAGCACCCTTTCTCGCATACTAACCGCCCCCCGGCCCCCCAACCTCGTTAGCCACCTCCCTTACGCTGGTAGCCTCCCACTCAGACCGGCAACGTCTCTCCCCCAACTCAAATCGACCTTGAAACGTCTCGAATCCGGTCAGAATCTCCTCAAGTTGCTCCAACGATGGATCCACCTCTTCACTGTGTAAACACGTCGGAAATTGGCCTGATCGCGCCGACGATGACCCACCCCGACTCGATCGATCCAAGACGGATCTTGAACCGATTTCTCTCCAATCCAATGCGATACGCCCGAGTTAAAGCGAGTCGCACCGAGTTAACGAGCAATGGCTCAAATTATTAGCACCAGTACCTTCTTTTGAAGAAAAAATCAGCACTAGACTTACAGCTTGATCTAAAGACCAAGGACAGTGATCCTAACAAGAGTTTACAGGCAGGGAAGGCATTTATGATCCATTGGTTTGTCAAATCTAATTTATGAGGACTTCACCCACGTCTGTCAGAAAGTTGCATTCAAACAGCCATAGAAGGTACGCTGTAAATGAATTACGAATGGAATGTGGACGAACGATCGCAACGTTTTCTCCCACCCGAGTATCAGGAGTACCTGTGAATGGTTGGTTACATCCTCCTCTTTTACGATGCATCTATCCACACCCCCATGAGGTGTGGGGATTTGTCCCGAGCCGAAAGCAACGTGCACTCAATTGTCAACATGACACTACGACTCTGCTCCTCCTCCTTTTTTCTGCGGTGGTCATTCAGCCCGAAGGGTCACATCCAAGGGTGTCCATGGGCTACCTACCCTTTCATGGGCCTTGTCGAAACGTTGATGTGGGAGACTTGGGCTGAGCTCAATCATTCAAGTTTTTCTTTTCCCCTGTACAAACAGGCCAGTCTCAGTTGATTCCCTGGTGTAGATTTGAGAATGGGATATACTTGAAATAAGGTACCAGAGAAAGTGTGGTAGACTTGGGGGGATGAGCTCAATGAAGTTAATGTGCCTCATCTGACTTGAATGTACTAGATGCTATTTGTCTCAGGTCGAGCATATCCTGGACCTAATCAAAACTGTGGAGTACAAATAGCATCAAACTCAAAGTTCTAGTAATGTTTTGAAGATGTAACTTGATCAACAAATTCATAGAGTAATAGGGTGTTTGGTTACTATTTTTTTCTCTTTTTTCTCTCGAATTTAAAAATAAGAGTAAGAGACTCACTAATCCTGTTTGGTGTTCTTTTCTTAAAATTTAAGGAGAAAATCTCACCCGGTGTAAACCTTCGTCAAAATAAAAAACAAGTCTAGACCAATTTTTTTTTTAAGATCACTCTCCCCCTCCCTCCCTCCCTCCCATGTGCGGCCTCCCTCTCCCCCCCCCCCCCCGCGCTGCACAGCCCCCCTCCTCTTCGGCCGGCGTCCCCTCCTCCCGGCGCCGTCCCCGTCATCGTCGTCCTCCTCCTCGTCGAGGCCGCCGCACGTGTAGGGCAACTTCCGCCAGGGCTCGTCACCTCCGAGTCCGACTTCGCATGCATCCTGCTTCAAACGCCTGGAACCCCTGTCGGGCTTCTGCCAGCAGCTTGCGGGAGAAAGGACGACGAGGATGAAGCGGAGAAGGTGGAGCGTGGGAGAGAAGGGGCTGCCTAAGCAGAGAACCGGGCATGGAGTCGTTGCTAACATCGAGAAAGAAGCTTTACCATCGCCTGCACGACGGCAGAAGCCGCCTCCGCCGCGACCTCCCTCCATCGCCTGCACGCCGCGACCTCCCTCCACCGTATGCACGCACGACCTCCCTCCACCGCCTGCACGCGCGACCTCCCTCCGCCGCGACCTCCCTCCACTACCTGCAACCACGACATCAGACGTGTTACGCGCGACCTCCCTCCGCCGCGACCTCCCTCCACTACCTGCAACCACGACAACAGACGTGTTTTCCCCATCTCATCTCCCAAACGAATCTATCGAGAAATTAAAAATTGTGACATTTTTACCACACAGTTGGACTTATTTCTATCAATTTTAAAAATTAAGTTAAAAATCAACATATTATATTTTTTAAGAGAGAAATAATTTCTAAAAAATAAATACTCCCAAACAATCTATAAAAACTCCGAGTGATAACTCTTGCACCCAATAGAAATTTCAACAGCAAAGAATCATTGTGATTTTTTGACTTGTATATAGTCTGGGTTCAACATTCTGCATGGACGATTTGACATGTATACAGAGGCCATGCATCTTTCATCCCAAACTCAATTCTCTGATTATGATAACCCAATCCCTTTTTGGATGATAACCCTGTTTTTGGGCCTCACTTTTCTTTCCAAAAGGCCTCCTTGAAGACAAAAAGGGAGGTGCTCCACACTTTAAAAGTAACCATGCAGAGTGGTTTAACTTTCACCTGGTAAATAGGAACTCTTCTCCATTATGAGATGTCCGGTTGTCTTTCTCACTGCAGAACCAGACCCACCTGCACGACTAACCCTTTAACCCCGTTACGTCTCCCACCACACTGTTTGAGATGGTTGCTGTCCCTGTGTCCCGGTGAGGCAGAAGCTTCTCGTCTGGTCACATGTAGGGTTTTGTCCCCGGCCATATGGAGCCGGATTCAACCCCTTTCCGTGGTGAAGATGTGAGGTTCCATCTTCCCCCCCCCTCCCCCGGTATGCCAAGACGCGATGGGACAAAGAAACAGGTGGACAAAGTTCTAGCATAACAGGAGGCAGGAGGGCATTCCGCCGAGCGTGGGTGTGTGATTTAGACTGTTTTAACATGTGGACAACTCACAATGGCGGTTCAACTCCAAAATCTTTGCCGAAAGAGCCGGGCTAAATATTCACGTAACACTGTATGTATCCAACATAGATGAAAACAAAGAAAGAATGGCCGCCAATCGCCGTAGAGGCATGTCAAGTTAGACTAATTTATGGGTCATGTAAAAAAGAATTGATCCGCTACGAGATTTGTCGAATAGTTGAGTCGTATCGAATCGGTATCTTCTTGATTCGGTATGATACGGTCGAGTCGCATCCGACTCGGCCCGACTCGACCCCCCTCTCTCTCCCCCTCCTCTCTCTCTCTCTCTCACATTGTGACTCGGTTAGACTTGGTCGATCCTACGGATGATCCGTAACGTATCGAGTTTTTTCAGATACGGTGAGACATATCCGAGTCAATCCGAGTCGAATCGAGTCGGCAAATCGTGCTACGGACAGAAAGATGCTTTTTTAAAAAATAAAAGCTATAAGATGAATGACCCTCCATGTAATTAGGCACGGGTTACACACACCATTACGTAGGAAAAGAGTGTACGATGACGGTGAAAATAACAAGGGGTCTGGCTGCCGTCGCCATGGCTCCCACATTTTTTTTTCTTTCCTCTCTCTATCTCTCCCGCTTTCTGTTCAACGCCCGCCCCCTCCCACCCTGCCAGTCCCTTACCCCCGCCCCCCCCCCGCCCCGCCCGGGTGGTTTGTCCCCTTGCGCGCCATAAAGCTCGCCAGCGCCTTTTTGTCTGACCGCGGAGAAATGGCGCTTACAGATCTCACCTTGCAGCGGTGGCAAGATTCGCTATGTCCAGAGATGGCCTTTGCCGACTGTCACCCCTCCCCCCTCCCCCTGCCGACCTCCGCGCCACAGTATTCCATGTTTGAAACGGCGCCCCCCTCGTGCATTGGGGTGGGGGGGGGGCGGGGGCGGTGGGGCTTCGTCTTGGACCGCTCTCCATGGGCAGAAGGGGAGGTGGGGGGGTGGCGCGATGCATGCGATGGCGATGGTCGGCAACAGTCCTCGCTTCACCTCCCACACTGCTCCCACACGCACACGCTCTCTACGGTCTTCTCACGAGCATATACGCAAACAGTTGTCCGTCGTGTCAGCTGGAGCCAGCCCGCATACGCGGGACGCCGTTGTTGGGGGTGGTGGGGAGCCCCGGAGGTCAACAACAGGGACCGCCGACCGGACGATATCCAGCGGATTTCCAAGGATACGAGCAACGGAGATGGGGGGGTTGGGAAGGATTGGGGGCGCCCTGCAGCAGCGGCGGTGGTGTGGCCAGCACTGTAATTCGTACGTCGGCCGATACCTTTTTAACCTCAGGTTTTCTGTTGAACTTGTACCGGTATCCATGGAATGGGAGTCCCAATCCCCGAAGGCTGCATGGGTCTCTAGTCTGAACTTGGGTCTCTTTTCCAAGGTCCCATTTGTCTAAAGTGATGAGGTCTAAAGTCTAAACTCTTTTGGGATGATGAGAAGAGGAAATCCCTTCTTTATTAAGTGGGGGGGGGTGGTGAATTAAGACGTTAATTCCTAAGTTTAGAGATTAGAAGTAGAGAGTAAGAATGAAGGGGTAATGGGAACAAGACGGGAGTGAGTGATCCTCTTATGTATCACCCTTCTTTTATTTGGGAGGAGGAAGGAGAATGGTGAATGAGAGAGTTAACAGTGAGAATGATGGCAAAAGTGAGTGAATTCTGCTGAGATTAAATTTGGAGAGGGGTGGCTGTCGGAGATGGAATTGATGTTTATGGTGTGGGGGGCAAATGATTTGCCACTTGGGTACTTGTACTATTCAGGTGACTAAGATATATATATCAAAGAAGAAAGAAAGAAAGAAAAAATTGATAGCTTTAGCTTGTGGGGCTGATGGAAGGTGGGGGCAGAAATGATTTTGTGTACAGGAGAGGATCTCATGCATGGGTCAGTTAATTTGGTAACTCATTCCTTTCTTGGTATAGGTTAGAGGATTCATTGCACATATATCCTCATTGGGAATAACATTACATATTATTATAGGATAATTACATATATATATTCCCTTAAAATCCTACATGTTCTTTTCTACACCTTCGTATTCTTTATAGTATGCATGTATGTCTCAATATCAAGGAATATTATTTGGTTATATCTCTCGTGCTCTAACATCGTCAAAATCAACAGAATATTTTATTAAACATGTAATATGTAAGATTTTAAGAGGGTACACAAGATAATACGAAAGATTATAGGTGTATGCACGTCATTATCTTAATTATGAGAGAAGATTAAACTAGGGTGAACTAATCTTTTGATTGACTTAATCAATCTAAAATTAAATTAAACAAATGTTAGTTAACGACAATGACATAGGTGCATGTATATATACATATGATGAATTATAGCTATTATGGGAATATATATGATAATATAAATGAATAATAGAGGGGTATAGAGTAGAATATTAAGATTCCAGGGGATGTATGCAATTATTGCTACTATTGCTGCACTAAATATGTTGTTCTTAGGCATTGGGATCAGGGTTTGTCGACTCGGTGCGTCTCGCACCGACTCACACGACCCGACCCGACCCAGGTCGGGATCGGGTCGACTGGGCTGTGGGTCGCCACCGGATCGGCCTATTATTTTAATATTATATTATATTTTATATATAATATGTGTTTTTCTATTTTATTATATTATAATATATATATATATATATATATATATATATATATATATATATATATATATATATATATAAAGTGGTGTTTTAGAACGGGACGGATCGGGTCGTACCGAGACGGGAGCGACCCGACTCGACTCAAACCGAGACCAGGTCGACCGGGCCGACAAACCTTGACTGGGACGTACAAATAGTTATATGTTGCATAAAACCCTGCAATGGGTTCCTCGTTTATGACCCTCATTTATTCCATTAACACTCAAAAAAGGAAATTTTCTCATAAGCTTGGGAACACTAACCCCCCCCCCCCTCCTCCCCCAAAAGAAAAAAAAATGAAATTATGTGATTGATGTTTTACATGACAGCGGGACCTCATGGAGTTTCTTCCAAAACCAGGTAGGTTCTCGTACGAAAATACACATCAACTATGTATTCGAAAAGGAATGACACGCATCAACTAATTAATTAATTGATAGGTGGTTTTCTCCTACACTGTGGACAGATTAATGCATGTGTTCCCTCTGTAAGCGGACACTCTTTTAATACGAACTGCTTTTGTTGCTATGGCCATTAAATAAAGATAAACATTGATCGACAAATCACTAATGAGGAATGATTGGACACTTATATGCCGGAGCTTTTGACACAAATATTTCAGCCAGCAAGTAGTCGAATATTCTGAGAGGATACAACAAGGGACATCAACAGATGGAGGGCAATGTAGTAGGAGAATGAAACCTAGAGAAGACACCCTCCTCCTTTTATTGTCCGATCTTCTAAATAAACAATATTATAAGATTTAATTAAGATCATTAGATCTAATTAAGCTCAATGCTTTCAAAGTATATATATATATATATATATATATATATATATATATACAAATATATATACATATATTTGTTAAATAAACATTAAATGACAAAGATTAAGAGACTCTTTGATAAGGGAATAGAGAATAAGTAAAAATATAATTTGACAATACTGGTAGATTTTTTCACCGTTAATATGAGTTATCTCGAAATAACTCGTTATAATCATAAGAAATAACGAGTTGCTCCACCTTAACTCGATTAAAATTTAAAATAATAAAAAAAATAAGAATAACTTATCTATGCTTAAGTTAACCCGATTTTTCCTATTCCGTTATTAAAGAGGGTCTAAATGTGATACTATCGTGCCGAGATTGGTATGATGCGGTTGCATTCCTTCGATACTAGTTGACAAGAGATACATGGGCATGTGTGATGTTGCACTTTTTATCTTCTCATTTGTTCATATTCTTTTTTTGAATTTTAAAATAAGTTTGAATTCAATGCTCTCAAGTTTAAAAATTCTAAACTTAAGTTCTAAATCAATCAATTTCATCTTTTAATCGTCCCGAGTAATAATAATAATAATATTATTATTATTAAAGCATTCCTTTTATCTTATATGGAGGACTCCGGTAAGGGAAAGGTGGACACGATGGAGTCCATTTGTAAGTTCCACGTTTTTCCTTCCCGAGACTTCTTCGGTCAAAGGGTGGAGGAGTACTTTGCCCATCCACCGAAAAGGTTGAGAGAGGACATAAAAAAGAGGAGGCGGCCAGAGGAGACAAGGAGGCAAAGGCCTTTGGAAAGTCAGGATCCCAAGTAGCCAAGTTTGTTTGAGGAGGACAAGGCATTCAATGGCTTTGTACAAATCTGACCACCACCCATCTGCCACACGAGTGAGCGAGTGAGTGAGTGGGAGGAAGAACCAAACCCAAGGGTTGATCTTAGTGATTCCTACTGGGGGGTTATCAAGAATTGGAAGGCTTCTTGTGAAAAAATGTGTGTGTGTGTGTGTGGGGGGGGGGGGGAGAGAAGTCTAATGATCGAGATTCTCTAATTTTCACAATCTTTTTCAAATGTGTGAGGGTCACTTTGATAACGAGTTAGATTAGGGACTGATAATTTATTCGGAATGACTCACCTGACTGACTCTTAATCTTAATCTGAGTAGATTAATTCATTCCACATATTTATTAGGAACGAGTTAACTCACTTTAACAATTCTATCCGACTCGAGTTAAGAAAAAAATATCAAATAAGAATTATCTCGTCCGACTCCAGTTAACTCATCTTAATCTAACTTAACCCGTTACGAGAGTGATCAAATGTTCATCAATTTTTTTATTTATAGAGGGATATATAAGGAAAAGTAGAACGATTTCAAAACCTCAAAAGAAAATGACCAAGATTGCGAATTCTCTCTCTACAAATGCCCTCCTATTGTTTCCAGCAGACTTCTTTGTCCAGTTATGTCCAGCGTTAGAGGGTGAAAATTCTCTCCACAGTGACGCGAAAGTGACGTCCTCTGTGTTAGACGCAAGGAATCTGACTGTTGGAAATGAGTAGTATCTGTTTATTGTAAGGAGTCATCAGACAAGTAGTACGATGTGTGAATAATTGCGAAGATATTTTCCCAGCACCGCCACTGGTGCAGGTTGATGAGTGTGTAAGCTGGGCCATTTCGCCGACTTGGGTGTGCGTGGGATTTTCATAAACCAACATCTACATAAATCTTTGGAGGCTCGAACACAAAAATATTCCTCTTTAATTGCTGTCCACTTCTTGTGATGTGAGAGCCACGCACACGTTATAGCCATCAGACGTCAAACACAAACATAAACACCTTGCTAAGAGGATACGAAGAAAGAACAACTACAATATATTTTAGAGAACATTAGTAGATTGACGGCGTATTTATGGGAACTTTTGATTTGAAATTACTCCCGACTTTCACTGTTAATATAGAATGTATTAATTAAGGGGGAGCACTGATAATTGAGTTTGTGGAGCAATAGATCAGTCAACCCTTCCTCGACAATCTTCCAATTTGATAAATTTTACTTTACATGTATTGGTTGGAACTTTGGATGCTAAAAAAGACTGCATAAAAAATTTGGGTAATGTTTTGTGCACCGAATTCGGTGTACAAAGTCTAACTCAAATTGTAATCTCCTCTCTCATTAGTCTCCTAAAAAGTTGAATGACCATTTTCGCTGTAAAAAGGATACCTCGCGTGAGATACGTACGACCCCGTGTCAGATCCGGTCGGCCTATTTTTTTACTCGACGAAAAAATACGAGAATAAAATATTTTTTAAGACTGAAGTATTTTATTATATGAATGAAACATTTAGTATAGAATTGAAGTATTTTATTAAATTTTATTTTTATAAAAAAATATTTTATTTCTGAAGTGTTTTATCTTTATAACAAATATTTCGTTCACGTAACAAATGTTTCATTTCTACAAAATATTTCATTCGTTCATTTATGTAGTCAAATAAAACGTTTCATTCTTATAACAAAACGTTTCATTCCTATAACAAAATATTTCAGTCTTATAAATTATTTAACTCTCGTATTTTTCTGTCAAGTAAAAAAACGGACCGACCGAATTTGACACGGGACAATACATGACAGACACGGGATGTCTTTTTTGACATAAAACGGTCATTTGCACGTAGCATTACTCAAAAAACTTCGTGGATACAACATTTTATACATCTATGCACCCAATATTTGTTTGCCTAGTGTTACAAAATATAACATTGCGTAATCCTGGAATTAATTTGAAACTTCACGCCGGTGAAAACTAAGTTTGCTAACATGTTAACTTTTTGATACAACTGTGAAAGAAAATTTGGACCGAATAATATAAGAGGAGACGTATGAATTAGATTATTAAATCAGACCGTTTCTCAAAATTAAATCTAACAAATTAAAATTTATTTCATAAAAAAAATTAGAAGAATGGTGACGAGAGATAATGAACCAATCACACAAATATACCGCAACGATTTTATAATGACTCAGATATCATCGTGCTGACCTACATCCACTATCAAAAAATATTATGGAATTTCTACAAAAAATTACTGGACATAAATGTATTAGCTCACCACTACAAATTACTTGATATCAAGGTGTAAGTTCACCTCTCAACCCGCTAGATACAAGGACGCTAACTCGTTTCAATATGTTAGACACAAGGGCGCTAAATCATCACAAAATTATTAGACATAAAGACGTTAGCTCGTCTTGAAACCACGATACGAGAAAGAGATTATCCTTTCAAACAAGAAGGATTCAAAGACTTAATTAGAAACTCTTTTTTTACGTCACAATAAAACTATCTAGAGATAGAGTTCTGATAAATAAATCTGAAGAAGAATGATTTGGACCCCACTCTCTTCACGTATTTACTTGCGGGCACTCCAGAATTTTAAGGCCAATTTGAGGATGAGTTAGGATGAGAAAACATATGAGAGAGAGAGTGATGAACCTCACATCTCCCTCACACACAATGACATTAATCGAGCTCGATTAATAAATTGGCCCTTAAAGAAATAGCCAAAGACTATGCTTATGTTGCTTGATCTTCTATAGCTCCTTTCTTTCTGGTATCCGCACTCCACCTCTTCAACGTAGCTTCTCTCCTCTCTACAGTTGCCGCACTTGATTTTCAACTTAGCTTCTCTCCTTTTCTATTCAACGTAGGTTCACTTTTTTTTTTCAACCACCTCCTCTGTTGTTTTTTTTACGTATCTTCTCTTTTATGTTGCTCTTAGCCTTTTATATTTTTTTTACCACACCTTCTCTTCGACAAAGCCGCTGCCTCTTTAACAGTAACGACTCTCTCTCAACAATGGTAACTGGTGCGGACACCAGAGCGAGAGAGAAGCACGAACCGGCGAGCCGTCGGTACCGTACGCGGAGCACCACTCGAACTATATCAGCGTCCCTTTGGCTCGAAGATAGTCTGGAGTCTCCGCCATGAGTTTGGACACTTTTTTAGCATTTATTTGGATTGTATTTGGGCTTGTAATGTGTGTTTTACTTGGACTTTCATTTTGGGCTCTTTGTAAGGCTCTTAATAAGCCATTTGGATTAAGCCCCTTTAGAGTCCATTAAGGGGGTGGCCATATTGGACCATTAAGCTTCATAATGGGTCCTTAATTCACTTAAGGCCCAATTGGGCTTCCCCTCCTCATGGGCCACCTAGGTTGGAAAGGTCTATAGGCTCTCTTGGGCTTGTGGATGGCCTTTGATGGCCTTGGACCAACTTGGCCCAAGTTAGGCCCATGAAGGGGGCGCCCCCTCTTTTGGAGTATTAGGCTAGTTGTTTTATTTTCTTTCTTCCTTTGACCACATGTGTTAAAATGATTTCTGCTTCCCTAATTGCCCTCCCAACCCTAGATCTGAGGGCATGGAAGGTCATTTGCCATGGGAGGTCAAGTCATATAAAATGTTGTAATTTTCATTTCTATCACAATTAATGCCAAAAAATTTAGAATTTCTTTGGAGCCTCCATAGCTTGGTGCGCACCCCCCTCTCTCCTCCCCCTTCTTGCAGCTGTGAAGGCTGCCTCCAGAGGTGTGAAGCCTCTTATTCAAGCCTCTTCTGAGTGGGAAGCTCAGATCTATCGCCGCCGCCACCGCCGCCTCCGAGCCGCCGTCGCACCGCCACCGCCGCCTTATCGAAATTCTATCTTCATCCAACAGCAAGTCCTTCCACGAATTTTAGCTCTCATCTCCGAGATCTTCTTGAGCTCAAACTTTCAGGGTGAGTTCCAGAGGTCTCCCCCACGTCCATAAAAATTGGTTGGGCTTCAACTTCCGATTTTGTAATTTTCCATTTTCGTTCTTCATCTCCTTGCAGATCTGTCAGGTTTCTGTCTACTGTGACAGCAACCCTGAACTTCCCATCTTCGACCCACTTTTTGATTTTTCCTGGAGCTCTCAATTTTACCGGAGGTTCTGTCCAACAGCCCTTCCAAACACAAATTTTCGTGAAATTTCAAAGGACCTTTACCTATTTTCTGAAAATCACCTCCGGATCCCATTCAGTTCTATCTGCCCATGTCCAGATCCGACCACCCACCAGTATAAAATAGCTTTCCCCATCCAAATCTCCACCAAATCAGTCATAAGAATTATTGCCATTTTCCTCTCTCTCCTATACAATTTTTATGGAGGGCTCGAGATCTGAATCAGAGGTATATCCTACGGTCAATGCCAACTCTTAGGAAATTTAGTTTCTGCCCAGTCAGATCTGAAACTGAGAACAGACCGGTTCTAAAATCGCCCATCAAAAGCACAGCTCCGGTGAATTTTTCTGAGTCCCATAGCGTCGAAGGACTTCGAGGGAGATTTCCAACGATACCTCTTGTATGTTGATCCGACATCGGGAGTGATCGCAGTAGTAGATCTTGCCGGGTCGCGCGCCTGAAAATAGAACCTGCAGATCCGTGGGCAGCAACTCCAAGTCTTGAAGATCGGAGCCGCCCGGCCTCCGACCGGCGTTCCAGCCCGACCGCCTTCCAGGGAGGCGGCCACCAGGGGTCTCCATCACAGCGGGACCCACCCATCAGACCGGAGGACAGAGCGGTCCGTGGGCCCCACGAACCGTAGATCGCGCCGTCCGGACAGCACTAAACGCGGGTTTCGGCACCGCCGGAGCGACATCAAGATGCTGCCCGTCAACCCAATTCGCGTGACTCCCGGGCCCCACATGTGACCTTTTACCTCCCTGCGTGGAGTGGGTCAAATTTTTGTACCACAGTAAAACTTTGTTAACCGGGAGTCCGGATTTGGCCGGGGTTGTCTTCCCCACGCCGGGAGCGTGGAGGTAACGGTCTTAACTCTTGGCGTTCATTTGCTAGTTAGTATATGGTCGTATGCCGCTGTGAGAGCGTAGGATTCTAGCCCGTGAGTCCATGTCACCGCTGTGAGCGAGAGAGTGACCCGTCCCGTGACTCGATCCGAGCACGGAAGTGAGTCGGACTACCCTTAACTCTGCCGGTTCCTCAACCGTGCACGATCCGCGTTTCCCTCGCTTGGGACGACGAGTGAGCTTGCGTTCCTGTTAGCGACGTATAGCCCATAGGAGCTCTTAGTGTCGGGCCAAGTGTCTCCATGTTGTATGTTGCTGGTCGTGTCCGCATTTAGAGTCCGAGGTCCGCATCACTTAGAGTCGGTTCCCGTGTCCGTCCCGCATCAGTTTGGTATCAGAGCGAGTCGAGTCTAGGGTAGTCGTTGCATAAGTCTTGCACTGTCTAAGTCGAGTCTAGGATCATCATTATTTTCAAAAAAAAAAAGTGTTTTAAAATTGCATTTCATCCCGATAATTCGGTATATTAAAAGGTGTTGTCCGAACGTTAGGCTACGCCTATCGGGAAGGCCGCACACTTGCGGGAGTGATCTTCGGATCGATTAACTCCGCCACGTACCGGATATTGGTTTAGGTCTAGGTGCATTAGTCGGTGTTTGCATTAGTCTGTGTCTCCTAGTTCGTGTGTCTTTGCATGCCCACCCGTCGAGGCACCCAATACTCGCCACCACCACCTATGGCGGATTCCCGAGCCCGTAGCTCCGATGAGCCCTCGACGGCCGAGATGTTCCGAGCCCTCATGGATCGTCTCGATACGCGTATGGATGGCCTTAGTACACATCTAGATGGCGTAGGAACGCGTCTAGAAGGGAGATGAAAGCCCTCGAGGATCGGGCCGAAACTTCGGACCAGTCCATCCAGGGTCTTGTAGGGAGGATTGCCGTCCTCGAGAGGGCCCCAGCGGCGGCGCAACCCGCGCCGACCAATGGTCAACAGGAGCCGGCTCAGCAACCTGCTGCGCCAAGAGCTCAGGCGGTAGATGTTGGGAGGCAACAGGTGCATGAGGTGGCTGACTATGCATCTGATAATGAGCAAGGGGGAAATGGTCGTCGGAATCAACGACGGAATCGTGATGACGATGATGACGACCGCATTCTTCGGAGCGTGCGTGCGGACCCTCCCCTTTTTAGCGGGTCCTTGGACCCGAAGGTCTATTTAGATTGGGAGGCCGACATGGACCGGTACTTCGAGTGGTTTGAGATGACGGACCACGGAGAGTTCGATACGCGAAGATGAAGCTGCATGGGCAGGCCCAAACTTATTGGACCAATGTGGAGAGCCTGCTAAATCAGCGACGTCAACCCCCGATCGGCACTTGGGATGACATGAAAATGAAATTGAGGGAGAAGTACCTTCCTGCCTCATATCGCCAACGTCTCATAGACAAATGGCAAAGTCTCTCCCAAGGGAACCGATCCGTGACCGAGTACACCGCCGAGTTTGATGAGTATTATTTGCGGTGTGGAGTTACGGAAGAGAGCACCATGACCATATCACGCTTTCGGAGAGGTCTGCGGCCAAACTATCAATACGAACTTTTTCGCCGCAATGCGACCACTTTGGAACAAGCGTATCAGGTTGCTCTCGAATTGGAGCAATTCGAGGCCGAGTTCGAGTCTCCCCATCGGTTGGGCTCCTTTCCCCTTCGTAGTGTCGAGCCCCGTGGCTCTTCTGGCACGTATCCGAGGGCCCCCATGGCCCGACCTCAGGAGCCCACTCGTCCCGAGCCTTTCGCTCCTAGGCCTCGCCCTCCACCCCCGAGGGACCTTCCTCGTCCCCAACATCTTACGGCACCCACAGCCCGTCCACCGGCACCCGCACCTCCTGCCCGTCCTTTGTTGCCTTCACCTCCTATCCGTCGGGAGGATAAGGGGAAAGGACCCATGATTGGGGAGCCTAGTGGATCACGGCAGCAGTGTTATCGCTGCAATGGGTTTGGCCATTTTGCCAACCAGTGTCCCACCCGCCAGTCTCTTGTCATTGGGGACACACAGGCCGAGGATACCACCCCTACGGACCTCGAGTTAGTCAGCTATGAAGCAGATCCGGAGCTAGCTGACGAGTACTATGAGGCCGAAGGTAATGGCCAGGATGCCCAGCATCCGGACGATACCCACTTGGGGGTCGTCAGGTGTATTCTCACCCAGCCACAGGCCAGTGATGACTGGCGACGGACCACTATCTTTCATACATTCTGTCGGCTGGGCAAGCAAGTTTGTAAGGTGATTATCGATAGTGGGAGTTGCATCAATGCAATCTCCACGGGCACTGTCTCCAGTCTTGGTCTTACACCCGTGGATCATCCTTGCCCCTATCGAGTATCATGGGTGGATTCCACCTCCATTCCGATCAGGCTGCGGTGTCTGGTCCCACTGCAGTTCTGTGCCTACCGTGACGATATCTGGTGTGATGTCCTCCCCATGGAGGTGGGCAGCATTATTCTTGGTAGGCCGTGGTTATTTGATCGGGATGCCACACTACATGGCCGGTCGAACACCTGTACCTTCGACCATGCTGGCCAACGGATTACCCTCCAACCCTCTCAGCCCAAGAAGCCTTCAGTTAGGGGTCCTACTGGCCCTAGTACTCCGGAGCCTTCCATCCCCGGGCCCAGTACCCCACCCCCAGCTCGGGCTATCACCGTTACATCTGGCCCAGGCGAGCCCTCGACTAGGAGATTGATGATGATTAGCTCCCGGGAAATGGAGCGGGAGGCTAGTAGGGGCTGCCCTGTATTTGCTATTACGGTCCGAGAGGTGGAGCCGAAGTCCGAGGGTGAACTCCCACCCGATGTCATTCCTATTCTGCAGGAGTTCGCTGATATTTTTCCCGAGGAGCTTCCCGAGGGACTCCCACCCATGCGGGATATTCAGCATGCTATCGACCTGATTCCGGGCTCCTCATTGCCCAATCTTCCTCATTATCGCATGAGTCCCACGGAACATGCCGAGCTAAAACGGCAGGTCGATGAGTTGATGCAGAGAGGGTCTGTTCGGGACAGCATGAGTCCGTGTGCTGTTCCCGCATTACTCGCCCCAAAGAAGGATGGCACGTGGAGAATGTGCATTGATAGTTGTGCCATCAACAAAATCACCGTAAAGTACAGGTTCCCTATTCCTCGCCTAGATGATATGCTAGACATGATGGCTGGTGCCACTATCTTCTCGAAGATCGATCTTAAGAGTGGTTACCATCAGGTGAGGATTAGGCCAGGTGATGAGTGGAAGACCGCATTCAAGACCAAGGATGGTCTCTATGAGTGGTTGGTTATGCCCTTTGGGCTGACCAATGCCCCTAGCACCTTCATGCGACTCATGACTCAGGTCCTTCGACCTTTCATTGGAGTCTTTGTGGTAGTGTACTTTGATGATATTCTTATCTATAGTCAAACCACGGGGGATCACTTAGACCACCTTCGGCAGGTCTGTCTACTTCTTAGGCGAGAGCAGCTGTATGCGAACCCACAGAAGTGTGCCTTCATGACACCTCAGCTTACCTTCTTGGGTTTTATTGTGTCTAGTACTGGGGTCTCCGCCGATCCGGAGAAGGTCCGGGCCATTGTTGAGTGGCCGGAACCCCGTACGGTCCATGATGTCCGCAACTTCCATGGCCTCGCGACGTTCTATCATCGCTTTATCCACATATTTAGCTCCGTCATTGTTCCGATCACGGATTGTATTCGGAAGGGCACATTTGTATGGACGAAGGCCGCAGCTGCTGCCTTCAAGGACATCAAGAAGCGCATGACCCAGACACCTATCCTTCGATTGCCAGATTTCTCGAAGGTGTTTGAGGTCTCTTGTGATGCGTCGGGTGTTGGGATAGGAGGAGTGTTGAGTCAGGAGGCCCACCCGATCGCATATTTCAGTGAGAAGCTGAATGACGCAAAACTGCGATACTCAACTTATGATAAGGAATTCTACGCAGTTGTTCAGGCTCTTAGGCATTGGAGGCACTATCTATTACATCAGGAGTTTGTCTTATACTCCGATCACGAGGCTTTGAGGTACCTCCATTCCCAAAAGAAGCTTAATGCGCGTCACAGCCGTTGGGTTGAGTATCTCCAGCAGTTCACATTTGTGCTAAAACATAAGGCTGGAGTGGAGAACAAGGTGGCCGATGCCTTGAGTCGGCGAGCGTGTTTGCTTACCACCATGAGTGCCAATGTCATGGGGTTAGAGAAGATGAGAGAGGCCTATGTTGACTGTCCTGACTTCGGTCAGATTTATACCACTCTCCAGGCCGGACCCTCGAGAGACCTTGATGATTATGTGCTTCAGGAGGGTTACCTCTTTCGAGGAGGCATGCTTTGTGTTTCCCGAACTTCGGTTCGAGACTTCTTAGTCTGGGAGCTACATGCGGGAGGTCTAGCTGGCCACTTTGGTCGGAACAAGACTATCGAGGCTGTTGAGCATAGATTTTATTGGCCGAGCTTGAAGCGTGATGTTGCTCATATTGTGGCTCAGTGCCGTATGTGTGCTACGGCCAAAATGAAGAAGCAAAGCTCAGGCCTTTATACACCTCTTCCCGTGTCTGATGCCCCGTGGCATGATGTTAGCATAGATTTTGTCTTAAGATTGCCATGTACCTCCAGGAAACATGATTCGGTCTATGTGGTTGTTGACTGATTCTCGAAGATGGCCCTTTTTATTCCCTACTCGAAGACTTCGGATGCTTCGAGGGTAGCCCGCCTGTTCCTTACTCATGTGGTATGCAAGTTCGGGTTGCCTCGTACCATAGTGTCTGACCGCGATGTTAGATTCACCAGTTATTTTTGGAAGACACTGTGGCATATGTTGGGTACTCACCTCAAGTTTTCCACTGCATATCATCCCCAGACAGATGGTCAGACCGAGGTGGTCAATAGGAGTCTAGGTGACCTTTTGAGGTGTCTTGTCAGGGATCGTCTAGGGGATTGGGATCTCATATTACCTTTGGCAAAATTTACATATAATGATTCGGTTAACATGTCTACCGGTATGAGTCCATTCGAGATTGTCACAGGTCGTAGGCCTAGGAAGCCAGTGGATCTTGTTCCCATGCCCATCATGCACGAGTGTCGGAGTCTGCCGAGTCATTTGCTAGGCATGTTAGGAGTCTGCATGACGACATCCGTCGTCACATTGAGGCCAGCAATGCACGGTACAAAGAGCTAGCCGATGCCCATCGACACCACCGTGAGTTCCAAGAGGGTGAATATGTCATGATCAGGGTAAGACCTGAACGGTTTCCCTCTGGAACCGTAAAGAAATTGCAAGCTCGCGGAGCCGGTCCATTTAGAGTGTTGAAACGCGTTGGATCCAATGCGTATGTTGTGGACCTGCCCGAGGAATATGGTATAAGCTCAACTTTCAATGTGTCGGATCTAGTTGCATATAGGGACCCAGCGGTGATCCCTAGTGAGCCTTTCGAGCCATCTCCTCCCATTGAGAGTGACCCACACCTGAGTGTCCACCTCCAGCCCCCTTTCCACGGCAGCGAGAGCATATCGATCATATACTGGATGAGCAGGTGACAGTTACCAGGAGTGGATCCTACCAGCGCTACCTAGTGCGTTGGAGAGGGCGACCCGCCACTGAGGATACTTGGATTACCCGTGGAGAGTTGCAGCGGATAGATCCGGATCTACTGGAGCGCTACCAGAGCGATGCAGACCCTTACTCGACAGGGTCGAGTTTCTCCCACCCGGGAGAATTGGTGCGGACACCAGAGCAAGCGAGAAGCACGAATCGGCGAGTCGTCGGTACCGTACGCGGAGCACCACTCGAGCTACATCAGCGTCTCTTTGGCTCGGAGATAGTCTGGAATCTCCGCCTTGAGTTTGGATACTTTTAGCATTTATTTGCATTGTTTAGCACTTATTTGGATTGTATTTGGGCTTGTAATGTGTGTTTTACTTGGACTTTCATTTTGGGCTCTTTGTAAGGCTCTTAATAAGCCATTTGGATTAAGCCCCTTTAGAGTCCATTAAGGGGGTGGCCATATTGGACCATTAAGCTTCATAATGGGTCCTTAATTCACTTAAGCCCAATTGGGCTTCCCCTCCTCATGGGCCACCTAGGTTGGAAAGGTCTATAGGCTCTCTTGGGCTTGTGGATGGCCTTTGATGGCCTTGGACCAACTTGGCCCAAGTTAGGCCCATGAAGGGGGCGCCCCCTCTTTTGGCTTCATTAGGCTAGTTGATTTCTTTTCTTTCTTCTCTTTGACCACATGGGAGAAATATTTTCCTAGCTTTCCCAAGATGCCCTCATCAACCCTAGATCTGAGGGCATGGAAGGTCATTTGCCATGGGAGGTCAAGTCATATAAAATGTTGTAATTTTCATTTCTATCACAATTAATGCCAAAAAATTTCAGAATTTCTTTGGAGCCTCCATAGCTTGGTGCGCACCCCCCTCTCTCCTCCCCTTTCTTGCAGCTGTGAAGGCTGCCTCCAGAGGTGTGAAGCCTCTTATTCAAGCCTCTTCTGAGTGGGAAGCTCAGATCTATCGCCGCCACCGAGCCGCCGTCGCACTGCCGCCGCCGCCTTATCGGAATTCTATCTTCATCCAACAGCAAGTTCTTCCACGAATTTTAGCTCTCAGCTCCGAAATCTTCTTGAGCTCAAACTTTCAAGGTGAGTTCCAGAGGTCTCCCCCCTATTCCAAAAAATTGGTTTGGCCTCTAGTTTCTATTTCTATTTTTCCATTTTCATCCATCTTTCCTTCCAGATCTGCCAGGTTTCTATCTACAGTGACAGCAACCCTGAACTTCCCATCTTCGACCCACTTTTTGATTTTTTCTGGAGCTCCCAATTTTACTAGAGGTTTTGTCCAACACCCCTTCCAACCAAAATTTTTCGTAGAATTTCAAAGGACCTTTACCTATTTTCTAAAAATCACCTTCAGATCCCATTCAGTTCTGTCTGTCCCTGTCCAGATCCGACCACCTACCAATATAAAATAACTTTCCCCATCCAAATCTCTACCAAATCAGTCATAAGAATTATTTCCGTTTTCATCTCTCTCCGCTCTACAATTTTTATGAAGAGCTCGAGATCTGAATCAGAGGTCTACCCTGCGGTCAACGTTAACTCAGAAAATTCACTTTCTACCCAGTTAGATCTGAAACTGAGAACATGCCGGTTCTAAAATCGCCCATCAGAAGCACAGCTCCGGTGAATTTTTCTGAGTCCCATAGGATCGAAGGACTTCAAGAGAGCTTTCCAACGATATCTCTTGTGCATCGATCTGACGTCGAGAGTGATCGTAGTAGCAGATCTCGCCGGGTCACGCGCTTGAAAATAGAACCTACAAATCCGTGAGTAGCAACCCCAAGTCTTGAGGATCGGAGCCGCCCGGCCTCCGACCGGCGTTCCAGCCCGGCCGCCGTCCAGGGAGGCGCGCCTCCAGGGGTCTCCTTCATAGCGGGACCCACCCCGTCAGTTCCGGAGGACAGAGCGGTCTGTGGGCCCCACGAATCCGTAGATCGCGCCATCCGGACAGCACTAAACGCGGGTTTCGGCACCACCGGAGCGACATCAAGATGCTGGCCGTCGACCCAATTCCCGTGACTCCCGGGCCCCACATGTGACCTTTTACCTCCCTGCGTGGAGTGGGTCAAATGTTTGTACCATAATAAAATTTTGTTAACCGGTAGTCCGGATTTGACCGGGGTTGTCTTCCCCACGCCGGGAGTGTGGAGGTAACGGTCTTAACTACTTGGCGTTCATTTGCTAGTTTAGTCTATGGTCGTATGCCGCTGTGAGAGCGTAGGATTCTAGCCCGTGAGTCCATGTCACCGCTGAGAGCGAGAGAGTGACCCGTCCCGTGACTCGATCCGAGCACGGAAGTGAGTCGGACTACCATTAACTCTGTCAGTTCCTCAACCGTGCACAATCCGCGTTTCCCTCGCTTGGGACGACGAGTGAGCTTGCGTTTCTGTTAGCGACATATACCACATAGGTGCTCTTAGTGTCGGGCCTAGTGTCTCTCATGCTCGTATGTTGCTGGTTGTGTATGCATTTAGAGTCCGAGATCCATATCACTTAGAGTCGGTCCCTGTGTCCGTCCCGCATCAGTAACTATCTCCTCAACAGTAGAGGCTAACTCTTCAATAACCCCCCTTTTTTTGTGTACCGTAGCCACTAACGTACTCACGTATATCTTCTCTCTTTTCTTGTTTTTATCCCCTCACACAACTATTCCTTTCTTTTTAATCAAATACTAACGTCTGCGATCCACAAAAACTTCCATTTCTTTTGGCGAATATTCTTCTTATAAAATGGAAAAAAATCAACTCCAAGAGAATATCTCTTGACTACTTAACAACATAAGATCAAATCAAATAGGGAAATTCAACTTTAAAAACAGAACATAAATCTCACAGTTTGATGTCTGATATGGTTGGACACATATTGCAGACACCGTAGATAATTAATAGAGATATTTAAATTTCTTTAAAGTAACAATTTAAGATATGTAATGAACAACCTCTAAACGTACTTAACAATCAAATTAGATCACAAAATAAATTAATTTTATAATCATCAAAATAATATTAAGAGAAACTCAACAAATTACAATAGATTGCCGTATTCATATATAATTTGATCACAACTGATGTCATCTACCAACATCATGTATTAGACTAGCCAACTCACATAATTGTGAAAGGTCACTTGTAACCCATTGTAATCAATAATTTTCATGTTAAAAATAAAAGTCAAATAGATTCTCAAATAAGATTCGGCCACAACTTGTTTTAAATCTATACTATATATTATAAAAAATTATCTGAATTTTTTTATCCGATTCAATTAGAATTGTCTGATTTTTTTCTCCGGTTCAGTTAGAATTATTCGATTTTTTTTCTCTGATTTATTTATGCATCCTATAGTTCAGTTATAATTATCTGATTTTTTTTCTTTGGTTCAGTTAGATCCGATTTTTTCCTTCCGGTTCATTTAGAATTGTCTAATTTTTTCCCTCCGATTTAGTTATGATTTAGTTAAAATTGCCCGATTATAAAAGGCCTTGGCCTAGGCGCAATGACCGCCGGAGGACTCTCCGGCGACTAACCGTTACCCCCACGACGCAAGCTTCGACCCCACAGTGGACGAGCATGCCTCACGAGGGCCGTAAGACTCGCTTGGGGATCGGCCGACTCCGGAGTAACTGCCCCTAAATGGGAAACTCCCTTCACGATCGCGGGGAACGTTATTCCATGACTTGCGCCATTCCCTGTTAAAGGATCGACCTTTGACATCAGGAGAACCTCCTATAAAAGGGATCTCGACAGAGAACAGAAGAACACGGTGAACCTCACCAACAAACGCCTACAGAGAAGCAAGCCAGAGAACTACTCGCCCTACTACCAGAGAGGTCACGACTGAGAGAGAATCCCTCCCGTACGACCTTACCACCCAGCGAGCACTCTCCGAGTGACCATTGGGGGCGACGAGTATTCGTCCAGAGGCTCTAGCCTCTCTCAAATCTCCTATAGCGATCTCCATTATCATCCATCTCTCCTATTCTTCTCTGTTCTTCACTTAGACTATTGCTGACATAAGTATAAGGTTGTCCCCTGGGATAGCGTCAGGGACTCCTTCTGACGTCTTTCTTTCTGGTGATTGCAGACTTCCACGAGTGCCAGACAGTCCTCCCCGACAAATAAATAAAAAAATGTGGTACGAGAGCTAGAGACCAAATTTTCACCTCTACAATTTCAAAATATTTTTAGATCTAAGAGACAATTTTCTTTTATTCCACGTCGATGCTTATCAAAATTTCTCACTTAATTTCAAGTTAATTTCTATTTGATGTATAGCCAGGGTTGTGAATGACATATCAATATGTTACCCTCGACAAGACAAGAAAGAAGTGCTTGAGTAATGTTGTGAGATGAGTTTGGAAGGGGATGCTAATTTTTTTTTTTTTATAAGGCTGCGTTTGGAATAGACAGTGGGTGTGTTGATTTTTTCAAAATTCATAAAGAGAGAGAAAATTATCTTTTGATAACTTTTGAAGATTTTAAGCTATTCCTTTTTTTTCTCTCTCTCTAAATCTCAAAATTTACATAAAATAAAAATTGATGAGACATTAAGATATTTAAAAATATTTTTAAAGAAGAGTGGAGATGCTAATGATTAGAATCTCAAAAATCCCTCCGCAACATCTATTCTAAACGTTACCCAAGGAATTAAATCCTCGGAGTTAGCCTTATTTGCCTGTTCATTTATGCCCACTGTACTTTTGTTGAGAAAGACAGAACAGAGGTTGGAATTGTCAGGTCGATCCACTGGCCTTTCTGCATGCCTCTTTACCACGGAATCTATTCATTAGCATTACTCTTTGCACACGCAAGAATAGTACAAAATAATTAAACTTCACAAATTGTGATGCATGTAGGTTTCATTTAAGCCACCAATCTTTGTAAGGGAATGCTCTTCAACACTTGTTCTCAAACACTTTGACAGAGATTCATCTCGTGGTTGTGTCCCTTTCATGCTCACACTTTGTTGTGAATGTCTTGATCCATGTCACCAGGCTTGGATATGCTTGGTTGTGCAGCTCATGTGCATTCTTTTGATTCCCCTTCAGCTAGGAACCACGTCGAAATCAATTACAAACCCTTTAGCTGCTCATTCTTCTGTTGGGAAAAGCTTTCAGTGGCCACGGGGATTCTGGATGGGAAATGCAGTCTCCTGAACATTAGATACAGGGAGCTGATTGAGCCTTCAAGGGAAGAAACCACTGGTCAAAAAATCTTAAATTTTAGATGAACTTCACTTCCTGTGCATCCATACAAACAATGATGGGTGCCTAGTGAAACTGCATAGATTTTGCTTCCTTTCTATCTGGGTATGTTCTAACTTTCACAGTCTAAATGCGGAACCCACAAATTTGAAGAGACAAGGAGGATAAACACACTCCCCACCTCTTTCGCCCCCCCCCCCTCCCTGGAAGTATGCTGCATAAAACACAAAACTACATCAAATATGTCGGCATTGACGAATCACAAGAAACATCAGCTGATACGAGAATCTTCCAGGATTGAAGAATGTTGGCCCGAGATTTGCTAACTTTGAGGAAAAAGAATGCATGTGAGTTGGATGTCTGTTGGGGTTATCCTCGAGTCTCTCACACTCCGCGTCAACCCAAGTACCACTACAATGGGTTCTATGTCATTACAAAAAAATAGGACATTTAAGATATGTCGTGTAACACTTGAATTTGTAAGTCAGACCAACCAATAGAGCGAGAGCAGGAGTGTACAGAGCCTTCAGTAGGCGAGCCTAGCCTGTGAGACCGAGCGTCACAGAGCTTTCTCTTACACGGGGGACAGAGTGCCGAGCCTCTGGTGTTGAGTCTGTCTTGAGAAAGAGAGAAGAGATGACTATGGAGAGAGACTTCAGGAAGGGAGCCAAGTGTCGACGACCAAGCATTTTCTATACAGAAGAAGAAGTTCTCGACGAGGAATTAGGATGCCCTGATTAAGTTAGTACAGGGTAGGAAGAGTAGCGAGGAAGAGGTTAGAGAAGTAGGGGGAAGATATGGCTTACCTCGTAGGGGGACATACCTTCATAGGTCTCGAGATGGGCGTCATTAATGGCGACCTTAATGTTTAGGCGAGCATGCCGGCGGGGGTCATGCCGCATTACTCACGTCCTGACATATGGTCTGTCATGGTGACGTACAGGGGATATGATTGCAAGTAAGGGTGATCATTATGCGAGTTTAATTTGAAAATCAAATCAAATCGATAGATTTGATTCAATTTAATTTAAGTTAAAATTTAAAAAAATTTAATTTGAGTTCAAATTGAAACGTATAAAAAAGTTTGGTTTGATTTGGTTGTGAAATTTAAGAAATCGAACTGAACCGAATAACCCGAATTTAAAGATATTTTTGTCAAGTTAATATAAGTGTATATGTAAGTATAAACCCTAATTCAAAAAGTCCAATCCTTGTCATCCTGATGGGTTTCTGACTCCATAAAATAGGTTTCAAATCACCTTCTATTTTAATGTAACTGAAGTTCTTATTTTTTTATGTGAAAATATTATGGAGCTTATTCTTACAAGTTACAACTGTTTATGTTATATTTTTAATATTTACTTTATTTGATAGAAAATTCTCTACCTTATCTGTCTGTATTCTTATTTAAATTCAATCTAATTTTTAAAATGAGAGATGAATATGGTTCAAACCGAATCAATTCTGTTTAATTTGGTTTCAAAGTAGTTTGATTTGATTTGGTTCGAGTTGAAGCTATAATTTGATTCGATTTAATTTGAAAACAAATCTCTTCCGATCAAATCAAACTAAATTGTGCTCAGCCTTAATTACACGGCGACGTACGACATATGGAGAGAGGCGGTGATAGGGCATGACTCCAAAACACTCACCACTCGGGTCATGCACCGGATTATTGGGTCAAGTCATTTAATGCGTGTTTGAATCTTCGTAGTTGGCGGGACAGCCTCCCATGTCAAGATTAAAGATAAGGAAGATTGGTAAACTATTCCATCATATGTTAAATGTTAAGGCCCTGTTTGTTATCCGAATAACGTCCGTCGGATTCTCCACTCGATGAGAGAGAAAGATGGGGGGTCCACTCTCTCTCTTCACACACAAATCTTTTATCTAGGATCCCATAGGGTCGAACACGGTAACCCCAGCCGAAAAGTAAAGCTGCCGTAATTGAACTGTGGTTTGATTGAGATAACACCACAAGGTGATGAAAATTGGATGTGTGAGTCAGTTGACTAGGGCACAACAAGACACAAAGGACGTCCCCCTCGGTAATTAAGTTGGGAGATCGAAACGTAGGAGATCGACATGAAACACAACATGGGATGGCTCCGTCAAAACCGCCCTTGCTTCATGTAGAACCTGGTCAGAACCACCCTCAGTTGACAGGTTATTTTATCTAGAACAGGGGGGTTATATGGACAACTTTTTTACTGTATTATATTTTAAAAATATCTTTTCTTTAGTCGGACCCACCTTTGCTCCACGGTGAAATGCCGGATTCAGATTCCCTAATAACCACGGTTAATCCTTGCAAAATTAAACTGAAGGATAGTACAGTTTAGTGGATACACTAAGGCGACGTCATCAACAAACTTATGATTTAGGGTCGTCCAGTGTGCAGTAAAATAACGTAAAATATCTGTAGTGAGATTTAGGGTCACAGGATTAGTCTCACATCGGATATTAAGAAAATAATCAAGTGCTTATAAGGTAGATCTTCACCTCTTAACTCAAGAGAACTTTTTTATAAGGATAAAATTTTACCTCCGCTCTGAAGATAATACCTCTTGGAAACACTAAATGAAGATGTAAAATCTCGCGCTCATCCCTGAGTTGCCCGATCTAGGGTGATCACAAGATGTGGCCACTCTAGCAAATGATACTGCAAAGTAAGAAGAAGACGATCATGGGACCTAGGGTTGAGATCTCGGAGAAAATCCTCTGATGTCTAAGTTAACGAGCGATAAAAGTAATGATCGAAGAGAACATAAGAGAAGAAGGGCACAAGATCTCTCTTTAATATCGGTTATGAAATTATTGATTTTAAAATTCATGGGCATATTATTTTGATCTTAAAATTACTGATTTTAAATATCCACTTTTAATTGGTTCGTGATGATTTTGGACAGAAAACCAAAATCAGTTAAGAAGGTGCCACGTGGGTCGATTGATTTTAAAACACAGCAATTTATGCCGCATCAAATATAATAAAAAATGTTATAAAATAATTTAAAACCCTCCAAATACATGGAAAATATTATCTTACGATATTTTGTGATGTTTCACGTCATTTTACATCATACCAAATGATTCAATAAACGTAGAACATTGTAAAATATGGTGTTTCACATGTCATACAAACACAATATTTTATGATGTTTTTAGTCAAAAACAAACGGCCCCTTAGTGTATATATTTGACCTCATTTTCTTCACGTGACATGCGTAGCAAAGTCTCAAACTTAACATTTTAGAATTTATGGGTATATTCTTAAAAGTATTTGTTCCGTAGTCAGACAAGGCATAATCTGTTCCTCCTATATATTTAGCCGTGCTTTAATTTGGGGTTATCCCCTCTCTTGCCGTAGGGATATCTCCGGATTAGCACAAAATGCATTTGAGGGGGTTTGTTAATCTGTGACAAGTGGGAGTTAAGCTAGAGTTGACACTCCCACCCCCTTTTAACTGAGCTCTAAGGTCAAACCCTGTTTGACCCATTGCCCGTCAAAGAAAAATATATTTTTTTAATCCGATACAGACTATCCCATAAGGGATAACCTAGATTAACCCTGTCCCTCTCCCAAAGAGGTGCTTTTAAAGGGTAAATGTTGAAACCTGTATGTTAAACCAGAAAATTATCCCACCGAAGTCCACAAATTCTTGAGGCATCCTCAACACATAAACAAGTGTAACTCGAAGGTTATCCCTCTTCACTTAACAGTGAAAAGAACACAACGTCATCAAAGACACAAATCAGCCCTCTCAAAAACATGAAGGCCTCCCCTACAAATGTAAAACGTGAACAATCTCTAAATTAACATTGAACAACGATATTTCACATGAATCATACACCAACTTTTCAGATCCACGAGCAGAGATCAACAAGGATATCACAGTAAGTGTACCGCAAATACTATTTCACATTTAATGTTCACGCTAGTGAAACAGGGATTCTGGTTTGCCACAGCCGGTCCCCATCGTGACCGCTTCAATCAACGGTAGGGAAGAATCCGGGCGCTTGGCTTCGCTGCATTGTCTACGCACTGTGCTGTACTGTAACCCCGTACGGGTGGCTCCTCCTCGGACACGTCCTTCGTCCTCCCGACGTGGCCTCATGGCGGCCACGCGAAACACCTCCGGGGCGCCGACGCAAGGACGCCTGGAAGCAGACAGGATCGTCTAGGTGGGGTCCGCAAAGGACGGGCTCAGACGGCAGAGGGGTCGCCGGTCAGGACGCGCGGCCGAGCGACGCGAGCGGCGATTCGTGACCAAGTTCGGCCCATCCATCGTCTCGGCCCACGGGCGCCGCTGGAGCTGGGCTTTGAGAGGCCGTCGGTTGGAGGGCTCGGGCCTGGGCCTGGGCCTGGGCCCGGGCCGGACCGACCCGGTCCATCCGTATCCCACCCCGCCCCGGCGCAATACGAGCCACCTACCCACATTTGGAGCTCATTATGCCCGTCTCCATCAGCCCGGGCTACACGAGGCGGACAAGGAAATCAAATTTCAATGCGTTGAGGGAGGGGGGGAGGGGCACCTTTTGTAGATGGGGGATCTCATGACAACTCGGGACTGCTCCGATCTGGCGACTCCCAATATCTTTCATGTGGATCACCAAAACGCTAATTTGGTTGGACAGGTCAGTGGGGATCATTTATTTTTGTGGTGCTGCATGGCAAGGGTCTTGGGCTTGCGTGGGGGCTCATCACTCGACCAGCAAATGGGGGGTAGGAGGCAGGTCCTCTTGCGATTTTGGAAGGATCTCGGATCAGATCGGTACTCATTTAGGATTAGGGTCTATCGACTCTACGATATGTATCGACTCATTCTATTCCAGATACAATACGATGTGACTCAACTTAAAGAGATTTTCTTATCCGACTCAAAGTGACTCGGGTGTAAGTCACACCGACTCGATCGTCTCGGTCTAATCCAAATATGGTACGGTATGTCCGAGTTAGCGTGAATCGCACCTAAACAGCAAACCATATCTGAGATTAAGTCAAAACTTTCGTTATTTAAAATTTTTTTATGTGGGCGGAAGCTTATATAACTTAAAATTCCGTAAGTATTGACCGAGTGTGGCCCGTCGAGGGCTACGGAAGATCCGCGCCCAACGAAATGAAGGCGAGTAAGGATTGGAATTAAGCTTCGCAATGTGTGGGCTTAGAGGAGGGGGGTTGCAGCGTCATTAGCTCGGAGATTAATGTGGTTAACCCTTAAATTTCAAACCCTGCCCCCTCCATTTTGTAAGCAAGGACAGGTCTCTGTCTAACGTGATGGATGATAATGACAAGTTTACCTTCGCATTATTAAGGCAGATGGATGGTTAACATGGCCATGCTTCCCCCCTCGAGAATAACAGTAACCATAGTAATAATATATAATTACCAATGCAAAACCTGGAGAAACCCTTGCGGGACCAAGGAAGTGAAGATGAGTGGATATTACTGAGTACTGATGCCCATGTTTAACCCTAGAGAGCTAAACTGGTGGTCCTGGTTGCCTCCGTCCATGGAAATATCTGGACTCGCCCAAATGGTGGACCTGTGGCAACTGGGGCATTGTTCTCTCCAGATCACTGTAAATGTAATGAGCAAGCTATGGGGCAAGCAAGCCACACAGTTTGTTTATGCATTTATTTGTGCTGTTAGGGGGAGGGACCAAATCAACACAGGGCTGAGAGTGAGAGGAAAAGGGAATATATTGGGAAGAAGAAAAATTGGAAGAGGAAAGGGATCAGAAAGGCAAGTATATATAGGAATAAGCTGCCCCAAGTCCCAACACATGAGCATTCTTGCTATAAATTTGTGATTCTGATGAATGGTGATTCTTTAGCACCATGCAAGTGATTAAGATGTGCATGCAGAGTAATTATGTGGAAAAGGGGGTCTCTCAAAACCAAGGTGTAAAACCCGGCCAGGTAACTAGGACTCAGGAACCCCATCCCCACTTGTCCCTTGCCAAGTCAAGTACTTCTAGGGGGGTGTTTGCTTCTCACAATAATTGATCTGTGGTGCTTGTGATCCAGGCCGGTCCTTCCCACCTTCCCCTCCCTCCTCCCCCTTCTCCCATTTGGGGTGGAGGGTAAATGGGCTGGGGAAGGGCCCATCATCCGGGAGGGGAGACTAACTCCCAATATAAAATAGGGGAACATAGGTGAAACTGCCAAAAGAGAAAATTTAATGTGGGGGCAGAGCCGCGGGGTACCCACGGAGAGAGCGACCTCATCTGTACCACGGGAGAGACCCTTGGCTTGCAGGTTGGACCTCTCTCTCTCTCTCTCTCCCCCTCTCTCCCTCTCTCACATGTACCCACCCCACTCTCTCTCAGATGGTCATACACATTACCTCTTCTCTCTCTCTCTCTCTCTCTCTCATGTACCCACCACCCTCTCAAACTCTCTAGCTCTCTTTCATACCCACCACACTCTAGTATTCTCCCTCTCTCTCTCTGTATCTCTCTCTCTCTGGGCAGCTGGACATGTCATTGGGAAATGATGAATGGTGAGGTCGGCGAGGGTCCGCCAACGGAGGTGCACCCTCCCGGCCTCTACTAAAACCCCCCGCACTGCGTCTCATTTCTTCCCATTGCGCGTCTTTTTCCTTCTCCTCCTCCCCACCCACTTCAATTCCCTCGCTCTCTCTTTCCCGTCTCGTCCCCTCTGCCGCAGCTCGATCAGCTCTCGCCCCCATAAACCCGGAACATTCCATTGCAGCAGCCTCCCCCCGCCTGTCCACCCACCTAGCAAGCGGGAAGGAGAGAGAGAGAGAGAGAGAGCGCTCTCTCTTCGCTGCAGCAGCGTCTTCTCTGGTTCAAACCCTTACCTTTTGTGTGCGAACTGGTGTCCCTTCGTCCTTCCCCGCCTGCCGCCTCTCTGCCAGTGCGCTCCTTTTAATGCTGTCGAGGTCTCCAATGTCCTTTCTGCTCCACCGAATCTCGGCAACTCCCCTGGAAGAATAGTGGGTGTGCCATAACTCCTGTCGTCGTCGTCGTCGTCGTCGTCGTCGTCTTCCTCCTCCTGCCGAGCCAAATGGGCGCCCTCCATTGGCCCCTCTGCTAGTTCCCAGTCTCTTCTTCTCTCATCTCCACCGACCCCCTGTCGGGCCAGAAGCGGGGACACGCAGTGCCACACCGGGCTGATCGATCAATGGGGGACCTTCCCAACTGCTCCGACCCGGAGAGCAGCTCCAACTCCACGTCGCCGCCCTCGCCGTCGACCCCCACGTCCCCCTCCCCCTCGCAGGCTCTGTCCACGGCGGCCTCGACGGCCGCCGCCGGCGAGGGCTCCTCCCCGGACGGGAAGAAGTCCGGCAAGCGGATGCGGGACTGCAGCCGGCACCCGGTGTACCGCGGGGTGCGCATGCGGAACTGGGGCAAGTGGGTCTCGGAGATCCGCGAGCCCCGCAAGAAGTCGCGCATCTGGCTCGGCACCTTCCCCACGCCGGAGATGGCGGCGCGCGCCCACGACGTGGCCGCCCTCAGCATCAAGGGCAGCGCCGCCGTCCTCAACTTCCCCGACCTCGTCGGCTCCCTCCCGCGCCCCGCCACGCTGTCCCCGCGCGACGTCCAGGCGGCCGCCGCCAAGGCCGCGGCAATGGAGCCCGACGCCGGCCCCCACCCTCCCCCCACCGCCGCCCCGGCGCCGTCCGCCGACGAGCTCGGCGAGATAGTGGAGCTCCCCCGGCTGGGCACCAGCTTCTTCGACTCGTCCGAGTCCGGCGGCGAGTTCGTGTTCTACGAGTCCGCCGAGTCGTGGTCATCGTACTCGCCGCCGTGGATGGATAGCGCCGACGAGTACGGGTCCCTGCCGGACCAGGCGTGGCCCGTCGACGCCCCGGAGCCGGCCGTCTTCGAAGCCCTCCTGTGGGACTACTGAACGAGGATGGATCATGCAGCAGGTTTTCTTGGAGCCCTCTCAATTTTTTCCTTGGGACGCAAAGAAAGCCTTCTCCGATCTTCCAGTACTAATTAATATTCCTCTCTCTCTCTCACACATCTTTCTTCTCTCTCTATTTTTCCCTTCTTTCTTTGATGCCACTTTGTGCTTGCTTCCTTTTCTACCCTTTCTCTCTCTTTCTTCTTTTTTTATTTTTTATTTTGGAGGGGGGAAGGGGGTGGTGTCTCTCTCCATATATCCTTTTCTTCTCGCTAGTTTGGGGCGCTTGTTGTCTACACTCATATCATGCCCTCTCTCTCTATGTTTGGATCAAACTGTACAGTGATGCAAAATAATGCGGAGGATGTTTGGTATGTCCTTTGTTGGTGTGAGCACATTGCGGTTTAATTACTTAATAGAGTCTCAAGTCTTCCCCCCCCTCCATCCCACTTTGAAGATCAGTACCACCCCATCGTCAATTCTGCCAGTTTGGCTACTACGTCTCACCAGGGAGAGGAGACGTATGGTAATGGTGAATATGACCGTTATGTACGTACGTACCTTGGCTTAATGAATGGAGCCCACTCCATCCAATGTCGTGGAGGCTGTGGATTATTTTCACCGTGTGCATTCTTTGCTCCATGTGTGTACCAATTACCAAACGCCTCTCTCTCTCGTCCTGCTCTTTCTGCATTGGCCATTCAAAGGCGCATTGGACTCCAGATTCATGTTTAAATGAAGCAGACAAATTAAGCACAAGACTTGCCAGTCGCAGTGAAAGGCAAACTGGAGCTGTCATAAGATAATCTCTCGCGAGCCGTTTCCTCTTCTTCTTCTTAACTGGCTTCTCCTCGCCGTTCTGTTCTGTCGATATACCCAAGACAACAGCCGGTCGTCTCCGAAGACGGCTTCCCCCGGCGCCGGCTGTCCGGGCATGCACATGACGCCTGTCTCCTCGTACGGACGTGTCCCCGGCCGCCAAGGCTCGCTTGCCATAGTCGTGGTTAATGTACCGCTTGGAAGAAGAACAAGCAGAAGTAATTAACAGTGGCCATTGATGGCCTCCTGAACCCTGTTTGGAGAACCTGGATCGATGGTGAGAAAAAAAGTATCGGATTCTACAAAAGTTCGTCCACATTCCCTTGGTTTCTTTCGTTGACAAAACGGGAGGGGAGGAAAAAGTTGAGAGAAGAATTAGAAACTTCAACATGAGAGTGGAACACCTCCCAGTGAGTACGTACTGTGTTCATACTACTCACTGCTCATTCCCATCAACCTTGCCATAGTGATCCCCACCTCTGAATTAATGCGAGTCTAGCTAGCTAGCACATGTATCCAATGATAAATATATCACAAACAATATTGTCTTAAGAAAGTAAGAATAACATTGCTTTTATTCAAAATACGTACGGCCAAGAAAGATTAATCTTTCTTCGAAATATTATGGACAAACTTAATCCTACAATTACCCAACAAATCTAAAATTGAGAATGTTAGCTTCTCTAAGTACGTACACACATAACTCTAGATGATCATTATGGAAGATTAGAAGAGACCATCGACATCCGACGAGCCGATCTGTGGTAAGGCGAGAGATTGGGGGCCGGGGGCCAAAGGAGGAGAATAGACCGATCGATGTTCCCATTTTTAAGTTTAATATTGCATCGTAATTTCTCAAAAATACTCATAACAAAAAGAAACAGGGTGATCATGAGAGCCACCGTATCTTGCTGTCAACCTTATTCAATGATGGCAGAAGCATCTCATTCCTCTAATTGCATATAAGATTCCGAACCCAAATCAGATTCCCAGATGCAAGAAGCACAGTGTGTCCCCTCTAGACAAAAAGAAGGGCATCCCCCCCCCCCCCACCCACCCATCCCCACATTCTCGAGGCTACATACCCCCATAGAATGGGTGTAGAGCTCCGAGCACAAATTAAACGACCCCGGCTCCCCCGTTGTACACAACTTCACTATCAATCCTCCACCCTTCCTAATTAACCACCCCTGCAAGTGGAAAATTTAGTAGAGGACAAGGGCATACCCTACCAGCCAGTTTATGGTGGGCAAAGGAGATGAAATAGAAAACTCACTTGAGGTCTTTGATTACTATATATAATGGGAGCTCCTGGTTTTGAGGTTGTTGCTATCTTCATATGTAAGCATCCTATCAGCATTCTAGTGGGCTTCGGTTGGGGAAATCGTGTGAGTCACACACACAAATTAAGAACACAAGCCATCCTCCTCTCGAGAGAAGCCATCTCATTGTCAGGAGAATCTTTGGGCGCAATGGCCTCCACTCATTAACAAATCAATAATTATGAACAATGGCCGTACCGGAGGGGTCTCTCTTCTTTCAGTCCGCTCCACCAAAAATTGTTAAAATTAATTAAGAATATCAAATTGTTTTTAAAGTTATATAAAATTTGAGGGTCGATCGATCGACTCCGTTTTCCTCCAAAATTAGATTGAACTATAGTTTGGTGCAATTTTTAAAACAATGAATAGCTAGGAGAGCACGTATGGAGGGTGCAAGTTAACTATCCTTGCTCATCACATGACGGAAAAGAAGTCTCTTTCGAGTTAAAAAAATGGGATCCACCAATACACAAAGTTGCACACTGTTTTCTATGTATCTTCTAATTGAGGGACTGGGATAATCCTCACACATTAAGTGAGAATTTTTCTAGTTAATTGCTAGCTGGTCAATCAACCTCACATGTCTTTCCCCTTGGGAAAGAATAACCTCCACACAACTGTAGCTGTACTTCTTGTGAGTGAAGCCTCCTGGTTTATACTATCTCAATATATACCTTTAGCGTCACTTGTAAATGCCCTACGTACACCTACAGCTAGTGCGCCCAACCACAAGTTGCAAACACAGTTCTTCATTTAGTGGACCTTTCTGATTCCCCAGGATGGCATACCATTAATTTAACGGTAGGCATTTCATCATTCAACTTGGAAAGCTAGCCTTCTCAAAAACTTGCAACACTTGGGCGGCCTTCTTTGTTGACGTTATAATACTCCCCAAGGGTACTACCTACCTATACCTTAGGTTTCAGGGAAAAAATAAAAAATAAAAATCCCATGTCCATATATATAAGTCATAGGATAAATAGTCCTTGCGAAGTCAATAACAACATGCATGTTGAATTTTTATAAAAATGTAAAACACACCCCAAATGGCTCCCTAGCTAGCTAGAGTCGTCGTACGTACGTCTAACCTTATAACTAATTAAATCATGTATAATGTGAAGGGTTTCTTGCATGAGACATAGTAATTGCTGGGATTAATTTCTTTCTCCTTTTTCCTTTTTACATATATTAAAGTCTCATAAACTTTGCCACATATATATGATCGAGTGCCTTGGAGGGAGTTCACAAAGAAAGACCAATGCCAAAGAAAAATGAGATTTTTTAGTAATCATCCTCCGTGCATATATCATGGTTTGTCAAATCGAGACGGGACAGCCTGAATCGTCCGTCTCGTCCCGTCTCAGTCACAGACCGAGACGATCGATCAGTGAGAAATAACCGGCACGCTTTATATATTATTTTAATTTTTTTTAATAAATCTTCTTTATAAGTTGGTTGGTTTATGATCTCATGATCGATTAACTGTGAGATCTTAGGTTCAAAACACGCTTATGGCGTGTTTTTGTTTGATTTTTTTGAAAAATTATTTTCAAAAATAATTCTAATCGAGGACGTTCGTTAAAATCGCACGTCAACTAACCAACTGAGATATAAAATTATTTGAGTTATTTTATTCTGTAATATACATATATAATATATATTTTTAACTCATTACGCAACGGTATCGACCCGTACTGTCCTAGGTTATGATCGGGACGACCGATTCGACGAGGATGATAAACCCTGACATATATATGATCTATCATATTTAAAAAATAACCCTCCTGATCTCAATATTTATTTTTAACTCCCCATATAAATTACACGTTTACTTTGACTGGAGGGAACATCTCCTAGATAAGATAGATTGTAAGAGGGTGATACCTAAGAATGCCAAAAAATACAGAAAATTAAAGATCTCTTAAAATTCCGCTTATACTACAACCCATACATATATATGTACGAAATCCACTAGGTGGACACCTATATATAGCCTCTTAATTACCCAATTACTCTATGAGCAAAATGCTACTTGAACTCTTCTGAGAGGTTAATTAATTACTCCTCTCGAACATGAACTTTTATCTCAACTACCCACTTTTATTAGTTATTGCACCAAACTCCTTAACCATTGATTCCCCTAGAACATGATGGCATGCGAGGATGCACATCAATTAAAGAAAGTATGAACAGCGATATCATACGATGGACGCCCAGCTTTTTCCTTATATCCCAGCTTTGGGCGAAGACCTACAGCATGCTCATCCCTCACTAGCTAGGTTCCAATCCCGGTGCAGTCGGTTTGTAGACGTAAGAGGGTGATTGGGACTTGCCGTTGTCGAGGGACAAGGCTCCTCCCATGAGTGCTGCCGATGCCAAAGGGGGCGGCCAAATCACCCCCCTCGATCCAGCAAGTGGACAAAGGAAATCTAACAACGCACAGGGGCCAACACCCTCGACCTCTCCCCCCACCCCCTTTTATTGGACGCGTTTTCTACAGCAGGCATCGTACGGACGTCGACGTACGTAGGGCCCTCCCTGCAGCTGTTCTTGGTCGCCCATGCATGGAGACACCCACCTCCGGCATCCATTTGTGTGCCCTCACTATGCCCCTGGCTAGTAATTAACATTTGCTGCGAACAAGTTTCAAATCATACTCTTGCAACAGCTGTTCTTGGTCGCCCATGTATATAGTAGTGCTGTTCGTGTAGGGAGAACCTGAGTAAGTATGTGATTCGTCCCATGAGGGAGTAATCCCACTTTAATTCAATGCTAGTTTGGGAGTGAGGGATAGATGCCTAACTAGATGATGGGTTTACCAACGGATGCGGTTTATTAATTCTAGTAATGTATTATAGGAATATAAGAAGAACATGATGAGTTTAATCTTAAAGTACTTATGGCAGTGAACCTGAAGAAATTACTACTCCTATTCCAATTTCAATGTCAATTTGGGAATTGGATTAGCTAAGCTAGATGACAAAGATGAAAGTGGGTTTCTAGCAATGAATTAGGAATAAGAACAAACTGATGGCGGGTCTAATCTGAAACTTTTATGTGGTGGAGAATTAGCATGCGTGTATGCATCAACGGATTTTGAAGAAGAAATGGGCATGATTAATTATTCCTAGAATCAGTCATTGCTCATCTGATTTTATCCCCCAAAAACCTAAAAAAAGGGCCCGATAAAATAAAATAATAATAAAAAATGGAGATGAAGGTGATTTTATCCCTGTCTCCACTTTCCTAAGCAAATCTATTTACTTTAAGTCGGGATCGATGAGCCATGTCTCCGTCTTGTCTCGACATCAAACATGAGCTTAGGACCTGTCTTGATCTTGAACAGGAGGCGAAATATCGAATATTTATTAGGAGGGTCCGTCCATTTATAAATTTTGTTTGGTCAACTAAAAATAGGAGTTGTCATATCAGTTCACTGTTATGAAAAGTTATTGCCAAGGCAGATTGCACAGTACTTCACGGGAATGACACAAATAAAAGAACGTTTTTTTATTATGCTCTTCATTTTTTATCTTGCATGCATGGAAATGTTGAGGGCCGGGGGGGGGGGGGACCATTAATGTGATTAGTGTAGATTTACCAAAGCAAAATTTCCATTTCTAAATCAGAAGTTACCATAATAATTAATGTACATGCCAAACAGCTTTGTTACGCCAAAGTTCTTAAAAAAAGATGTGCGCCATCGATCTCCAACCGCGCTACGAGAACATTTTTCATCTGAATAACATGCATGTATATAGATCTTGCATGAATCAATCATGATTTATAAATTAAAAATCATTTATATATTCACAAATTCAACGGCACAAATAACTAATATCATATTTTGGATGAAATCATATCGTTTGAAAAAAATAATAATCCCAAACTAGCAACATTAATAATGATCTCCATCATTCCTTGCTTATTCAATTCTAGGTATGGCATGCCCGATATACATTAATTAGAAGTAGTTGGTTGAGACGTAAAAAGTCGAAAAAATAAGGTACTAGTTAGTAGTACCGAATCGGATTTGTCAAATCGGGATGGGACGGCCCGAATCGTCCGTCTCGAATAATTTCAACCACAGATCGAGACGACCGATTTATGGGACACAACCGAGATACTTTATATATTTGATATTTTATTTTAAATATAAAATATTTTATAAATAAGTTTGTTAAGTATCTTTGTTAGTTCAAAGACGATTTGAGTTTGAAACACACCGATTAACTCCGTTTTTTTCTTTCTTTTTAAGATTTTCAATCAAAAAATTAAAAAATCTAAAGACATCCGCAAGATTCAATCCTGACTCATCTTAAACTAAACGTACGAATAAACTAACCAACTAAGCTAAGAATTTTTTTATATTATTTTACATATACTATATATATATAAAGGTTATTTGCATCTTACGGTACGGAGTGGGATGACATCGTACCGTCCCATCCCGTCAGAAAATCGACATGACTGGTATGATCGAGCCGACAAATCTTAACGTCGTTCTTGCTGGAGCATGACCAATGCTTCTATTTGACACTTTATCAAGTATATATATATATATATATATATATATATCCACTCTATTAAAGTATCATTTTGTTAAAATATATGTATTGAGAAAGAGAAGCACGAGGAAGGAAGGGTATCACATACACAGAATTAATGTGGTTAGGTAAGTTTACACATGGGATAAAAAGAGAATGAGTCCTAAGTCTGATGTAAAGTGAAATTTCCTCACATGCATGTGCCTCCAATGATCAGCAGTAGTTGTGATGGAGTACATGTTTATGCCATCGCAAAATTAATGGTGTATATATGTACCTCTCCCTTCTCAAGGATTGTCTTCTTATGTATGGACGTGCGTGTTTGGCGTTTCGAAGAAGACATCTACAATAAATCCAAAACATTTTTCAATGGGGCTCGGGGTATGTTTGTTGGAATTCTTGTTTGAAAATTATTTTTGGGCGCTGATTGTTTCTTCACATGAAATGCAGTATCAGTGAAAAGTGATTAAAAGCCCGTATTTATTGACTAGTAAATAAATAATATTTTCCGTTATTCACCCACATTGTTTAATTTCCTCTCATTCTCCTTCCAATCATTTACAATAAGATTTATTTCTTATCCATGTTCCATCTTTGGTATGTGATCAATAGAATTTCACTTTTCTTTTAATCCTCTTACAAGGAATGGGACAAGAATCTTATTTCCATACATTTGTATTATCTAATAACTTAACCTTTGCATGACTATTTTTGATACCTTGTGAAGATAAGGATACATAGAAAAGAAAGGGATACACTTTTTCTGTAATGGATATATAAAGAAAATTGAGAATGAGGCTCCCTTCCCCATTCCGGGCAACCAGCCACACATGCAGATCTACAGATCATTATCAGGTCTGATGAGTATCTGATGACATCCCTAATCAATAATTAGTTAATGTACGTTGTACAAAGAATATATATGTCACTGCAAAACAGTACTCTTTATATCATATTTTCATAATATTATGATCTGTCAAAGGAGTTGGATCATTTGATCTGGTAACTTCAATCAAATAAACTGTTACGCATGCATTATTCTCTCCACATGTATGTCATTATTGATCGACAAGTACTTCAAGCACAACACTGTACCCTGCCGACATCTAATGAATGAAACTTCTTACTACTAGGAAACCAATCACAGCAGAAGGAGGTCAGCCAGCCTCACAGATGAAGAACAGCGACCCCGCCGGCTTAGGAGTCTTCAGCCCCATCAATCGCAATGTACTGGGGGCTTATTACATTAAAAGTGGATAGACGTCTTATCACTTGAAGACAACAAGCAGTCCATGTACAAAGAAGTGAAAGAAATCCTTACATTCTTAATAATAACATAGTGTAGGGGGTTTGCTTGCAAAATTTTTAAAGATTTTGTGTATGCAAGAATTTCTCAAATGATCATTACATTTTTAGCCATCTCGTTTTAATTAGGCCACCTTTCTATTTAGTCTCAGATGGTGGAGGTCAGGCGTCAAATCTTTGAGATTAGTTTACTTCCATGCTAGTTGCACCGCCGGTACGGATTGTGCCGGTCCTTTGATAATACGATTTGGCATGGCATGGAATTTTTTCCTCCCCCATTGCGGATCATCTCCTTCTCGATCTCTTAAATGGAATGGGCTTTGTGAGTGCCTTTTTTTAAAATTGATTCTCAGAGAAATAGTGGAGAATCCACAATCCCCTCTTCCCTCCCCCCCGCTGTGCCATAGCGCCTCCATCGCATCCTAAGGTGCTGCCTCCTCCACTGCAATCCACCGCCAAACCCGTGCCTCCCTCCTCCATCGCTACCACTATATATGCTGTCGGAGATCTAGTGCCTTTATCCCCTCGTCGGGTGCTGCCTCCTCCACGGCAATCCATCACCAGACCCGTGCCTCCCTCCTCCATCGCCACCGCTATGCCGTCGGAGATCCTACTCCTCCGTCGCTCCGTCGGAGCATCTCGCCTTCTCCATGGCGATCCACCACCAAACCCATGCCTCCCTCCTCCATTATAACATCATGAATTTTCAAGAGCGTAAAGCGTATTAAGTTCCATGATAAAAAGTCCAAGATATAATTATTTATATTTATATGTATCACATTTCCCTTCATGAACTTATTAGGAAAGTCCACTTAGTTGAAAAGGGGTCATTAAAATGGTAGAAAATTTGACGGAAGGATTGAAGGTTGTACGATAATAGAATAGGTGAAGGAATTAGGCGGAAGACTTAAACACTAAGGCTATAGTTGGACATTGAGGTAGACGGGGGAGTTAGACGATGCGCTAGATGTTAGGCGGAAGAAGTTAGATGATGATATGGATGGAGGAGTTAGGTGATGTGAGTAAGACGATGCACTGAAAATTAGTTGACGGAGTTTGATGATGACGTGGCCAGTAAAGTTGGACGATTCCAAATTATAGTAGACGGAGGACTTAGACTATGTAGTGCTTAAATGAAAAAAAAACTTAGATGATGTCAAATTAGATGAAGGACTTAGATGATACAAAAACGGACAAGGGCTTGGGCCATACAAAATTAGACGATGGACTTAAGATAATGTAGAAATTAGATCGTACAAGATCTTCCAGAAGTTTGGGCAATGATACTGGGCTTTAGGTGGAGTAATAAGACATAGGTAATAGGTCAGAAGGTGTTTGTCAAAGCTAAGTAAAACACCCATTTTTAGGAGAAGATCAGATGGAGAGAAGGGTAGTGGTCGGACAGTTACATGTGCATGCACTAAAGGTGAAAGAAGATGGGTGATAAGTATCCGGCATGCCGGGTAAAGTGTAGTAGGTGGTAGACTTAGTTTCTCGTGTAGAGACCATGACATGGGATTAGGAGTGAGGATCCTATTTAGACCTCTCCTTACCACTTTTTTCCTTTTTACCTCTCTTTTCCTCTCAAACTCTTAACTCTTCAGATCTCCTTTGAAACATTTCTACACCACACATTCTTCTCCCTCACTATTTACTGACTCTTATGGGTTCCTCATCTTGGAGGAGGCTATTCTACACCTGACAAGTCTCTTGATGACCTCCGGATCACATTCTAATATTTAATTTCAACTTCCTTTGCAGCCATCTAAGATCAAATCTGTGTTCCCCTCTATCTCTTTCATCTCTAGGAGTGAGACTTGGACGGGTGAGACTGGAGGCTGAAACAGAAGAGGATTGAAGGCCAGTGATAACAAGTTTTTTCTTAAGGTAGGACTTCTAAGCACAGCACATATATGCAACCCTTAAGTTACTTTTACCCGACTTATGTTTTATACTTCCTAACTTAACGAAGATTGTATGTAAATGACCATGAGTAAAGACATGTTCTTACCATCCTAAACCCTTCCCTAAATCTGTTTTACGAAGGTTCCAATAAAGATAAGCTGATCATGTACATGCCTGGAATAAGTTATGCAAGCGAAATGTTAAAGGAAATCATGTACGCTAATGAATAATGTATGTATGCATGAAAGAGGTTTCCAAAAGTGAATAAGCAATGCATCTAGGGCATGATATCATGTGACATTTAATCTTTTTTTTGAGTAAAAAAATGTAACCTTTAATCTTAACTACGATTCATAAGGACTAGATCAATCTACACATGATGTTTGTTACCATGTCATGATGACCAATGGATCTGGACCATATACCCCACTAGAACTATGTTTTTTCTTTTGAACCCTAAACTCCGGGACTATACTTGAGCGGGTAGGATAGATAGTGTAGCACCCACATCGGCTAGGAACTAGGGGGTAGCAGACCAAAAAGTGCTATACTCCTCTGCCTAGAGGTATGGTATACGCCAAGATGACGGGCTGAGAAAATCCCCACGAAAGCTCGAGGTGAGGTCAAAGGGCCTTTGTGTAATGACTCAGGTTTTTCGGATCTAGTATCCATGGATTTCAGAGCGTACGTTTCCGTGGGTCCTAGATCGTGTTTTCTAATTAAAATATTTTTTTTGAATATTAGATCTTCGGATCCCCAAATATGAGATAATAAATTATTTTTGGGCGCCGTAGCGTGGCAGGCAAGTTGCATATTTTTTGAGGATCGCGGAGTTATTTTTTGATAATTTTTTAGCTTTTCAAAAGTTTTAACCTCAAAATTAAATCCTATATAAATTAACCTAAACCCCTCCCCACTCATTCTCTTATTTCTCCCTCTCTCTCCACCGTTTCTATACCTCTCCTTCACATCGTCGGCGGCCGACGGAGACCGTGGTGGATGAGGCGGCTAGGGCGACGACGAGGATCGAGCTTTGAACGAGAGCGGTCGTGGTGGCAGAGCATTTTTGTGTTTTTGAGGGAAATCGGCCGAGAAAGAGGCGTTTTCGGAGTGGATTGGTATCCCCTTCACGTGGAATCTTCGTGAGAGGTAGGGGGATGGATCCCAAACCCTTGTGCATTGATTTCCCGCGGTTTCTTATCGATTCGGGAGGGGTAGAGTGTGTTTTCTTCTTGCCAGGGAAAAATACATGTTTTGGGGTGAGCGGCGTTTCTCGCCGATCCGGACAGTATTTCTTATCCAATATCGTGGCATTAATGGAATGGATGTTGGGGAATGATTCCCCCCTGCTTTCCCCACATTTTCTTGTGATTTGGGGTCAAGGTGAGGCTAAGAGTGGATTTTCATTATGTTTTGGGAAGGTATGAGCATGATTTGGGGAGAGCGACGGATTCGTCAAATCGACCCAAGTTTTATGGTTTAAATGTATCCTCCCAATAGGTAGGAGGTTGGGGAATGGTCCCCCCTTGTTTTTCCCCTTATGTAGAGCTAGCGGGGTGTGGAACGGGACCCCACGACGTGCCTCCTTCTGCTAAATCGTCAGCATCGGTCGACTAATGGCCTGGGTCGATCGATCGTTTTGGCCGTTCTCATCAGGACTGTTCTGGAAAAAATGGTCGACCGACCCTGACTGGATCGGTAGATCGATTTGACCCAGTAGTCGATCGACCACAGTCGGTCGACCGTTGGCCAGTGTATGTCTACCGACCAGCTGGGTTGGTCGACCGACCGGAGGCTTGGTCAGCCTGTTTGACCCCTGAAATTTGAGTTTTACCCCAGAATATCTAAATTAATATTATAGTCATAAAATTCATTAAAAATTGGGCCATTTTGGTCTTGTTTGGGTGGCGGTCGCCGCAAGATTCGGTTCGTTATGAGTGAAGCTTTAGGGCCCCTTTGTTTTCAGAATAGCGGAGGTGGATACCGCATCCGATGAAAGAGAAAATATCGGGGCCCACCTCCACATCTCACACACATCGTTCTTAACCGACCCCGAGTACCGCATTCAACCCTTTGGGGTTGAATATGGTATCCCTGCTCGTTTAACAAAGAAGGCCTTAGAGTTCTTGCGAAGGGTTTACCAGCATGGTTGGGTTATGTGTTCTTATAAGCACCCTATGTATCTACGTGAGTCACTTGGGGTTAGTGTCCCTTGGTCCTTAGATGGCCTTGTGTGTCGACTTGAGGGACGTGTCGGTGTGAGTTGTTTGGGTCGATTTTGGTTGGTTTATGTCCGGCCTTGTTGTAGACACGTTAAAATTAACATCACTTTGAGCATATCTCCTATTACATTGCGATGTCCCAATTTGACTCTTAAATTGACTTATTTGACTGGTTTTTCTTATTTCTCTTGAATATTCAGCTTCCCATATTCTTCCCCATTTTTTCTAATTTTTTCTGGGCTTTTCTCCAATTTTTCGAAGCTTTTCTGAATTAGCGCCAGTCTCTTGGTCGCTAATTCCTTGCTAAAAGAATAAGCGCCTTTTCGAGTTGTCGCCATTTCTTCTAAGTCAACGTATGGACCTGGGAGGAGTCGACCTTTTCAAAATCGCGTCTGACACAGCGGACCCATTCTTATTTTCCCACTATTTTTGGTTCAAAATATTTCACGAATAAGTGTCTGTTCGGAAGGTCATCTTTTCTTGAACGCGTCTGGGACCTTGGACACGTCTTCCTTTATCCTTTTTATTTATTGAATTAACGCCTTTTTAAAAGGGCATTATTTTCTGGAAACGCGTCCGACCTAGTGGACGCGTTCTTGAAATCGCGGCAGGCCCTTTGACTTCCCCAAACTTCGCTTTCTTGAAGAATTAACGACCTTCCACATAGCCGCCTATTCTTGAATGGCAACCATCATCTTGGCGTTAATTCCATTCTATTTTTGAATAATTACCAAATTCATAAAATTCAAGAATTTGTGTCTATCTAAATGGACGTGATTTCTTTTTCTAATTTTTGGTAATTTTTTAATTTTTAAAATATTCAAGAAACGATGTCCGGCCAACCAGACGCCTATTTTAATACGCGTACATGACCCCATACGCGTTCTTTCTTATCATATTTTGAGCTTTTAACTCCGTCCAAAATTCATATTAATTCCTAATTGACGACCAGCCCCCTGGGCGTCAATTCCTTTCTAATTTTAAAAATTCTTAATCCTTCCTAAAATGGCTCAGAATTGGCGGCACTTTGAACTGGCGCTATTTTAATTGGCGACCACTGTGGTGGGCGTCCATTCCTACAGAGTTCCGAATCCGGACAGAACCTCCTTCCTTCTCCATTTTGACCTCCTTTTCTATTTGGGAAAGGGTCCTAAAGGTTTCTAAGGCTGGGAGGACACATAGCTAATGAATATTCTCTTCCAAATCCTAATAAAATTGAATTTTCTAATTTCCCTAGAATTAAACTCTGAATTTTGGCCATATAAATAGGACCCCTCTCTCTCATGGTTTTAAGGCTGCTCAATTGTCTCAGGGGAGGTGCTGCCGGACCAAATGCTCAAAGGAGGAAGTCTCCCTCGCGCCCCAAGCTGATTTCTTGGAGTTCTTCTTCCTCTTGAAGCCCAATTGGAGAAACAAACCCATAAGCCTAATTCTTCCCTCATCTCTTTTATTTCTCTTATGCATTTTTATTAGTTCATGCATCAAATTCATCACCTTCTCCATTTATTTTTATCATCTCAACCACGTTGAGATCCTCCATTGTGCAACACTTGCACCCTCCTATTCATTTCATCATATTTTTCCTACCCTTAGCATAGGGCTTTTAAAGGCTAACACCAATAAGGTGTATTCTCATCCATGTTTTCATGTTTATTTTACATTGAGGATTTGATGATACACATCTAACAATTCTAATCAATATCTCTCTTCATTGGTGTTTTCTTATTTTGCAAGGGTAATCAAATCAAGAGAAACTCTCTTCATTGGCCGGCCGATTGGAAAAGAAGGTGCACACTCACAAGTCACAATCTCCCCCGCTTCTTTTAAAAGGTATTCTTCGCGATTCCTCCCTTTACTTTATTGTTATTATCTTTTGAGGCCCACGTGTCTCTGGCCATCACCCTCCTATAGCATCCACGCATCCTCCCCTTTCTTCCTCTTTTCCCCTTCTTTTTCATACATATATATTGATTTTTTAAGTGGATTTTTCCATAATCTACACTTGTGTCACGGCTTGAGGCCTTATTCCACTCGGGTTTTGAGTGCGTACGTAGGCACTCCGATGGTTTCTTGTGAGACTACGGGTTTACTATTTTACCATAGCACTGCCTTGGGGGCATTTCATGGATGGACCAGGCGAGGACAGCCTAGTGTGTACAACGCTCGTTCAATAGAGGTGAGGATAGCCTAGAGCGTAGGGCGCCTTGGTTAGGACAAGTGTACGTCACTGGTGGACACAGGGGCACGTACCCGTGTCAGGTTGCAGGACACGACCGTGCTGTTAGATGCAGAGACACAGATCCTAGCTAGTCCTAGGGAGAGGTGTCCGTGCATATCTCTTTGCCCTCTCGAGACCTGGTGTGGGCTGCTTGTGAGACTTGAGAGTCTGCCGGCTAGGGTAGAGTTACCAACAGTATTGTCGCGGCCCTCCCGACTGTTGAGGTAGAGCTTAAACGGCGGTGAGGTCGTGGCTCCCTTCTTGGTTCGAGGCTGAGGTTTCTCCGGTATTGAGACCGTAATCCTCCCGAGAGTGGAGGTTCTACCCTCGACTGTGTGGTCTTAACTGTGGCTTTCGTCAGTGAGGACGGACCTTCACGATAGAGATGTCATGGGTTTCCTGGTAGTGTAGTAGTGGTTTGCCATTGGTTCGATATTTCTAACCATGAGGTCAAGGTTTTCCTGTTTAGAGTAGGAGTAGCTTAGAGAGCCATATTTCCACCGACTACTATCGTTACTACCCTTGTTACTGTGGTTATTCCTATTGTTATTGTTATTGTTGCTTTTCCTACTGCTACCACTTCTATTATTGTTGTCGTTGTTTATCGTTGTTATTGTGGTGGGGATCCACGGGACCTCTACTGAGCCAATGAGATGAGACTCACCCTTCCTTTTCAGGTACGATGCTTCCACTTGGAGATCAGTGATCCGGTGCGACGTCTAGAGAGTTTAGTTGCCAACGTGCTTAAGCCGGGGTATGCCCTAAGGCTGTGTACCTTTCCTTTCTTTTAGACTGTACTTTTGGGGCATTGGACTATGAACTATAAACTATTTAAATTGTATTAAATGTAATTTAATTTTTGCACTTTAAATTATGTATTTATTTTAGATTCTGATGCATCTCTACAACGCTATTTAAACCCTTCCGAGCCCATGGCTCGTGGGTAGCAGGCTAGGATTCGGGTCGTACCGATTTCTTTCCGGTACTTGAATCCTAGGTCGTGACAGATGGCATCAGAGTGAGTTGTGGACATGCAAAGAAACCCGAGATAAATACATAAACCTAAAAGTCCAGAGTGTTCGGTATAGTTGGTAGCTGGCCTAGGGAATTTTGTGTTGTTTACCGCCTTATTTTCTGTGTTCGTGCTATCAGAGTATAGATGGCGCCGAGGAGGCGGATTCGATCATCGTCAGAATTGCTGGTAGGGGCTCGGGAGGGTTTTCAGCAGAAAATGATTGGCACATGAGGAAGCCATGTTCTCCCTGACTCGACACACCCAAGAATTGCTAGTAGGGGCTCCCAAGAGTTTTTAGCAGGGCAATTTCGGGACTGACATTGATTGGCACATGAGGAAGGCTGAACATGGCTCAATGTGAGCAGTCGGGTACTAGCCCCGAAGGCCAAGTGTCAGCATGCCGCAGAGCTAGATCCAATCCCGGGAATGTTACTTCTGGGCCAGGGTCCCGCTAACTCGGGTTAGCGGCCGGGACAGTCGGTGGCCAGCTCAAGGAGAGCGACAGGCATGTGATAGGAGCATGTCTGGCATGATGGCGTCTGCGTCGTTATCATGACTCGTCATACGTGGGTGAACCTGATGTGCAGGTGTGATCGCCGTTATCATAACGCCCTATACGCGAAGGGAAAAGTTTGAGTGAAATGGCTAGACGCCATGTGAGGGGTGTACGTTTTAAATACCTTCGGCGTGTGCTAAGCCGAACAACAAGCCAACCAACGCACCTTGCTCCTCACGCTTGCTGGAGTGTTGGATGCCTTTGCCATGCTTGTGCCAGTGTATCTGCGTGTGTCTGCATATATGCGTATGCCCCTTAAGCTTCTAAGGGGAATTTGGAGGGTCGGGGGGGTGTTTACTTGGGCTAGGATGGAGGGGGCATCATAGTCCAGCTAAACCCCTTGAATTTGCTAAACAAATATTTTTTTTTAATTTGTGAGAGGGGGGGGGGGGGGTTTACGCGGACCAGACTGGGGGGGCGGGCTGGCCCGCGTAAACCCCCCTAGGGGGGTTAATGCGGGCTGGGTCTATTTTTTTTCTTGAAAAAAGTTATTTTTTTAAAAAAAGTTGGGTTTATGCGGTCCAGACGGGGGGGGGCCAGTCTGGCCTACGTAAACCCCCCTTAGGGGGGGTTAATGCGGGCTGGGTCTGGTTTTTTTGGTTAAAAAAGTTTTTTTAGGGAAATGGGGGTTTATGCGGTCCAGATTGGGGGGCCCAGTCTGGTCCGCATAAACCCCCCTAGGGGGGGTTTACGCAGACCCTAGAGGAGGTCCGTGAGAGGGCTGGAAAAAAGCTATAAAACCCCATTTTTTTGTTCTCTTGGGCCCACCTTGACCCAATGTGAATAGGGACTACGAAGGATACATACTGGCTTGACTGGAGTGCGTAGAACGAGGTTGACTAGCTGACTTTTGACACGAGACTCCGAGCCGTGGACTTCTTCTTCGCGAACGTTCCCCGAGCTTGTATGTAGACCGGAACTCAGCGGGACTAGGACTGGAGTGAGCTCAAACTAGGACGAGAGAGGCTGGATGGAAGGGCCCTAGGGGGAGTTCGCCCCCACCTGGGCGCGGCCGCGCCCGGGAGGAACTCCCCATCGGTCACCTTTTGTCATTTGTCACCGTACTTTGACGGGATTGAGTCCCCAAGACGCTGGTGTTGACCTGTGGGGGCCAATGATGGAGCGTTGTACGTAGTTGTCGCCCGCAAGGTGTTCGGGAAAATTCCCAACACACCTAGTGTTGCCAAACGGCTCAGCTAGTGGGCTTTTTTGGCTTATGTCCAACCTGAGGGTCAAGATGGTAACTTGTAGGAATTGAGGGAAGGCGTCTTGGGCGTGAGGGCCCGACCTTGGTGAGACATGCCGCATTGTATGGCGGGTTGACGGGCATCCCCGGGTTGGCCCGGTGGCTGAAAGTTAATGGCTCGTTACTGCGTGTCTGAGGGTTGGGGATGGCCCCAACTTGTTGGAGGGTTGTTGCATGATGTGGAAAGTGTGTCCAATTCGTGGGTTGGCCCCTGACTTATTGTAGAATGGCTGAAAAATGTACGCCCACAAGGTGTTTAGGGAAATTCCCAACACGTGACCACGGGCCATACAAGTCTGTTAAGGGCTCCCAAAGCCCAAGGTTGGCTAGGGAAGATGTTCCTTTGGCTTTAGAATGTTGGAGGGAGATGTTTTGGGAGTGAATCCCGGCCACAATGCTGAGTGCCGCATGACACGGATTGTTGTCGGGGCGCCCCCGGGTTAGCCCGGGTGGCTCAGTTGAAGGCGAGCAATGAAGCGTACTGGCTGGTCGAGGGTGGTCCCCTTTGGTTGTGGGTGTCACCATGAGTCACGGCATGCTGGCTAGGGCCCTTGCTTGGACCCAACATGTTGTAAAAGGTGCCAGATAAATAGCGCCTAGAAGGCGTTCGAGGAGATTCCTGAACCTTTATTTATTATTTTTTTCTGGGAAAAAAGCCTAGGTACAACACAAGTGTAATGTCCCGAGTTTTTCAGACATTTTTCGGATCTGGATCCGTGAGTTTCGGATCACTTTCAGGGGTCCCGGAGCGTGTTTTGTGGTTCACGCGTGTTTTTCCCTGATGAGCCTTCGGAACCCCGTACAGGGCGAACCGTTGCGTTCTTCTACTCCAGGACATTACTAGTGCGTTGAGCATGTTTCGAGGATCGAGGAAATAATTTTTCCTAATTTTTCATATTTTTCATATTTTTCATATTTTCTATAAATAACCCCTTTTCTTTTCTCTTTTTCCTTTCTTCTTCTCTTTTCTCCCCCGTGAGCGGCCAACCGTTGCAAGCTCTCCGAACCAAGGCGGCGGCGCGGTGGTGACGGCGGCGGCAAGGTGATCGTGACGGTGCTATTCTCGCGGCGTGGGGCATGGCATTCGTGTTCGGTCGAGATTTGGAGATCGGCGATGATCCAGAGGATTTTGAGCTTCTTTGAGGTAGGGGGACGGATCCTTGCCCTCTTTCCCGCATTCTCCGCGATTTCTAGGCCGAGGAGAGGTCGAGAGGGGCGTATTTGAGCTGGGAGGGTGAAAATGCATGTTTGGGATTTGAGCGCCGGATCTCTCGTTTCTCGGGATTTTTGACCGATCTATGGGTGTAGAATAATGCTAGGAGGGTTAGGGATGAATTTCCCTTTGGTTTCCCCATCATCGGGGGATGATCGGGGTGTGGATCGAGTTTTTTGGCCGTTCCCGCCGTTTCGTGCTTGGGTTGGGGTTGCGGTCCTACCAGGAACCGCTAGGCCCCTTTGGCGGCCCTCAGGGGATCGCCAGGCATTTTTGAATGTCGGTTGGACTTAGCGGTCCCCAGGGGACCGCTACGTCTGGTAAGTGGTCTCGCGACTGACCGCTACCCCTTGGGTAGCGGCCAGTAGATGACCGTTTGCCTCGTTAGTCAGAGTACCCTCGGGGTGCGTGTTTTTGACCGTTGGGGAGTCGCTGTCGGGTTGTGGTCAGGGCTGGACCGTTTCCTGGTGTTTTGCGGTCTTCAGGTGACCACCTGGTGGGGTTGACGGTCTGGCGATAGACCGCTAGGCACCGAGTGGCTTGCCTGGTTGCAGACCGCTAGGCTGCTTTGCAGTCCAGGGATGGCCGCGAGTTGAGAGACGGTCCTGGGAGGACCGCCGCTCCGTTCCTTTTCGATCGGTGGTTTTCGTGAGTTGAGTCTTACCTCCAGTGACATGTCCACTAGACGTAGCTTTCCTACGCACGCGTGTGCGGATCCACTTGGGAGTGGTGGAGAGCGTGACTCGAAGGGAGGTGATTTTTAGGCTGGTTACCGTGGGGCCCCTCGTCTTTGCAGCCTGCGTCTGGGCTGGGGGGAAGAACCAGCTAGAGGGCGTGACCTGGAGCTTATGGTCTCTGCGTGCACACATGGTTGGGGGTGTCAGACTCACGCTGATGAGCGCGACCCCAACTAGTCCTTGTTCGTAGTACTTGTTGTGTGTCTCAGTCTCCGCCTGGGGCGTGTAGGGAGACACTGAGGCGCAGTGTAAGACGTCAGGGACGCATCCGACTTTGCTTCTAGTGGGTGGTGCTCCTATCTCCTGGCAGGTACGGGCTTGTTTTCCCATCGGTTTGTGGTCGGTTTGTTCGGTATGATTAGTTGTTGAGAGCTTTTCCGTTTATTTATTATTACTTGTTGCTTCTGCCGTACTGTCGCTAGGTAGCATTACCTTTCGTCCTTGTTCGCACCTTGCTGTTTTGTTTCTCTCGTGCGAGGTGGGGGTCAGCGGGATCCCTACTGAGCCTATGAAATGAGGCCCACCTCTGTGTTTTCAAGTGAGGCGGGGTCGTCGAGAGGTGCGTCCGAGGCTCACCGTGGTTCCTACAGTCAGGGTTAGTTGCCAGAGCCGAGGTATGCCCCGTGTACTTGTACTTTTCTTTCTGTTGACTGTACTTACATTGGACATGAGATAATTTGGACCTTGTAGCTGCTTAGTGATTATTTATCTTAATTCCTGCATTATTTTTAGATTATTGTGCTAGCCCTGCAATTATTTTAGATTCTCTTGTACCCTCACATCATCCTTTAACCCTTCCGAGTCTTTGGGCTCGTAGGTGACGGCCCGAGGTTTGAGTCGTGCCAGTTCCTTTCTGGTACTCGGATCTCGGGTCGTTATAACAAGGGTATCTGTACAGAGCCACTGTAACTACATGGCAGATCCCGGCTCTCTCCAGTGGCACTCTGTAATGGTGGATCACTCCCATCAACCATTCGGTGGCTCCCGGACGATAATAATGAGAAGGAGCTACAGCCCAGCTCCTATACCAGCTCGACATTGTCTGTTGCAGAATTCCATCCAAGATGAACTACTGATCAAAACTGGCATTTGCAAATGCTAAGCTGGATGGCGTCAAGGTCAACCCATCCATGACGTCAGAATTGGCCCGATGGTGGCCGGGGAGGTCCCAAGTTGCCAGAGTCAACACTACAACTCTAACCCCAAACTCTGCTCCCCAGCTAAAGAAGCCTAGGCACTCAGCACTTGGAAACTGTTGTTGTCTCTAGAAAAGCTCAGATAACTGAAGGAACAAGCACCTTGCAGGCTGTCCCTACCCAGAAGTAAGGCCCGCCTCAATCTGTAGCACTCTCCAGCAATTAGGGGGTCATTCTCCTCCATCCCCTCGAGGACAAAGCTCTTCATGAACTGAAACAAGAAGTGATCTAGGGGATACTCTTTCAGGTAGTTTCCTAAACGGTCATAGTGGTATATCCCGTTCTCCCGGGAGATCCACGAAACATCCACAACTCTTGCTCTGTCATCACTCTCGCCCAACGGGCCCTCAGCCACCAGAACAAGTCCACGATCAATAGTCTCGAAGCTGGCCCACGTGATAGTGGGCGGACCCAAGGGCAGCATGGGCCTGTCTGTGCACCTGACCCAGTGATCTCCATCATCCCCAACACGCATGTGTGCCCGGCCATCCCTGGCAAACTTCGACATGGCTACACGATCGCTGCATGATCAACAAGAAGAATGTTAGCAACACGTACAAATATTACTAGCAAAAAGAAAAAAAACACAGCAAACATATGCACTACAACATGCAAAAGGCAAGACTCACGGGCCATCTACCCTCGTCTTTGACTTTGACGCACGCCCCGTGGGGGGAATTTGTTGTACACAAATATTTTTCCAGGAAAAGTCCAGATTTAAAGGTGTGGGGTTGTTACCGAACATCGTGCGGGCGCTCCTTGCTTAGCGTCCTTATAGCAGCCTAGATCCGACTTCGGACTAGAACCAGCTTGTCGTGCCCCACGACAACTTCAAGACAAAGTGGGGATCACCCCCGACCACCCAGCATGTGGCATTGGCCCACCAACACTTGGTCACCGGGGCCAACCTAGGGACTCCTAGCAACACGCCATGTCATGCGACATTCAACTCCAAAGTCGAGAATCACCCCAGGACGCCTCTCCCCAGCATATCAACACTAATGGACTCCATCGCCCAGTCAAGCTTGGTCCCCAGTGACCATTAGCCAGCCCATACGGCCCCTAATCAAAGGTGGGGAATTTTCTCATAAATCTTGAGGGTGCTGTGGATGCACTTTTATCGTTTCTTAAAATCATCTATTTTTATATCATTTATCTTTTATATCAATTTATTAGTGCGTGGGCGTGCCAGTCACAATGTGATAATATGTTCAAGCTCCGAGACTGGAGTGGTCCAGAGCCTGTGGTGCGCGCCGTCTGACTAATCAGACGAAAGTGGGTATCGGGTAGGGATTGGAACCCGCCGTATCATAAAGGTCACGACGTTAATTACATCCCCTCGGAAAGGAGAAAACCTTTGATTAACCGTCAGGAAAAGGGGCCCTATGGCCTGAAATTAGTATTAATGAAATACATGAAGGATCTCTTAAATTGCATAAGCACCTCGTGCTTGGGGATAAGAACATATTTGGGGGTAAAAACATTCAAATCATGTCGGTCATCTTGTAGACCATTTCATGTTCGGACAAAGTTCGGGTTGGAAGCATAACAAAAACATAAAGAATCTTTAAGGGAATGTCTGCCGATGACGCGACAAGTTTGATATTCAATAGGGGGATCGGGTCAGCTTCGGCGATCTATTGGCCCAGGGCAAAGTTAGGCCATGGCCAAGATGGGGACCCCCGAGGTCCAAGCACGACTTGCCGAGGCATCATTAATATCTCCTTCACTCCGGGTCTAGATGGTGAGAGCCCCGGATCAATCACCATTAGTTTCTTAAGGGTGGTGTTTATATTCTTTTTTTTTATTATCATTATCATGCTTTCATGGCACCACTTTCATCTTATATTATCATTTTTTAATCATTTTCATCATTTTTGTTCATTTATTTCATCATTCCTTTTTTATTTGTTTCGATTTTATTATGCTATTCTTTTTATTGTGTTGGCTTTCTTAGATATATTTTTTTACTTTAACGTTATCTTATTATTATTTATCTATTTATTTATCCATTTACTTATCTTGTTATATTATCTTTTATTTTTTTGATTTTCATTTTTTTAAGTGCCGAACATAGGGGATCAGACCCGTGAAATGATTAGTGCAAGAGGTAAACAAAATATGTTAACAGAAATAAATGAAGGAAAAAGGTTGAAAGGTAAAGTGAATAGTGACCCCCGCCGATTCACATGCCATCACGTATTGTATGGGTTGTGTGTGTGTTCATGTGAGTGTTACGTGAGTACTACGTGAGAGTGTATGTAAGAGTGTTTTTTTTAACGGAGGGAGAGGCCGCGCTGGATCAGGTGGCCCATGGGGCCATGATCCGGTGACACCTCACTACAAGAAAAAGTGGTATTAGCGACGGAATTTTCTGACGAATTTATTTTCTTCAGAATAGCTATCATAATTTCAGACGGATTAAATTTCATCAAAAATTACATCGGTATTTCTGACAGATAAGTATATGTCAGAATATCTGTCGGAATTTATGACGAATATTCGGACGGAAAAGTTTCTGTTGGAACATTTGACGTCACAAATTAGAAATTCAGAGGAACTTTTTGACGAAAAAATTCCGTCGGAAATCCGTCGGAAGTACCGTCGGAAGTTTCCGACGGAAATATTTCCGTCTGAAATTCGTCGTAAATGTTATTACTTTCTGGAAAAAAATATTTTATCAAAAATCAGTCGGTAATTACCGACCGATTTTTGACCTATTTTTTCGGTCAAAAATCTCCCTTCCTCCCTCTCTCTTTCTCTCTCTCATGGTGACTTTGCCCGTCTCGGGCGATGCTCGAATGAGCAGCACTGTATCGGGCTTTTTCAGATACGATACGGTACGCCCAAGCCGAACCGAGTCGGTGAAGCACGATACAATATATAAATATATGTAATAAATAACAGAAGTGGATAGAAATATATTAGCGGTTTTCGACGGAATCAAATTCTGTCGGAAATACGTCGGAAAGTTCTGACGTATTTCCGACCACAATGCATTCCGTTGAAATTTTTTGACATATTTTTGACCAACTTTTATTCCGTCGGAAAGCCCTAAATAACAGAAATAGATAGAAATATATCAACAGTTTCTGATGAAATCGAATTCGATCGAAAATACGTCAGAAAGTTCCGACAGATTTTTGACCGAAATGCATTCCGTCGAAATTTTCCGGCGTATTTCTGACCAATTTTTATTCTGTTGGAAACCCCATGACCTCCCCTGCCGGATCACCATGCCAGACACATTTTTTTATATATATAGGAAGAGGGGGAGGGAGGGGCCGCGCCGGGTCAGGTGGCCCATGGGGCCGTGACCCGGAGGCACCTCCCCCACCGGATCAACATGTTTCTATCATCTTCTTTTCTTTTCTTTTGTTTTTTTTGGATGCGCTAAGAATTGAACTGACAGAAGGGGGGCTGGTCGCGTCGACACATTGGCCAGAGTACGTCGACGCGGCTTTGAAACCCCTTTCTATTCTCTTTTTTTTTTTTTTGTTTGAGCGGGCTTAGAAGAGGGTGCGTAGACATGCCGAACTTCCTGCGTCGACGCAAGGGGCATCTGGCTAGTCGTCCTGGCCAAAGGTGGGTCGATGCATTGAGCCCAGTGCATCGACTCGCCCTTCATGCCAGCAAACCCCAATTGTTTTTTGTTTATAAAAACATTAGACAGATTGTTAGGAGTTAGTGTGTGGTCCGTGCATCATGAAACCCATGGCCTTGAAGAATTCAAGGATACAAATTTGTAAATCCCTATGCTCATCATGCAAAGGTTTGATCATGCAGTTATGCAAAGTAGTCCTCGGTACAAGGCAGAGTATTTTTACTTACGCATAGTGATAGCTTTCACCCGGACGCCATCCGACTTTCCACCGCTCATTATTTGATATACCAGGGGCCACGACAAGCAGGCATTCAGCAACTAACACATATATGAAGCTTCATCTCCATCTTTTACCATCTTTCGGCTTTATTTGTTTCTTTCATCATATATTGTTCAGCTCTTTATATCACTGATTCTTCTTTTGTTGTTAGTCCATGTTTCTGGTGAAAATCTGGCAGCACCTCCCCTAGACTCGTAGCTTGGGGGGTATTGATTAGGTACTCGTCCATGGAAGTAATCCGAGACGGCTTCAAAATAAGAAGGATGCGCACTGAAGCGACAACATCCGGTGAATTAGGTACAAAAATCTCGAGGACTAGCCTACAAGGGGCTCCAATGACCCAAGGGCTGTCATAGTCCCAATTTCGAGACGTGGTCCTAAACTATTGCCAAACTATATGGCGATTAATATGCACCTTTTAAAGGAGATCACCCGGGGACCATGCTACAAGAAAGCAAGCCCCCGGAGATCTGAGAGTGATCAAGAAATTTCAGAGAAGAGCCAAGGGAGAATTAAAGAAAATCGGGAAGCGGCCCAATAGGAGCTCGGGAGGGCGTGAACCCCGGGTCATACTCATAGAATGTGTAAACCAGGGACCCTTCCTATAGGATGTTATTTGCATTTGTTTCCCAAGACAGCGAAGACCGAGCATCATAGAAGAGATAATCTGGGATTAAATCCCATATTTCTCACCCCTTTGGCAACATGACCATGAAATCGGTCAAATCCCGAAGTGGGGTATTGAGAGAAGGATGATCTCCCTACTGAAATCTAATCGTGGTAAGAAGTAATAAGAAAAAAAACCATTGCAAGGCCGGCGAGAAGAAAGCATCGCAATTGGAAGGGCCAGGAGGGAAGGAAATCATGAACATATAAGATTGAACATCATGAGAGTTACAGCATAAAAAAAAAATCTCCCAAGGGGAGTGCTTTTTTTATATATCAAGGGGAGAAAGAATACATCACAAAAATAGAGCAGGAGAAAATAAAAGAAAGAAATACAAAGGGGGGAGGGAGCAAGGGCCGGAGCTCCCTGCTCCCTTTCCCTCACCTCTCTCTTCTCTCTCACTATCTTTCTCTTTCTTCAACTTATGCAGTAGAATTTCTTCTCACAACATCTCCCTCCTCTTGTTCTTCATCCTTGGCTTATATTTATAGGGGACGCAGGGTCCCCTGTGGGAGAAAACTCTTGTTTCCTTCTTTCTCTTTTTTTTGTTCGCTGCTGCTGCTGATGCCGTGGCTGCTTTGCAGGGGGCGCGGCGGAGCAGGAGGGGGCCTCTCCCTACGCGGAGTGGCCCGGGCTGCCTCGGCGCCGTGCTCACATGGAGGTGGCGTCCGAGGCGTGCACGCGTGAGGAGGAGTCAACGGAGCATTCAATGCTTCGCACGAGGGGAGAAAGCAACACGGATGGGGAACGTCCGTGCGATGCATCTTTTTTTTCTTTCTATTTTCTTTTTTTTTTACTTTTTTTTTAGAAATTGGCGTCTGTTGGCACTCAAAATATGCTAAATGGCAATCAAGCCTAAACGACAAGAATGATGCGGCCCGCCAAAGCGCAAAAGCCGAAGAAAGCCAATACACAAGGGTCTTCTCAAGCTGCTGGAACCTCAGGTCACCCGACATGAGCACCGGGGATGTCACCTCAGGAGGAGCGGAAGAATCCACAACAAACCGGCAGTGTCGTTCGGCCTGCCCAATGAACCGGCATTGACTCGATCATGCCGCATTAGCCACATCCATCGTCTGACCAAGGGCGAGAATGTACCTGGTGGTCCGCCACCTGATAAGAAAACCTCCTGAGGCGATAAAATGCCTCTAGCCCCTCAGAACATGGTGCTGAAGGCCCCATTAGTGAGAAACCCGAGCAATCCGATAAGGGTACGTCCTCTCACCAATCAGGTCCGTTAACGACCAGACGAACGCCCAACTGAGGCGAGATCGTCTCGAGTGGTGGTCCATGCCCCGCGGAACCTATAAAGGCAAGTCAAGTTGAGCCGGTAACGCGAATCACAGTGCCAAAGGTCATGTCAGCGGAAAACCCGAGTGTCCGAATCAAAGGTACAAACGGTTCCAGAATTGGCCGCTCAGCAGCCCAAAGGCTTTACCAATACTCCTCGTAGCGGTTTTACGAAGCCGCGATGAGATGAAGGATCAGGACAACTCCTGGAGCCAGTCTGAGGTCCACAGTCCGACTCATACCCGAGCAGACGCGACGGAACAAGCTTATCTGGCACGCCCCCATTACCGGCGTGCTCCACTTCCCAGCGCACAAAAGCAAATGGCGCCCCTTATCCGGTGCGCTATATCCGCGTCGGGTAGAGTCACGCCCATCTCCGGCTATTTAAGCCAATCAAACAGAAGAATCGAGAGGGGGGATATACGGTGAGAAGGGCAATCGAAGAAAAGAAGAAGAGTGGATTGGGGAAGAAGAAAGGGGGTATTCCTTAGAGTGAGCCAGAGAGCCACCATCTCTCCCATCCGCTTGTCCGGAGAAGCTCGAAGCCGGAGTGAGAAGCCCCTTTTTCGATACTTTGTTTTCTGTAACGAAGGTTTTAGGTGGGTTCCGGCGATTTCTCCCATCCCCCCCTTCTATTTTCTCTCGACAACATCTCTGTAAATGAATATAGTCGAAGGGGCAATGATATGAGCCCATCTTATTCTTTGTTCCTCTGCTTTTTCCTCCTCTAGAGCTGGGTTTCATACCCGTCTGTGTAAGCAGTGGACGGCCTCTGAGCGACAATGCCATGCCGTGCTGAATGTATGTTGTAATGGCCCCTTTATGATAACAATGTTCGATGTTGAGCGTGGTAACATCTCCCTGCACCCCTTTCCCCCCACTCTTCCTTTGGTTGCATTCAATTTCTAATATCCCGTGTGTCATCGTCCCTTTCAATCATATTTCGGCCCATGGAATATTGGTGCCCCTCGTAGGCTAGCCCTCGGGGTCTTCCATCCATTCGGGACTGCCGGCCGCCGTTGTGCCACCCAGTATTAAGGAGCTTACTCTAGTTACATGGGTATGCCTCCGCTTTCCCCCTGCAATCCTCTGGAGATGGGGAGATGCTGCCAAAATTTCGTGAGACTTGCTTGACTAATAGCCCTCATAACTTAGGCTTAATAAGACATTCTTTCAAAATAATGAACTTTCTTCCTCGAGTATGAACCTCGCACGAGTCTCAACCCTGTCTCAAGGGCATCCTAGACCTTAATTCATTCATCAAACAACTCAATACATGATCATGGTTCAAATAAGCTGAAAAATACCCAAAATTAGCTAATCCGGTGCGGCCCGAATCCGGCGCGCCCTAATACGGCGCGGTACCCCACCGCGCCGGTTTAACATCACACTCAAAAAAACCGAAATCCAATTAGTCTCCACCGACGCGCCCTAATCCGGCGCGCACTGGGCGGGTCACGCCGTTTAAGGCCATTCGCCTCCCCCGCGCCGTTTTAGCCCTATACCTATGCTACCCCGCGCCGTATAACCCTATACCTACGCCTAACCGCGTCGGTTTTGAATAAAAAAGTGCATCTTTCGCGCCGTTTTAACTTCTCTCTCATTCTCGAGTCAACCCTCGCCCTCCATAGGATGGGTCGATCGATACAATCAAACATAACCCAAATAAGAAGAAACCTTTCAAGTTTAGATCATCTGTCATCATGCTTTTGATAATTTATGCATTCAATACATATATGCATTCCTATATGCTACGTTAATGCATGCTCGCCTGGACGAGACCTCAGTATATAAAATGGCCTCGACGGAAGGCCGGGTCATGTCCGATCGAAAGTCTTTGCCATGCACGATGGTGGTCTTCGGATCTACGTCCTCTGCCTCGTACCGAAGACTCGAACTTAATGAATTATGCCTACTCTACATGATTAAGAAAATAACAAATGAATCATCTCATGCGGCCTTAAAGGTTTCATCATCGCATGCATTCTCTTCCATTCTATTTCAGCCTCGAACGACTTGTTATCTCAACAATTAATCATAGGTTTTCCTCTTTATTGGAGGATGTAATTAACGTCATAACCTTTATGGTATGGCGGACTTTCGGTCCCGACACGTATCTCACTTTCGCCCGACTCGGGTCAGATTGAGCGCATAATAAACTCGTCACCTAGTGACTGGCACGGCCATGCAAATAAAACAAACAAAAATAATAAAATAATAAACACCGAATTTCCTGCTCCCCACAGCATCTAGTGCCGTCGTCGCGAATTCTTGGACAAAATACAAAAAAATCCAAATTTGTGTCCATGACCCTGACGTTAATTAAAGTAACGCCTTCCTGAAGAAGCGTCAATTCATCAAATTAAAATCTAATTAAAAATCAACTGTGTGAAGGGACACCAATTTATATGAGTTGACCCAAAGGAAGGTTGAGTCAACCTAAGGTGAAAATTCGCGTCACTTTACGAAGGCGCCAATTAAAGAATTGGCATCTGTGACATGGACGCGAATTTTAAAAATGTCAAAAAAGTAGAAAAACTTCCCATTAGCACTTTGGGGCATTATGTTATGACATGAGATTTATTCATCTTAGCATCGATTTTAAGGTTAATTTCATCGTGCCAGGAGAGGTGTGGATTCCTTAAGCGTTGGTTTTAGCGTTAATTTTAGCGTGTCAACAAATTCCTCCCACCCGCAGGTGCCGCGAATGAGGACGAGGGAGCGGGGCCTGAGGGTGTATCCCATTTGATAGCGTTTATCTGTGTATCTTTTATCTTTATCGTGATCAGAAGAGCGGGCTTCAACCGAAATTGGGAGAGCAGGTTTTGCAAAGCCGAAATTGAGAGAGCAGGCTGCGAGTGCCAAAATCGGGAGAGCAGGCCGCGAGTCAAAATTGGGAGAGCAGGCCACGAGAGCCAAAATTGGGGGAGCAGGCCGCGAGAGCCAAAATTGGGAGAGCATGCTTTGAGAGTCGAAATCAGGAGAGGAGGCTGCGAGAGCCAAAATTGGGAGGGCAGGCTGCGAGAGCCGAAACTGAGAGAGCAGGCTGCGAGAGCCAAAATTGGAAGAGCAGGCCGTGAGAGCCAAAATTAGGAGAGTAAGTCGCGAGAGCCAAAATTGGGGGAGTAGGCTGTGAGAGTCGAAATTGAGAGAGCAGGTTGCGAGAGCCAAAATTGAGAGAGCAGGCCGCAAGAGCCAAAATTGGGAGAGCAGGCCACGAGATCCAAAATTTAGAGAGCAGACTTTGAGAGCCAAAATTGAGAAAGCGGGCTACGAGAGCCGAGATCGGGAGAGTAGGCTACGAGAGCCAAAATTGGGAGAGCAGGCTGCGAGAGCCAAAATTGGGAGAGCAGGCTGCGAGAGCCGAAATTGAGAGAGCAGGCTTTGCAAAGCCGAAATCGGGGGAGCAGGCCTTGATAGTCGAAATTGAGAGAGCAAGCTTTGCAAAGCCGAAATCGAGAGTGCAGGCTGCGAGAGCCAAAGATAGTGGGAAAGTGGGTTGCGGAAGCCGAAATTGGGAGAGCAATCTTTGCAAAGCCGAAATCGATAGTGCAGGTTGCGAGAGCCAAAGATAGTGGGAGAGCGGACTGCGAAAGTCAAAGGAGAGCAGGCTTTGCAAAGCTGAAATCGAGAGCCGAAATCAAGAGTGCAGGCTGCGAGAGCCAAAGATGGTGGGAGAGCGGGCTGCGGAAGCAGAAATTTGGAGAGCAGGCTTTGCAAAGCCGAAATCGAGAGTGCAGGCTGCGAGAGCCAAATATACTGGGAGAGCGGGCTGCGAACACCGAAATTGAGAGGGTTTTCATTCATTCATTTTATTTTCATTTGTTTTCTCTTGTTATTATCTTTTCATTCCGGCATGGAGGCATCCATTGACAGCAAGCACACAAAAATAGATATATAGCACAGCTCCCCTTTATCGGGGATATGATAAGAACAACGCCCATGACTCATAGGTAGATTGCGGCCCATGAAGCACAACTAAATGAGATGTGCGTTCGGCAAGAGGATATAGCATAGCCTATGCGCATAGTTTAAATCATAATCTACACCCGAGGCAACTTCTCCATGGTGTGAAGGTGCAGGTACATGAGCAGTGAACCTTAAACATAGAGATATGTGGACGTTCTAAGTAACACTAAAGGATTACTTTACCGCCTACATACACATTTTAGGTTCTCGACTTTCGGTAGCTTCGCACAACCCCATTATTTATTTGAAATCTAGACTTCACCTTTCAGCGCGAGTTTCCTCATGTGTCTCAATGAGGATTCCTGGCTACTAGGATTCATCACTTATTACAATTTTATTATAGAATTTGCTTCACCATTTTCGCGCGAGTCTCCTCATTTGTTTCAGTGGAGATTCCTGGCTACTTGGATTCACACTCCACTTATTCATCATTTTTTATTTTCATCACTTTTTTATCATGGTCATTTTTTGAAGGGGGCAGGCAACTTTTTTCTCACGATTACCTTTCGTGTGAGTATAGGGTTTCAAGCATCCATAGAGTGCTAGGGAGAACATCGGGTATCCCTATGGTTAGAGATCATTGATCATATTGTGTGCGAAGTGTGGGAGTTTTACCTCGGGTGTATTTTGTGAGTTATACTAACAACATAGCTATGGCTCTTCCCCTTGACGCATGCACCCAACAAAAATTAGTTTCCCCCCTTAGAGTATGCCACGGCGCATATATACCCAGAATCGAGGCAGCATTATTTAGCAAGGAAACATGGTCCTAGAAAATTCGAAGGAAGTATATTAAATATATCATAAGCAAGCACGCAAGCAGGGCAATCAGGCATTCAAGATCAAGAACATGCCAGAGAGCTTTTTTTTTTCTTCCTTTTTTCTTCTTTTTTTTGCATATACATATATCGTTATCATATACGTATACTATATCTATGTATTATTTGAGGGTATAAGATCAATGCCGAAGCAAGGGAGAAAGAAGTTTATGCGTTGAGGTGAACCCCAGTGGAGTCGAGAATACGACAACATGCTTTGACGGAAAGTCTAAGCGGAGAGCAAGAGAGCGGGCTTCGGACGAAGTCTAAGCCGGAATTGGAAGAGCGGGTTTTGACCGAAGGTCGAAGCCAAAATCAAGAGAGCATGTTGTATAAGCCAAAGGATATCGGGAAAGCAGGCTGTGTAAGTCAAAGGGTAGCAGGAGAGCAGGCCGTAAAAGTCAAAGGATAGTGGGAAAGTAGACTGTGTAAGCCAAAGGATAGCGGGAGAGCAGACCGTAAAAGCCAAAGGATAGCGGGAAAGCAGGTTGTGTAAGCCAAAGGATAGCGGGAGAGCAGGTTGTATAAGCCAAAGGATAGCGGGAGAGCAAGCTGTATAAGCCCAAGGATAACGGGAAAGCAGGCTGTGTAAGCCAAAGGATAGCGAGAGAGCAGGCTGTATAAGCCAAAAGATAGTGGAAGAGTGGACTGCGGAAGTCGACAGATATTGGGAGAGCAGGCTGTAAAAGCCAAAATTGGGGGAGCAGGCTTCGACTGAGGGTCTATGCCATTGAGTTGTATTGGTTATCGCGGTGGGACGGATGGCTTGGTCCCGATAGCGGGCTTTGGCGGTAATGGCTAAGCCGAGAGATAGGATAGCTAGAACATCTGATAGTGGGCTTTGACCAAAATGGCTAAGCCCAAAGATAGGGTAGTTGAAACATATGAAAGCGAGCTTTGGCTGAAATGGCTAAGTCGAAAGATAAGATATCCGGACTATACGAAAGCGAGCGTTGGCCAAGATGGCTAAGCCGAAGGATGGGACATCTGAAATATACGAAAGCAGGATTTGTCCAGAATGGCTAAACCGGAAGATAGGACATCTAAAAGATACGAGAGCGGGCTTCGTCCGAGATGGCTAAGCCGAGAGATAGGATATCTTGAATATCTGAAAGCGGGCTTTGGCCGCGACGGCTAGGCCGAAGGATGGGACATCTAAAATATATGAGAGCGGGCTTTGGCCGGGATAGCTAAGCCGAAGGATAGGATATCTGGGACATATGAAAGCGGGCCTTGGCCGTGACGGCTAAGCCGAGGGATGAGATATCTGAAACATATATGAGCGGGCTTTGGCCGGGATGGCTAGGTCGAACGGTAGGATATCTTGAATATATGAGAGCGGGCTTTGGCCGTAACGGCTAAGCCGAAGGATGGGCTATCTTAAATATACGAAAGTGGGATTTGGCCGAAATGGCTAAACCAGAAGATAGGACAGCTGACCTCCAAAGGGTGTCGAGATCGAAGGTAGCATGACCGGCTAGTGGGGCCTAAGGTTGGTAGCCGCGGGGAGTAGCTCTCTTCTTTTTTTCTTTATCAACATCATCATTTTATCATCATTCATTTTTTAGCACGATTTGGGGACTTCAAACTTCTGGTTGAACCCAGCGATTCTCATATCTCTGACCTTAATCAGGTGCACATTAAAGTAGTGTTTCTGATAGACTCGGTAGCGGAGTATATTCACTGCTCCCCCTAGGTCAACTAGAATCATGTTTACATGCTACCCATTTCATTGCCCCTTCATATACAAGGGTCTACTGTGGCTAGCAGAGGATAGGAGCATGTCTTCCTCAGCAAAAGGAATGGTTGTCCCTGAACGTATCTCGGCAAAGCAACTCTCAAATCGTGTCGGGGTTTGCAAGACCGCAATGATAGCCTGCTTGGTTTCCTCATCTAGGGAGAGTATCTCCCAAACACTAAATCTTGCTGGAATTCTCTTCAGCTGCTTTAGTATTCCGATGCCGACTCTAACATTGGCCAACCTTATCTCTTCAGCTCTGCCTTGCATGTTGTCATTTGGTGCCGGAGGAGTCGGCTCACATGACGGCTCATCTTCTTCTTCGGGTGTCGTCTGCCCCCGGTGTATCTGTTCAGCAAGTTTTTTTATTTGTATGGATTTAGCAATAGGGGCAGTGCCACCATAACCTTCATCTGCCAGAGGCGGAGCGGCCGAGGCTGGGGTTGGGATTTTCTTAGCTTTTGACTCAGCCTGCTAGCATGGTTGCTTACCCTTCCGTGAGAGCAAAAATTCGGCGAACGAGGAGATCTCCTGGCCACTTGTATTTTCAAAGTAAAGACCCGGTGGAGAGTTGTTGGCCCAAGGCAAAGTCAGGCCATGGCCATGACGGGGCGGCTCTCGAGATCCAAGCCTGGCTTGCGAGGGCATCATTTATGTTCCCTTCCCACAAGGTCTTGGGGAGGTGAGGACTCAAGAACGCACATTATTATATTTATATATGTATATTTTTTATTTATTGTTTCAATTCCTTTTGGATGCATGTGTACGTCTTTATTTTTAATCTGATTGCATGCTTATTATTTTTATTTTTATCACTTTTATCCTTTATCTCCTGCTTTATTATCATCATTCTTTTCTTATTATCATTATCATTTATTATTGTTATTATTATTTTAATTCTTTTCTCTTCTCTTTTTTTAATAGATGAGAGGGGGGAAGAGTTCAGTCGACTGACTTTGAAGTCAGTCGACTGAATTCATATTAGGTCAACTGAGCTCATGCTCGGTCGGCTGGCTTCAAAGCCGGTCGACCAAAATCAGTCAACTGACTTTGAAGTCAGTCGACAGAACTCGATCGACTAACATCAATGTCAGTCAACTGACCTTGAGGTCAGTCGACTGACTTCACCAGCTCTCTTTTTTGGGGGGTTTGTGTTGTTTGTTTGTTATTTTTTTATTTTGTTTTTTGTTGTTGCTGTTTATTTTGGTTTGTTGTTTATTTGTTTTGTAGTTAGTTTTTTTTGTTTTGTTTTGTTTTTAAAAAATAGAGGCTGGAAGTGGAGCAGGGAGCCAGGCACTCTGATGCATTAGTGGCACCGGATGATGAGCCTCTTTGGTTTTCGTTATACATTTCTTTCTTGAATTGTTTCATTATTATTCATTTCGTCATTTATTTCTTTTGCTCGTCAGCCTAAGGTCTCGTGAAATTTCGACAGCATCTCCCCAAGACCTAGAGTGCTGGGGAGGTGTGAAGCGGGTGTTCATCCACGGGAACCCGAGATGACCCCTTAATTCCACGGATGCGCACAAAACTAGCAACATCCATAATTACGGGACTATTGTAAGGCACGTACAGAGGCTGTCGGACCGGCTACGTAGAAGCCGCCTGATCAGCCATGCAAGGGGCTGCCGAATCAATTTCATAGGGGCTGTCGGATCGACCATGTAGGGGTGTTGGACGCACTAAGATTCGCTTGTTATGTTGTTCGATTTATTGGTCGGGTTGATTCATCTATTTAGTGCATGGGCGTGCTAGTCACAAAGTGACGATTTATTGTGCGCTCGATCTGACTAATCAGACGATTGTGTAGTTTGTGTCGGGACCAAAACTCGCCGCGCCATAAAGGTCACGACGTCATTTACATCCCCTCTAAGAGGGGAACACCTTTGATTAATTGCCAAGAATAAGGGCCTCATGGCCAGAAAATTATATTGAGAGAGAGAAGACGATAGCGATCTTGAAGTGGTCGGAAAGCCCTATGTCTAAGGAAGCAAGCATTCGAAATATGTCGGTCACTCAAGGGACCAATTTGACATTCGGATGAGCGTCCGGCTTTAGAAAATCGTAATCGTCATAGGGAAAACTGGAGCATATGTATGCCGGGATACGACACATTTATTGTTCAAAGGGATAGGAGACATTCGGTTGAATCCCGGTTAGAGTAACATGTCGGTCGCTCAGGGGACTGTTTAATATTCGGACGAGCGTCCGGCTTCAGAAAATCGCAATTGTCACGGGAAAATCGGAGCATATGTATGTCGGGATACGGCACATTTATTGTTCAGAGGAACGGGAAACATTCGGTAAAATCCCGATTAGAGTGGTCGGAGATCAGTGAGTTTATTGGCCCGGTGCAAGACCGAGTCAGGACCATTCCGGGGGCGCCTCCCGCGGTCCAAACGAGGCTTGGGTGGGCATCGTTAATATTTCCGGTGTCGAAGGACAGCGGGAAAGTGTCCCGGTACTAGATTCCAAAATAAAGACGTGTACAGAGATAGCTGGCTATAGGCCTAGAATGTGGGTCAGGCAATGACCATAGTTGAGGTGAACCCGAGGTCTATGCGTGACCCAGGAAGGTCTTATCATTATTCCCATGCAAAGGGTCCGGGAATGACGAGACCCTTCTCGTTCCATTCAGGTTTTGTCAGTCATTCATGGACCACTTTATGTTCAGACAAAGGTCCGTAGAGAAGGTACGACGTAAAAGGAAATAACCCGTACAAATGTATGCCGAGTTTACGGCGATTTCAATGAAAGAGCGGAGACAAATCCCAATGGGAATGAGTCCGATTTGATGAACTATATGCCCACGGCAATGTCGGATTACGGCCATATAGGGATGGCTCCCAAGGTCCGAACCCGACTTGGAGGGGCGACGTTGATATTCCCTTTACACCGGGTCTTTGAGGAGAACGAGGCTGCAGAGCAGGTCTCATCATTATATTATTGTTTGAGCTTTTATTATTACTTATCTATTTATTTATTTTCTATGTTGCTCATTAATTCTTATTTTATTACCTGTGCATTACATCCTTTTCTTTTATTTATTTTGATTATCATTCTTTTATATATGTTTATTAGTATTTATTAGTATTATACTATTTTTTTATTACACCATTTCATCTCAGGTGTACCGCTGGGGGAAGGCTAGGGGTGTGTACCGCTGGGGTGTTGGGGTGCGCCGGGCTAGAGCTGCCAAGCGGGTGTGCCGGGCTAGGATGGGCAGGGAGTGTACCGCTGGGGGTGTGCTGAGGGAGTGTACCGCTGGGGGTGTTGGGGTGCGCCGGGCTAGGTTGATTTAAGGTGTACCGGCAAGGGGCGACTAGGGAGTGTACCGGGCAGGGCACAGACCAGGGTGTGCCGGGCTAGATTAGTTCAAAGGGGGAATTCTTCTTCTTTTCTTTTATTCAAGAGACCCATGTGGGGAGTTCCTTCTACTCGTGAGATGCAAAAGGGGTTAGTTTGGTTTTCTTTTATTCATGAAATGCATGTGATGAGATTCTTTTATTCATGGACTGCATATGAGGAACAAGGTTGGTTCACAAGTAGGATGAGTGAAGGACAAGGTTTGCCAGGGGTCAATGCGGCTGGATCAAAGGAAGGGTCTATGCAATGGGTCCTGAGGGGTTGAATGAGATTATTTGATTCATGAGATGCATATGTGGGATGTTCTTTTATTCATGGAATGCATGCGTGGGGCTTTGATTTGGTTTTCTTTTATTCATGTAGACCATGTTCGTGGTTATGTTCGGTGGTCCGTCATAAAGATGCAAGTGTTTGGCTGTTCGGGATCTACGGGGTTCGTTGTTATTTCAGCAAAGCCGTTGCGTTGGTGTTTATTCTATCTATTTGTTATTTCCTTTTTTGCATTATTGCTCTACTTTTATTATTACTGTTATTAGGTTAATTCTGACAAAAATTCGGCAGCATCTCCCCTTGACCCAGATGGTAAGGGGGTGAAAGGCGACACGCCTACAAGGAGTGGCATGACCCAACAATTTGAGGTGTGTGTCGAGGCAGCCACCTTTGAGAAAACTTCGGAAAACCTGGGAAAAATAACGGACGAGAGGCACTAGACTAAAACCGGCTGAGGGTGCACTGGCTGGAGGTGGCCCAGGTGCGCCGGGTAGAGGCAGGCCAGGGTGCACTGGGCAGGGGAAGGTTAGGTGCATGCCGAGCGAAGCAGACTAGGCAGGTGTGTCGGGATAGGCCCGTTGGGGTGTGCCGGGCAAGGCACAGGGGTGTGCCGGGCTAGGCCTGTCGGGGTGTGCCAGGCAAGGCACAGGGGTGTGCCGGGCTAGGCCCGTTGGGGGTGTGTGCCGGCCAGGGCGCATCTAAGGGGGTGCACCGGCCAGAGGCCGTTGGAAGTGTGTCGGATGGGGCACCCTAAGGGTGTGCCGGGTTAGGATGCACCGGGGTGTACGGGTGGAGGATAGGGGCAGACCTGATGCCATCACGCCAGAGGGAGTCTAAGGACCAAGCCCACAGGGGAGAGACCATAAGGAGGGGGTAACCTAACACCATTACGCCAGAGACACTACCCATTGAAGTTGGGTAGACCCTGCAACGCCTGGAGAACGGGTAAGCTCAACTGGCAAGAGGTTCGACAAGGGGAAGAAGCAAACCACCATATATATACCGTGGGGTGAAAGACGGACAAGATGAAACAAGAGGGGCCTTTTCATTCACAGGGAACAGGGTGACAAATACATTGTAAAGAGAAAGGAAAAAAAAGGAAAAGAAATGAAAATACAATGTAGGAAGGGGAACTCTCCCAGACCTCACTCCTCTCTTCTTCTCTTCTCTCTTTCCTACTTCTTCTTCTCCTCTTCACACGGACGGTGGTGGACGGAGCAGCAGCCCTCCTCTCTTCTTTTCTTCCTCTCTTCTCTTTTTCCTCTCTTCTTCTTCTCTTCTTCTTCTTCCTCCTCCTCCTCCTCCTTCTTCTTCTTCTTCTTCGTATGCTCCCCGTCCCCCCTTCTTCCTTCTCTTCTTGAAGGGCTTTTATAGGTGTGGTGTTGACGGGGGGACCTCATGATGGCACTGCCATCCGAGGTTGACCCGAGTCTCATCTTCGTCAGGTGGGGACCCTCCTCATCCACCCAGAGGGGGACACGATGGCAGGGTGTTAGCTGGCGTTGAGGTGGCCACGCTGCGCGCCAAGGGTCCCACCCAACAACTGTTGTGTATTCTGCCGGGTTGTGCCGTCCTGGGGCGGTTTAACGCTGTGCCGCTGGAAGGGCCAAGACGCTGTTCCGTTGAAGAGGCAGAAGCACTGTGCCGCTGGTGGGCCCGTTTGGGGTGTGCCGCTGAAAGGGCCAAGACGGTGGTGTGCCGCTGGTGGGCACAAGAGTGTGTCGCTGGAAGGGTGCACAACAAGGGTGTGCCGTTGGAGGCTTCTGAAGGGTGTGTCATTGAAGGGCTGTCTGGCAGGTGTGCCGCTGAATGGCACCCAAGGGTGTGCCGGTGGAGGGCACAGAGTGTGTCGTTGGAAGGGCCAAGGCGAGTGTGCCGCTGGGGGGGCCGTTTGGTGTGCCGTTGGAGGGCACGAATTAGGTGTGCCGATGAAGGGCACAGAGTGAGTGTGCCGCTGGGGAGCACGGGGAGTGTGCCGCTGAGGGCCTTCCAAGCAGTGTGCCGCTGAAAGGGCACAGAGTGTGCCGTTTGGAAGGGGCCTCTGCCTTTTACTTCAGGGACTTACAATTGTGTACTCTTTGGGACATTTCTTCACCACTAGGGACTCGAGGGTGGGTCCATAGCAGTGTATAGATTCAGGAGGGGTATCCTGTGTTTTCTTTGTCATTTAATGCGCCTGTGCAAATGTGAGGATTTACCGGACGGTAATATTCTCTGGAGCCCTGGATGGCCAGTCTGCCCGGGTCTTCTCTCTTTGAGTCTGACATCAATGCTGGAGCTTGGTGGGACACATGGGCGTACAATTTTATATGTCCACAAATACCCCCCAACCGCAAACGGTGTGAGAGAGGGACAAGAGAGTGGGGCCTGCGGGTGCAGACCGACTGAGAGATTCATCAACATGATGAGGAGAGCGGGTTCGCGGACCGAAGTTAAGGTTGAGAAACCAGGCCACGTGGGCCAGAACCCAGGAAGCAGGCTATGAGAGCCGAAGCTATTGGAAAGCGGGCAATGACAGCCGGGGTTGTGTAAGGCGAGCCACATGGGCGGAGAGAAGGGTTTATTCCTTTAATGGTCTGGACGGCAGGTCCAAATCAAAGGGGTATTCGTCACCCGAATGGACGGGGAAAAAGATTTGTTAGTGTAATGACCTAGATGGGAAGTCCCGGTCTAGAATGGGTGATTCGTCACCCGAAGGGACAGAGAGAACAGTTTGTTGATTCAAAAGGGTATTCGCCGCCTGACGGGATGGAGAGAAGAGTTTGTTGATTCAATGATCTGGACAGGAGGTCCGGATCGAATGGGTTATTCGTCACCCGAAGGGACGAAGAGAAGAGTTTGTTGATTCAAAAGGGATATTCATCGCCCGATGGGATGGAGAGAAGAGTCTGTTGATTCAAATAATGATCTGGACGGCCGATCCAAATCGAATGGGTTATTCATCACCCGAAGGGACGGAGAGATGGTCAAGTCGTTGACACGGGCCAGTGTCAGCGCCAAGAAAGGGGGTTGATTCCTCACCCGAACGGCAGGCTCGGACCAAGGTGAAAGGGTATTTCGTTCTTTAATGCACCGGGGGCACTGGCTGTATGAAGGGTCTTTTAATTCTTTGGCTGGACGGAAGGTCCGAACCAGAGTGGGGGATCTTTTAGTTCTCTAACCGGACAGAAGTTCCGATCTAGAGTGGAAGGGTCTTTTTATTCTCTAACCGGACGGAAGGTCCGTTCTAGAGTGGAGTGGAAGAGAGTCTTTTTGTCCTCTAGCCGGATAGAAGGTCCGAGCTAAAGTGGAGAAAATCTTTTAGTTCTCGAGTGAAAGGTTTCTTTTTTAATTCTCTAACCGAGGAAGGATCCGAACCAGAGTGAAAGGTTGATTCCCTGATTCTCTGGCCGGGGAAGGATCCGAATAAAAGTGAAAGATTTATTCTTTAATTCTCTGGTCGGGGAAGGATCCGAACCAGAGTGAAAGGTTGATTCTTTGATTCTCTGGCCGGGGAAGGATCCGAGCTAGAGTGAAAGGTTGATTCTTTGATTCTCTGGCCAGGGAAGGATCCGAACCAGAGTGAAAGGTTTATTCTTTTGATTCTCTGTCCGGAAAAGGATTCGAACCAAAGTGAAAGGGTCTATTCTTTTGTTCTCTGGCCAGGAAAGGATCCGAACCAGAGTGGAAGGTCTTTTCTTTTGTTCTCTGCCGGAGAAGGATCCGAGCCAAAGTGAAAGGTTTATTCTTTTGTTGGGTGGCCAAAGGCTGAAGGTGGGATTGCTTGCTGGTTCGACATCTGTCGGCTCGAATGTCGATGGTTGAGAAGCTGTCGGCTCAGGGGCCGATGATTGAAAAGCAGTCGGTTCACGGGCCGATGATTGAATAGCTGTTGGCCCAGGGGCCAATGATTGAATAGCTATCGGCACGGGAGCCAATGATTGAAAAGTTGTCGACGCAGAGGCCGATGATTGAAAAGCTGTCGGCATGGGAGCCGATGATTGGACATCTGTCGGTGCAGGGGCCGATGATTGAAAAGTTGTCGGCTTAGAGCCCCGATGGCTGAATGCTTGTCAGTTTAACACCCCGTCGGCGGAAGGTTTTGTCAGTTTAACGCCCCATCGGCGGAAGGTTTTATCAGTTTAATGTCCCATCGGCGGAAGGTTTTGTCAATTTAACACCCCGTGGGTAGAAGGTTTAGTCGGTTTAACGCCCTGCCAGCGGAAGGTTTTGTCAGTTTAACGCCCCGTCGGCGAAAGGTTTTGTCGGCTTTAGACGAAAGGTCGTGACACCAACCCCATGAGAAGTCTATTTGTTGGATGGCTGGAGGTAGAAGGTGAAAGACCATGTCTGCCCCAAGGCTCACATTCTTTTCTTCTCTTCTTCTTTTATGTGAAGGGGCGACTGGAGAGACCACGTGTCCCTGATGACTATTCTTTTCTTTTCTGCTCTGCTTTTATTGTGAAGAGGCTGGCATGAAGATCACGTCTGCCTCATGTCTCTTTTCTTTTTTTTTTCTCTTCTTCTTTTGTGTGAAGAGGCGGGTTCGAAGACCACGTCTGCCTCATGTCTCCTTTCTTTTGTTCTGCTATTCTTTTTCATTAATGCTTCCGTACTGGGGTGTATTTCTCTTAATGTGCCCCCGGGCGGGGTATATTCTTCATGGCTTCTGTGCCCCCCCGGGGTATGTTTCTTCTTCCAATGCCCCTAAGCCGGGAGTTATTCTTTATGGCTTCTATGCCCCCGGGTGGGGTATGTTTCTTCTTCAAATGCCCCTAAGCCGGGGTGTATTCTTTGTGGCTCCTATGCCCCCGTGGCGGGGTGTGTTGATTCATGTGCCCCCATGGCGGGGTACATCTCTTCTTTGAATGCCCCTAAGCCGGGGCGAGTTTCTCTCTTTGTGTGTCCCAAGCGGGGTATAGCTATGTTGCTTGTTGTGCCCCCCATGGCGGGGTGGATTCTTCTGCTTCTTCTACCCCAGAGTGGGGCATATTTTCTCTTCGTATTCTCCTAAGCCGGGGTGCATTCTTTTGTTTCATATGCCCCCATACGGGGTGGGTTCTGCTTCTTTTGCACCCAAGGTGGGGTGTGTTTCTTCTTCAAATGCCCGTAAGCCGGGGCTTGTTCTATATGGCTTCTATGCCCCCAGACGGGGTGTGTTGATTCATGTGCCCCCATGGCGGGGTACATCTCTTTTTTGAATGCCTCTAAGCCGGGGCGAGTTTCTCTCTTTGTGTGTCCCCAGGCAGGGTATAGTCTTTGCTTCTCATGTTCCCATGGCGGGGTGTATTACTGCTTCTGATGCCCCCAAGGTGGGGTGTAATTCTTTATGTACTCTATGCCCCCAAGGTGGGGTGTATTTCTCTTCATATGCCCCCCGAGGGAGGGTTCAATTCTTGGATTCATATGCCCCTAAGCCGGGGTGTGTTCTTATACTCTTTATGCCCCTAGATCGGGGTGAAGCTCTGATGCTTCTTATGCCCCAGAGCGGGGTACACTTCTCTTCATATGCCTCAGAGCGGGGTACACTTCTCTTCATATGCCCCAGAGCGGGGGTATATTCTTTGTGGCGCCTATGCCCCCAGGCGGGGTGTGGCTTCTTGTTTTCATGCCCCCATGCGGGGTGTGTTTCTTCTTCAAATGCCCCCGGAACAGGGTGCGGCTTCTTCTTCAAATGCCCCTAAGCTGGGGTGCAACTCTATTTCTTCTCATGCCCTAGTTCAGGGTAGATTCTTCTCACGTGTCCCGAGTCGGGGCGTATTCTCTTCATGTGCCCCCAGGAGCGGGGTGTAGTCTTTCTTGCCTCTTGTCCCCCATGGCGGGGTATAGTCTTTGCCTATGATGCCCCCATGGCCGGGTATGTTTCTCTTCAAATGCCCCTAGAGCGGGGGTGTATTCTTTTACGGCTTTTATGTCCCCAGGCAGGGTGTACGTTTCCTCTTCAAGTGCCCCTAGAGCGGGGGTGTGTTCTTTCTTCGTGTGCCCCCATGGCGGGGTGTGCTTCTTTCTTTGAATGTCCCCAGGCCGGGGTGAATTCTTTTCTCCCTATGCCCCCATGGCGGGGTATGTTTCTCTTCAAATGCCCCTAAACCGGGGTGTGTCTTCTGCTTCTCATGCCCCCATGGCGAGGTATGTTTCTCTTCCAATGCCCCTAAGCTAGGGGTGAAACTCTGTTGCTTGGTGTGCCCCCAGTTCGGGGTAGATTCTTCTGCTTCTTCTGCGCCCATGGTGAGGTATGTTTCTCTTCATATTCCCCTAGGCCGGGGTGTGTTCTCTCTCTTTTTTGTTGTTTTATATGGCCCCATAGGGGTATGGTCTTTACTTCTCATGCCCCCATGGCGGGGTGTGTCTTTTGCTTCTCATGCCCCCCATATCGGGGTATATTTCTTCCTCAGATACCCCTAAACCGGGGTGTATCCTTTGTCTCATATGTCCCCCGAGTCGGGGTGTATTACACTTCTTGTGCACCCCGGGTGGAGTGTGTTTCTTTCTTTGCATGCCCCTAGGCCGGGGTGAGTTTCTCACTTTGTGTGCCCCCAGGCAGGGTGTGTTGCTTCTTATGCCCCCGTGGCGAGGGTGGATTCTGTTGCTTCTTGTGCCCCTGAGCGGGGTGTGTTTCTTCTTCAGATTCCCCTAAGCCGGGGTGTATTCTTTACAGCTTCCCTGCCCCCGGAGTGGGGTGTGTTGCTGCTTCTAATGCCCCTAATGTGAGGTGTAATTCTTGCCTCTTACGCCCTGAAAGTGGGGGGATTTTCTTTTTTTGTGTGCCCCTAGGTCAGGGTGTATTCTGCTTCTTCTTACCTCTTATGCCCCCATGGCGGGGTACGGCTTCTGCTTCTTATGCCCCGGAGCGGGGTATGTTTGCTTCTTGTGCACCCAGGGTGGCGTGTGTTTCTCTCTTTGTGTGCCCCCTGGCGGGGTATAGTCTTTGCTTCTCATGTCCCCATAGCGGGGTGTAGTTCTTCTTCGAATGCCCCTAAACCGGGGAAGATTCTGTCTCTTCGCTTCTGTGCCTCTAGATCGGGGTATATTCTTTACAGCCCCTATGCCCCCGTGGCGCGGTATGTTTCTTTTTCAAATGCCCCTAAGTCAGGGTGTATTCTTTTGCTCTTTATGCCCCTAGATCAGGGTGAAACTTTGTCGCTGCGTATGCCCCCATGGCGGGGGTACATTTCTTCGCCGAATGCCCTTAAGCCAGGGTGTAAATTTTGCTTTATGTGCCCCCCGAGTCGGGATGGATTCCCTTCATGTGCCCCCATGGCGGGGTGGATTCTCTTCATGTGCCCCTAGGAGCGAAGTGGATCCTTTCTTGCCTCTTATGCTCCCATGGCGGGGTATATTTCTTCTTCTTATCCCCCATGGCGGGGTAGATGCATGCTTCATTCGGGAGTCATGGCCGTGCTTGGCCTTATCGCTATAAAGCATTCCCCATAGCGGGCAGAAATTCATCAAGCTAGAGTTGCGGCTTGTTGGATCTTCAAACAGTCACTAGAGGGACCATCTTGTGCTGGGTAGAGGCAGCAGAAGGGTGGAACGGATCGGGGCATTGCACCATGGACTTGGACCCTCCTAGAGCCAGGCGGGATGCCGGCCTTGTTCTTGTTCTTTTGGTCGGCGATGCTTGCCAACTTTTCTTCTTCTTTTTTTTGTCCTTTCTTTTCTTCTCTTCTTTTTGTGTAATAGACCAAGGTGGGTACGCATGAGAGCACTCACCCCCTCAGGGAGAGGATGAGTGGTTCGCTCCCCCGCATCAATCCCACAGTGGTAATCATTATTCAGCACGGGTGTCGACGGATATGGCCGTACAACCCTCTCTCGCCAATTCTTTCTCTTCCTTTTTTGCTTCTTTATTTTATTTTCTTTTTTTTTACTTCTTTCTTTTCTTCTTTTCTTTCTTTTCTTCTTCTTAGGGAAAGGGGGTTTGATTTTCCCTCCCTTCTTCTTAGTGGCCTTCATGATTCCTAGAAGCTGTAGGTGCCTCGGAGTAGCATCTTCGAGGCGACAAAGATAAATTTACCTAGTCCGACTTTTCTCCCCATAGGGTTGGGGAAGATGGTACCTGCAATTCATCAAAATAGGCGAACAACGTTTATTAGGAGGCCATGAGGCCCTGAATCCCGGCGAAGAGATGAAGGGTGGCTTTCGTCCCACCGGGCATGGCAACTTGTTGGACGCACTAAGATTCGCTTGTTATGTTGTTCGGTTTATTGGTCGGGTTGATTCGTCTATTTAGTGCGTGCGCGTGCCAGTCACAAAGTGACGATTTATTGTGCGCTCGATCTGACTAATCAGACGATTGTGTAGTTCGTGTCGGGACCAAAACCCGCCGCGCCATAAAGGTCACGGCGTCATTTACATCCCCTCGGAGAGGGGAACACCCTTGATTAATCGCCAGGAATAAGGGCCTCATGGCCGGAAAATTATATCGAGAGAGAGAAGACGATAGCGATCTTGAAGCGATCGGAAAGCCCTATGTCTAAGGAAGCAAGCATTCGAAATATGTCGGTCACTCAAGGGACCATTTTGACATTCGGATGAGCGTCCGGCTTCAGAAAATCATAATCGTCATAGGGAAAACTGGAGCATATGTATGCCGGGATACGGCACATTTATTGTTCAAAGGGATAGGAGACATTCGGTTAAATCCCGGTTAGAGTAACATGTCGGTCGCTCAGGGGACCGTTTAATATTCGGATGAGTGTCCGGCTTCAGAAAATCACAATTGTCACGGGAAAACCGAAGCATATGTATGTCGGGATACGGCACATTTATTGTTCAGAGGAATGGGAAACAATGAGTTAAATCCCGGTTAGAGTGGTCGGAGATCAGTGAGTTTATTGGCCCTGTGTGAGACCGAGTCAGGACCATTCCGGGGGCGCCTGCCGCGGTCCAAACGAGGCTTGGGTGGGCATCGTTAATATTTTCGGTGTCGAAGGATAGCGGGAAAGTGTCCCAGGACTAAATTCCAAAACAAAGACGTGTACAGAGATAGCTGGCTATAGGCCTAGGATGTGGGTCAGGCAATGACCATAGTTGGGGCGAACCTGAGGTCTATGCGTGACCCAGGAAGGTCTTATCAATATTCCCATGCAAAGGGTCCGGGAATGACGAGAGCCTTCTCGTTCCATTCAGGTTTTATCGGTCATTCATGGATCACTTTATGTTCGGACAAAGGTCCGTAGAGAAGGTACGACGTAAACGGAAACAACCCGTACAAATGTATGCCGAGTTTACGGTGATTTCAATGAAAGAGCGGAGACAAATCCCAATGGGAATGAGTCCGATTTGACGAACTATATGCCCACGGCAATGTCGGATTACGGCCATATTGGGATGGCTCTCAAGGTCCGAATCCGACTTAGAGGGGTGACTTTGATATTCCCTTTACACCGGGTCTTTGAGGAGAACATCGTTTTATTATTGTTTGAGCTTTTATTATTACTTATCTATTTATTTATTTTCTATGTTGCTCATTAATTCTTATTTTATTACCTGTGCGTTACATCCTTTTCTTTTATTTATTTTGATTATCATTCTTTTATATATTTTTATTAGTATTTATTATTATTATACTATTTTTTATTACACCATTTCATCTCAGGTGTACCGCTGGGGGAAGGCTAGGGGTGTGTACCGTTGGGGTGTTGGGGTGCGCCGGGCTAGAGCGGCCAGGCGGGTGCCCCTGGCTAGGATGGGCAAGGAGTGTACCGCTGGGGGTGCGCTGAGGGAGTGTACCACTGGGGGTGTTGGGGTGCGCCGGGCTTGGTTGATTTAAGGTGTACCGGCAAGGGGCGACTAGGGAGTGTACCGGGCAGGGCACAGACCAGGGTGTGTCGGGCTAGGTTAGTTCAAAGGGGGAATTCTTCTTCTTTTCTTTTATTCAAGAGACCCATGTGGGGAGTTCCTTCTACTCGTGAGATGCAAAAGGGGTTGGTTTGGTTTTCTTTTATTCATGAAATGCATGTGATGAGCTTCTTTTATTCATGGACTGCATATGTGGAACAAGGTTGGTGCACTGGTAGGATGAGTGAAGGACAAGGTTTGCCAGGGGTCAATGCGGCTGGGGCTGGATCAAAGGAAAGGTCTATGCGGATGGGTCCTATGGGGTTGAATGAGATTATTTGATTCATGAGATGCATATGTGGGTGTGGACCTCAAAAAATGATGATGATCATACGACATGCACGTCTCAGCACTCGAGAGCGAGTCGAAGACGGAAAGGCTGAATAAACCCTGTGCCCCCTCCAAGAAGGACGAATACCTACCCGGTGCTCCGCCACCCAACAAAGAAGCCCCTCGGGTTGAAGTGCTAGCCACGGCTCCCAAGTCGGCAATGCCGAAGGTCGAATCAAAGAAACTCAGGAGTCCGAACGCCTGCTCGGCATACACCGAAAATCACTCAAAGCCCTGAATCAAGACTCGGAGGCTCACAACTAAAGGAACACAGGAGGGCAAGCATCTGTCCGAATCGCCACTAAGCTGGGGGGGAGCCCTTTGACGCTTAAACCGGCGTGGCATAGCTTTAAACTGGCGTGGCATAGCCTTAAATCGGAATGGCATAGCCTTAAACCGGCGCGCCCCTAAGGGGGCCTTAAACCGGCGCGCCCTTTACAAGATGTTAGTCCGGCGCGCCCCATGAACTCCCTTGCTTTATGTTAAAACGGCATGCTCCCGTTGAAGGGCCACCCCTTTGAATGCACTAAACCGGCGTGCCCATTTTGGAGTGCTAATACGGCGTGCTTAGTTTAGAAACAAGCCTTTCTCTGAGGCCTTTATCCGGCGTGCAGTGAAGCCATCCCGTCATCAATGCGGTCCCCTGTTTCCTGGGAACGGCATGATGACGAACAAGCCTAAAATGGTTAAAGCTCCCACTTCGATCCGGCGGGCAACCAAGCATATGCCGTGAATGGAAGTTCTCGAGCCCCATCCCGCCGAACGCTCATTCCGTCGATCGGCCGCCTATCCTCCGGCAAATGATGATAGCAACGTGGCTCGCGGTGGATGTGCCAGCGGAGGAGGAGGCCATGCCTCTGCCCCCCCTCCCGGTCACACTATAGCCTCGGCGGAGGTAACGTCGACAGCAGCAGCAGGGCAACGTCACCAACGTCAGTAGCAGCAGTGGTGGTTGCGGGAAACAAGGAACCAACGGGAGGAAGAAAAACCCAGAAGGCATCCCTCCAAAGCAGGGCCTCCGGCCCCTATAAAAGGAGCGCCCAGGCGAAGCTTAAATCCGGTTGGAAGGGTTGAACAACTCTCGGAAGCCTGAAAAGTGGAAGTCTTCTTCTGAGAGAAACCCCTTGAAGCCCGAAGCCAGCGTTCCTGTGAGAGCGAAGTGAAGTGAGAAAAGAGAAGGAGAGAGCAGAGAGTGAGGTGAGGGAGATACAGATCTCCCCTCCCCCCTTGTTTCTTTTTCTTTCCTCCGATGTATTCTTCCCTTTGGTTCCTTTCTTTAGATGCATGAAGAGCCCATGTATTTGCACCCCCTTGTGGTGAAATGAAAATGATCCTTCGGGAGATCCTTTTTTTGATATGTTTCTGATCTCCTTCCCCACTTGTTCCCCTTTGAGGGATCATTGCCCGTTGTAGACACGCCAAAATTGACGTTTTATTGATCAAATCTCATGTTATTATGTAAACGCCCCAAGTGGACTTCAATATTCTTATAATATAAAGTTTTTCTATTTTTATGCATTTTTCCTGCATTTTTGTGATTCACGACTTTGGTAAAGGCGTTAATTTATAAAGTCACGACCTGTAATAAGGCGTTTTCACAGAAAGGACG